>JABACO010000021.1:5724014-6177811 GCA_013339895.1 Ephydatia muelleri
GTTGTGGTTAGATACAGTCAAAACACTCGAGCAGTATTGAAATCGGATGCTATGTAGTCAAGTAGTATGATGTTACTCCTGAGCGCATCTAAAAACAACTGCATCACTAAGGTAGCAAAATAGTTCATGCGTGACCTTAAACCTGTTGCTTTTGTTTTAAGTTACTTTTATGCATGTACATATGACCATTTTCAAACGTATGTTAAGTTGCAAACCTCTTTCAACAGTACCAACATAACCTTATTAAAATTAACAACTTTAATTAGTTTGCCAAGAACTCGCAGACTGATTATGTATTACCCAGTGCAACAAATTCTAAGTTTTATTACCCAGTGCAACAAATTCTAAGTTTTGCACAGAAGCAGAAATAAGAAAAATTGTTGTGTACAGTCTAGAATAAGCTGCAGCCGCTCCACTAATAACATAATCATGTGTAATTGCTATAGGAGGAGTGTGAAATGTGCATTATTGGTTATGTGGGCATGGTCAGTGGCAGGATTATGGAATAGACAGATGGCTGCAAGCCGAAGTTGATTCTTTGTATTGATACTAATTGGCGCCTAATCAGGCTCTGTTGAATATAGAGGTGGCCCGCTATGCTAAGGTGACCACTTACGCAAGTTTTGTTGTGTTTCCAAATATGGCACCCCTTTCAGTTACATGTAGGTGAAGATGTTCTTTAATTGTATATGTTGCACACCAGATCAGTGCGTTGTAACAATGGACTTTGTTTTGTCATTTACAAGCTGAAGCATTTTAGCCAACTAAGAGCATTCACCCTCTAGTGTTTTCGAGTCTGACCTTGTTTCAAAAGAAACTGTGATGCTACCTTTGTCACAGGAAAGCATACAAAGTCACAGCTCTGCTTCTGGCCTTGCTTTTGGCACAACATCTTTTTAAGCCACGATGTTGGTAGATTAGCTAATTATTAACTGTTGTTTTGTAACCATGTAGTTAGTAGTATTCATAATGCAGTTAGTAGGAGACAAACTTATGATTATCTGAGAGGGTTAGACTACCAATGGGAACAGAAGAGTGGGGGATGGGGTTATGAAAGTGGGGATGTTTGCAGATAATGGAGTGACACCATTGGGGTTCGGTGGGAGTGGGGGGCGGATCACTTATGTTGTTCGCCTATTTTCTGTACTGTAGTGCCTAACTGCTTCACTAAACCATCAGTTGCGCCCTCCTTACACAATGGAACAAGACTTATTTAATTATCTTGCTTCATTGGAAATTTATGTGCAGATTTTTTTTGGATGCAGTAATATATCTAGGGGTTTTGTAGTGGCTGAAATTCATGGTTTTACATAGCTCTGTGGTAATGAAATAAGTAGCTGCTTATTTGGAATGATTCAAATACTTTACATCTGATGTCTATTATATGTAGGTAAGTGACGTTGATGATGATGTAAGGAGGGCAGCTGTTATGTGCTTGGGATTCATACTGTTCAGGTACAGTTACTATGGCAACTGCATTAACATCGGTGTTGAGTGATCCATTGCTATGCCACCAGGACGCCAGAGCAGTGTCCTCACGTGGTCTCTCTCCTCTCGGAGAGCTTCAATGCCCACGTCCGGTGTGGTTCGGCCATGGCTCTAGGGATAGGTTGTGCTGGCACTGGAAACAAGGTATGTTGTTACAAATATTTAGGATGGCCGGGTTTGGTGGGAGTTTATAGGTGGGAGATTTAGCTGCCATTGATTAGGGGGAGGTAATATGCCCGGGCGTTGTTTATTTTTCAATGGGTGGAGTTAGCTGACATTAGGGAGTGTAAGTGTGTTCCAAGGGTCATTGGTTTTTCCAGAGGTGGAGTTAGCTGCCATTGATTAGAGGGAGTATTTTTTTATAATGACATAAGCGATCATTAGGGGGAGTTGCTAGGTCCGCAGTTTGTTTATTATTATTTTTGTTGGTTGCTGTTAGCACAGGTTTGTGTGCTCTGATGTTCTTGTTCATTGTGTTGGATGGGCTGGAGACTGCTGTAGGGAGAGGGGAGGGTGGTGGGAACAATCGATATCATGGTTTGTCATTTGCTGTTGCAGGATGCTCTGTCCATCCTTGAGCCACTGCTCAGCGATCCTGTGCCATTTGTGCAACAGGTAAGACATGTTTGTACACAACCCCATGTCTTCTTCTTCATATCCACCAACCTTTCTACACATTCACATATCTTCATCCCCACCAACCGTTCTACACATTCACATATCTTCTTCATATCCACCAACCGTTCTACACATCTTGACCTGACCCATCTTGGTTGATTACGGCAGGCTGCGTTGGTGGCATCAGCCATGGTCCTCATCCAGCAGACAGAGACTATGTGCCCAAAGGGGACCTTTTTCAGGCAGCATTATGCTAAGATCATCAGTGACAAGCATGAGGACCTCCTGGCCAAATTTGGATCCATTCTGGCCCAGGGAATCATTGATGCAGGTTTGTGCATGTATATGGAACGTTCAACGAGATATTGACCCTTGTGGATTTCTGTTTATAACATAAAACTCAAATTGCTATAACTTATCAACGTTTAACGTTATCGACTCCCTATTTTCAACACTTTGTCCTACACCATTTCTCTATGTGTAATTGTAGGTTTGTACCTTGCCCAATCATAGTGCTGACGTTGCGAAGTCTGATACCCCATCAGGTTCTAGGTAGGAGAGTTCAAATCACTTTAAATTCCGTGTGTACGTAGAGGGTCCTGTCGATATTGATTTATTCTGTTTGTTAATTTGTACTTTATCCGTTACGGAAATAGCTGTGCAAAGTTAATGCACATTTTCCCGGTTGTTTCACGCCAATCATTTTGGCAAACTGCATCCAATTCAATTGTATGGGGAAATTATTGGCATGAATCGAATGGGAAAATGTACATTAACTTCGCACAGCAATATCTCTGTAATGGATAGGATTAAAATTAACGAACAAAACTAATCAATAGCATAGGTGGACAAAGTGTTTAAAATAGGCAATCTAACTGTTGGCAATTTGAGTTTAATGTTATAAAAATAAATCAACAAGGGTCAAAATCTCGTAGAACATTCCATATATATGGGACAGTTTCCGCGAAAATTGCCCCACGGTTAAAATGTTATAAAAATGCATCGCGTTTGAATCGCTATAACTTCCCAACGGATAACGCTATCGACTTCCTATTTTCAACCCTTCATAGTGAAATGGTGTAGTATGAAGGGTTGAAAATAGGAAGTCGATAGCGTTATCCGTTGGGAAGTTATAGCGATTCAAACGCGATGCATTTTTATAACATTTTAACCATCCGGGGCAATTTTTGCGGAAACTGTCCCATATACTGTGTATGGATTTGTGTGTCTGTGCACTGTAGATGTGTGAGTGGTAGGTATGTAGTGTAACTGTATACTGTTGATTCAAGTGCATGTGGTTTCAAAGCTCATCTCAATGATTGAAGTGATAATACATCTGACTGGACACACACATGTATGTACATGCACACATACATACATACATACATACATACATACATACATACATACATACATACTTACATACTTACATACACACATACATACTTACATACACACACACGTACACACACAAGGTGGTCGAAATGTGACCATTTCCTTGCAGTCTCGCACTGGCCACACCCACATGAAGACGGTGGTTGGTCTATTGGTCTTCTCCCAGTTCTGGTTCTGGTATCCCCTTTGTCATTTCCTGTCCCTCGCATTCACACCTGCTGCTCTCATTGCTCTCAATGCTGACCTCAAGGTGATTAATCAGAACAGTTTAGAGCTGAGCTAAGTGTCAGTTGTTGTTTTTTTTCCAGATGCCGAAAATGGAATTCTGTTCCAATGCAAAGCCTTCAATGTATGGATATCCTGCTCCTCTGGAAAAGGAGAAAGAGAAGGAGAGAGAGAAGGTAGTTGGTGGTAGGGAGGAAGTGTCTGGCTGGGTGGGGAAGGGGGATGATGTTAGTTTGGTTTAGGACTAAGGGAGGGGAGGGGAGGGGGGATGATGTTAGTTTGGTTTAGGACTAAGGGAGGGGAGGGGAGGGGGGATGAAGGTATTTAGGAAGTGTGGAGGGGAGGAGTAAAGTACACTTGTTGCCATGGAACAATATAATGCTGGTAATTTTATTTGTGATGTGGGATTGTGTAAACAGTCCATGCCTTTGGGAGGTAATTAAGTAAGAACCACATCGTTTTGTCATTCAAATGACATTGACCCTAACAAGGCGAAAGTACTATTCATCCAATATTCGAAATGAGAGGGGGGAGGAGGAGGGGGTAGAAAGGGATGCAGGTTGTGTTTTGTGTTGGAATTAAGGAGATGGGCCTGTATATTGATTGGTTGGAGGAGGGGTATGCCTAATAGTGGTAGTCAGGGTACCAGACAGTGAAGCCTTTCCTGTTGCAACTCAAGGCAGGTATTCACTTTGTTGTGAAGTGCTTTTGTGTCATGGTTTTTGGAGACATGAGCTCAGTGGACTGAATTCAAAACAAGTCTCTGTTGTACACTATGAGACGATCAGGTCTGGGTGGTCCCTGCTATGTGCGTGTCTGTTGGGTCTAGTCCAGTGTTGTGCCCCTTGCTGGGAAATATTCTCAAGGTTGATTGGATTTGTAATAATTTTCACCTAGTTGAGTATCGTGTGTCTCATTTGGACGACACAATTCATTCTCACTTGTCCCATTGGAAGCATCCATGCAGTGAATCAGTGTTTTGTGGACCACATTAAGGGATCATATACTTGGGCCCTCTGTTATTGGTTGTTGAATGGTGCCTGCTGTAATGGATTGTTTACTGAGAAATAAGTTTATTCAATATAGGATGTGGGTTACAGAGGAGTTGTAAAGTTTACTGGTAAGATCAGTTTTAGAAAGAAAAAAAAAGGTCGAGCTGGAGTGGTTTAATGGTAGTATGTTGACCTGTTGACCTCGATCAACTCATCTCAGAGGGGAGGGGGGGAAGAGATAGGTATGTGCTAGTACAAGTCATCAAGGAGTAATTTAGCTGTCTAATTTGAAATGTCATATCACGTGTAGGTGTCAGTCATATCACATGTGGGTGAGACAGGAATATGCATGGGATCCGTTCTCCATTAGTCTGATTCAGGAACGGTTATTGCTAAGTGCTACTGTCAGTATATGCATAACTGTTGACCTATAGTCTGTGTAAGCCGTGGCTATTCTTGCTGAGGTGCTCAACACACTCGGTCGATTTCACTTGTTTCTCTCGTGCAGGTGGCTACTGCGGTGCTCTCTGTAGTGGCCAAGGCAAACACCAAGCGAAAGCTCAAGGCTGGTGCGAACAAGGCTGCTGAGCATTCTGAAGAGGTACGGGGGTGTGAAGGTGTGAGAGAGTATGGGAGGTACATCATTGGGTCACCCAAAAGGGTGACGATGATGTGTTGTGTGTTTAGACTGGCATCTTTCAGTCGGGTCACCTTGATGTCTTTTGTTGCTGTTGTTGAAATGTTTGTGTGGTCAGTTTATATGATACGCGTAAAGTCATCATTGACGTACCCACTTTGTAAAGGATGTGTACTTTGCTCTCCGTTCTGCTAGCGTGTGGTCTTGGAATTATGATTGGAGTAGACATCTCGATGTGTTTTTAGACCTCACTACTGTTATATATCCTCACCAGTCGAAGGACGAGCCCAGTGGTGACAAGATGGACACTTTGGAGCCCCAGAAGGATGGAGACAACAAGATGGACACTTCAGATGCCGCCAAGCGGGATGACAAAGAGGATGATTCGGATAAAGCTACAGCAGCAGCCAAGCCAGAGGTCAAGAAAGATGGCGAAAAGAAGACTGTGGAACCAGAGCCTGAGTTCCTTATGCTTTCAAATCCAGCTCGAGTTCTTCCAGCACAAGTGAGCATTGTATCTGACATGTTAATTATGGTGGAAGCGTCAAGTCACTTCTTCGCTGGTATTTGTTGTGGGAGAGGAGGGGAGGGTGGGAGGACAAAACATGAAATGCATTCTTTTTTTATCATCAACCAAAATTAGTTTGGGTGACGTGCAAAGAATGAAAAGCAGTGAGGGTGTGTGTTTGTCCCATTGTGCAGCCGTGCTATGCTGGGGGAGGCAAAGGTATCTGCCCTGTGGCGAGACTGTGCCCTGCTGCTATGCAGGGTGGGAGGCGATGCTGCCTGTGCATGGGGCTAAGAGACATTAGTTTTGCACTGCTGGGGCAACGACTGCTGTTGCAGCAGAATTGTTATTTACAGTGTAGTTTATACACACAGCATGTTGCAAAGATGTATTGTAGATTTGATAACTGTATCAAAATTAGTCACTTCTGATTTCCCCCTCCCCACTCACCCCCAAAACAAAAATCCTTTTTCACAAATGGAACATGCTTGTAATCAAATAACATGTTTGTTATCCCTATGGCGGTGTTTTACGCTGTAATCGCATGATTCCTCAGTATTACCGTTTGGCACCATTTTGTAGTTACAACATTCTGACCATACCTTAAACATGATCAGCATTCTTCCACAAAACTTTCCCATCCTCTGGTCCCCCCTCGTATCCAAACTACACACAGCATTTACGTTTGTGGCAATGGAATGGCCACTGATTAGAAGTACATCTGCACTAATATAGTAGTCTATGCCTGCATACTGATTGGCCAGTGCATTGCATAGCCTTATGCACTTCTCGGCCTCCATTTGATCACATGCTATTTAATAGATCTTTCTTTGTGCTCCAGTGTGCTTGCGCGCAAGCCTGATTTTAGTATAGTGCCAGCCGATATTAAAAAGCACACCCGAAATTGGATGTAAGTTAATAATGAAATGAAGTTTGGTGCAGTGTAGAGGCCCAGTGTCAGTTTACCTTACAGTGGGAATCACACTGGAATGCTATAAACATGAAGATTTAATATCAATCAAATTCAAGTAGAGGAATGTAAATAAAATATACTCCTGTCAACAATTTTAGTGACCCATACAGTAAAAAAGCAATATTCCCCACATCCCCTGGCTGGGTGGCATTCTCACACACTACTACTAATCAATTATGCGTATCGATCCATCACAGCACCTCCCTTTGGCATCCTTGCCTCCCCTCACAAGCTGGGCCAGATTATGAAGTTGTTATATCTATCAATATGTACTTACAAAATGTGTTTCTATTGACACCTAGGTTGCCTAAATGTTGATGCTTAGTTAGGATATTTGATTCTTTTATAACCCTAAAAGTTCACTCACAGTGGGCTTTTACTGTAGTGTTTAATACAATAAGGAATATATAACTTTCTATCTCTTTGACTATACATTCTGATATAACCCTGAACAATTCCCTCTTGGAGCATTGTGATATTGGGTGCTTGCCTCTTGTCTTCTCCTTTTCTAAGTCAGCGTGATTACCTAACCCATCCACAAGAATTTCCCTACTGTTAGCCATCAGTGTTTTCCTTGCACTGCATTTGTGTGATAGTTCTGCATTTATGGGCTTACAGACTTGTCATCTACCATGGTCCATGTGTAGTAGGAGGCACACCATTTTTGGTACATCAAGATTGTCACAACAAAGTTTGGTTGACCATAGTTTATCTGTAATGTATAGACCAATGTAGAAGGGTAGTCTCTTATTCATTATCGTATCCACCATAGCTCAAGGTGATAACTCTTCCTGAAGGATGCCATTATACACCATTGAAGCCGGTAAGCTGGTGCTCCTTGGGAAATGGAATATTAATGTATAATGTGTGCAAATAAACTTTCTGACAGGAAAAACGTAGTATTAATTATAAAAGTGTGAACTGACATGTTTGGGAAATTTGACCTATGGTTATCTAAGTCACTCAGATCAGCCTTCAGCTGTTTGATCATCCTCTTTCATTTCTGTGCCGTTAACACATCTTTCATCCTATGAAGCTCGGAGGAATGCACGATGAAAAAATGGCAGCCATTTTGTTTATGTCCACGCAGCTTATAGTCACATAGCAAAACAGTTTTTCAAGGGCCAAGTTTTTACTAACACTGCAGTTGCAGTGTCCGTCATTTACGGGGTGGAAATTGCTGCTTGTATCAAACTATTTATTGTGCACCACATCAGCAAAGTGTAGTATAATTCCTTAGGTTGTGAGCACGTGCTTAATGCTAGATGAACATTAACTGCTCTTCAGTCAGGATTATACTGATGCTTGGTAATATGCTGCAAAGGCAAATAAACATCCATATTGACAGTATTAGTAGCATGACTATTGTCAGTTTGTGCACAGTGATTAAATGCAGTGTGTGTGTTGTATGTGTGTGTGTGTGTGTGTGTGTGTGTGTGTGTGTGTGTGTGTGTGTGTGTGTGTGTGTGTGTGTGTGTGTGGTGTACTGGAAAAAATTACCTGTTACTACACACACGCATATATTAACAATGCCTATTAATCACACAAGGTGTCTGTTGGAGGCATCATCATGTTCAAGCACTTGGATGACTCCCAACCAGAAGAGCTAATGGAGCCAGTGAAAGGTGAGAAAGCCGCGTTCCTGCTTGCAACACTGGATTGTTTCTGTGCTTGTTGTTTTGCCTTTGGTGTACGCTCTGGCAACGGACTGACCACAAATGATAAACTGCATCTATACTTGCCAGTAGCCGCATTATTTGTGGATTACAGTATTTGAGTTCCGTGTAATGGGCTCTGTTGTTCGTTTTTAGTTGCTATCCCAGGGAAGCAGGAGGAAGGAGAAGAGCCCTCTCCTCCGGAGCCGTTCGAGTTTACGGAGGAAATTTAAAAAGAGTAGTTGACGCAGGCAATTTGCTGGAGACTGTTTAGAATTTCCTCTGTTGCATTATATATGATTGTACCTGACTATCAAAATGTAATGTATTTTGTGTTACTGCATCATCACGGTCAGATCATATGAATGGAGCGAGATAGCGCGAAGGGTCCCTGGGTCTGAAATTTATTATGTGTGAAGTAGCTGCGCTATCGGACAGACAAAACGATTAACTACGTAATTGTTCGGATCTCAATAGAACGCATCATTTTCGCATTTATTAAGCAGGAAATCGCCCACACTCAAGAAAAATATACAAAAATGATGATATCACGTGATTGGCTTTTGCTCTATATAAAAGTCTACGCCACTGCAAGGGTGCATCGTGCAAATCATAAAGTGATGTCTGCGCTGATTGTGAAAACTGTACTGTTGCTGCTGGCACTTCTACGTCCAGGTATGCCGCAGTCGAGGACATATTGCATGCACCTGTTGATACTTGCATGTGAATCCTCAGCCTTGTGTGCACCGATCCAACGCTGTCTATGGAATGGAAGCTACTACAGTATTGGAGAATCATTTAACCACACGCTTCATCACTTAAACGAGACCATCGTTTGCGAAGAGTGCATCTGTCAAGAGGTTAGTCGCAGGCTCTTGGAGCAAATCGCAAGAAAGTTTAATTGCACGGGGACGGGCTGAAACTCTAGGGACCAAATAATTATTTCTTGAGTGCATGGACAGTGTGCATGCATCGTGCATGTATAGATTATTATCTACACGCCGGTTTGATTTCGTTTTTGTTAATTTCGTTTTATGACTCGTGTCTTTATAACAATCTTACAGGAGGGTAACTTTACTTGTGTGAATCGGCCGTGTCCCGCGGTTATGTGCGACCCCGCTGTCGCTGCAGCTTCAAACTTGGAAGGATGCCTACCACCGGCGAAAGGTATAATGTTGCTATGCACACCACGCTCGTCATACGCTGTCACGCTCCCCAGTACACTGCACCTTGCAATTGCATAACTGACTGTCTCTTTACATAGGCAGCTGCCTCGCCACGGATGACTCCGGTCGCGTCATTCCAGAAGGCGAAACGTACAACCCCATCATACCCGGTGTCGGCCTGATACGGTGCATCACGTGCACTTGCGTGGTACGCGTGCTCGAGTTTTTTTTTGTTACCCAATGCTCATTTCCTTCTCATGTGGAATGTAGGCAGTAGCAGGAAGAGGATACGTCTCGCGCTGTATGAAGCAGCCATGCCCACCTCCCGTACCTTGCGGGCCAAATCCACCTATCGAAAACTATGTCCCATGCTGTCCTGCGTGTGTACCAGGTGAGAAAAGTTCCGAGGTGTTGGGCGGAATGGTGGGGGCGGGGAAGGGTACACTTTTTTAAAACATTTTAGTTGATGTTGAAGAGTATTATTTATTTTTTCTTGCAGTTGGGCTCAACTCCACCCCAACGCCCTCCTCGATCACATTAGCCTCGTGCACTCCAAACCCGGCACTTACGCAAAATGTCTACGTCAATTCGACGGGAAATTCGGTGGCCATTGAGAGTACCCCAACGTCCAGTGTTTCACTGTACGTGTGGACACCCAATCAGAGCTACACTGCAACAACAATGAGCACGCAGCAATTTTATGAAGCAAGTAGTGCGGGCCTCCAATTGGTGGGAAAAAGCACTTCCGGTAAATAAATTACGGAGATATACGAGCTATTATATCACGTTTTACATGCATGTGCTGTTTTCGTTTCTGCAGCAAACGCAGCACAGTTGAACACTTCTGATGGTAGAGCAATCCTCTCTGCGTGCACCCATAACTGCGCGCAAACAGTTGTCGCGATGTTGCAAATCGTTCCCACGTCAGAGCTCTGCTAGTATATGGAAATTTACAAATCACTATCAGCTGCACTTAACACTGAATCAGATCCTGTCATACCTTTTTTCTTATATTATTATAATATAATTATGTGTTCGTTGCATCATTCCATTTTATGCCTGTCCCGATAATATTCACTACAATGCAATTACGAAGCAGAACGACGCAAAAGCGTGCGCATCGTTAAATTAGCCACACGCTTCCCGGCTTACAATTAAATGGTTGGCATCACACATTACTTTGTTTTTTGCAGATCGGTTCCAGCCTGTTTGTCTCAATCATGAAGTTTTGGAGTAAACATTTCAATTGCCATTATGATCTTTTGGAGTGACCAATCATCTTCCTTCAGTGCATCAGCCAGCACAAATGGTCCTACATGGAGTAGACAAAACACAACAATAGTCAATGATGGTTGACGTAACAGGCGAGACTAAGTACAACCTTGTCTTGTTCTGCAAAGTGCCCTTACATGAGCTGCACTTCTAACCTTTGAGCCAATATCATGAACCAGACTTCTTATGTACGTACCAGAAGAGCAGTGCACAGAAAAAGTGAAGAATGGAGGTAATAGACTGTCGAGAGTGATGGAATGAATAACTACATGTCTTGGCTTGATATCCAACACCATTCCTTGTCTGGCAAGATCTGACAGACGCCTGCCATTTTTTTTTAGTGCAGAAAAGCTAGGTGGAATTTGCAATATCTGCCCTTCAAATGACCTGAGTATGGTCTTGAGGTCATGCAATGTGATATGATCAAAAGGTTTGATGGATGTGACTGTTCCCTCACTGTCATAAGTGTCTGTTGCCTTGCCAAATTCACCAGTCGCCTGGTACCATTTCTCTCCCGTAAGAAAATTTGCCAGTCTCTTGCAGTCTTCTCCAATCCCAATCACCAAAACACCTTCTGCACTCTTGTCCAGCGTACCTCCATGCCCGACTTTCAAAGATTTCCGTCCTTCCCCTTTCACCACATCTTCCAACAGAATCTTCTTGATCCTATTCGTAACGTCTGCAGAGGTGAGGCCTCTGGGTTTATAGACAGAGAACACACCTCTAATCATTGGCCTGGAGAGGAGTTCGAAATTACCGTACTCTTGTGCTTGCAATTAGATTCAGCGCAGCCGTATACATGGGAAATGGCAGGCTTTATTGGACCTATTATCCCTCCGAACTTGAAAACAAACGACACCACCGAAGAGCAACAACCTGTCGAGCAAAAAGAAACCGCAGATGGCATGAAAGAAGCGGCCCCTTTAGTGGAAGGTTGCCAACCGCCCCATTCGACCAGTCCAGCCCCACCAACTAACAACCAGACAGAGACCTTTGGCCCCGCACTGCCTGTAGCAATGTACGGGCCTACTCTGCCGTCACACTTAGCACGGAACAGTACTTCCAACGTGCGGAGTCCGTCATCAAATTCCAGCAGTGAAGGTACTATCTTTGGACAAGGCGGGCTAGGCACAACATTATTTCACTTTCAGCAGACGACGAGGTAGTTGGCCCTATGCCAGCAGGAGACGAAGAACGTGTAGGTAGCTCTCAAACAGTACTGCGTCGCACCTGACGCGCAGCTGCTAATTACCGTTGTTAGGAGCAGGCAGAGAGGAGAAAGAGGCTTGAAATCGAGAAACACGCACAGGCAATGAAGGACAAGCTATCTGGGAAGGTACATGCTTTGGATGTCAGTGCTGCGGGCAGCATAATTGGCCCTTTCATAGATGTTTGGTACTAGGAAGTTTTATGGGTGTGCTTGTGTGCATAGAGGGGCTGGTCACTGGAATTTTGCACCCCCCCTCCCTCCCCAACCAGGAAGTACCTTGGTCCATTCAGTTTAGAGCACCACAGGCAATCGTGTTTAAGCACCACAGGCAATAGTGTTTAAGCAGGAGTGCCACAGGTGAGGGGTGACTAATGCCTGCCTGTCTCCACGGACTTAGCTTTAAGCGTTAGGATAATCTTACAGCACCTTGATGCCTCAGGGGTCCAGATCATTCTCTGCACCTGGTCCTGATTTTCATGGACCATTTTTGGGGGGGAGGGGCCAACATGTGTGCATTAATGGCTAATCACCAATTAAGTGGTTTACTTTTTACACTTCTCAAATTCTGAAATTATGAAAGGATAAGGAGGAAAGCAAGCTAGAGAGAGAATCATGGATGACAGAACTGCCAACTAACAAGAAATCATTTGGTATGATGCTGATTTTTTACATGCCTTTAATGATTGTTGGGGAAAGGTCTGGGACCTAGGAAATTCAGAGAAGCGGCCTTTGAGCCTGGGGACCAGTCGGTGTGGACTGATACACCAGCAGATAAAGAGAGGAAAGCCCAGGTAGGTAGGTATGGCTGATTGGTCCCAAACCACACACACTCTCACACACCACATTAATGTCAGTTGACAACACTATTAAAATCATTACCCGCAAGTCATTAATTACATCCAGTTTTGCATTACATTCTGCAAGGAGAGGGTGTTAATGAACTGCTTCAACAACAGATTGTGTGTGGCATTCAATTACACTCTTACTTTGCCTCTGCTTGATCCCCCCCCCCCCACACACACACACACACTTGTTACACCATCATCTGAGTAGCAGCCAGATAAAGAGAAGAAGAAGAAAACCGAAGTTGAAACTGATGCTGTGGAGGCGTCTCGGAACAAGGAAATGAGAAGGCGTATGGAAGAGTACAATGTAATGGCTTACTATGCTCAGTACGATCAGTTGTCATAGCGATGGTAGATAAAATGGTGACATGGTTTAGGTTTTATATATGTGTGAAGAATAAAGACAACAAGCCTTGAGGTGGTAATGTATCACTTCTTTAGGCCCTTAGGAGTATCTAATGCATACCAGGCTAATGGGTTTACACTTAATTCTCTTACCCATCAAGCTGTGACCGTAGCTATAACCATGGTAACGGCCAGTGTTGTTTTGTTTTGAATGAAGTGTATGGTCACAGCCTCCCCCCCCCCCACTGATGTGACCAACAGCCTGGGCAAACGCACTCACTGGTGACGTCTAGACTGTATTGGAATGACACGTTCCATATGTTGGTGTGGAGGGGGGTGAAAATGGAGGAAGGGAAGGAGATAAACCCAAGAGGGGGAAATAATTTAAGGGTAACAGGTGTGTGCTCTACTCCTTGTATGCAATTGTTGGTGTTGTAATTTACTCACGTATTTGTGACATATATTCTTATGCACACATCATTCACTGGCGCTTACCCCCACCACTCTTAGAAGGAGCATCGTTCTGAAAGCCTGGCTGAAATTCACAGAAAGAAGAGAGCTGTACGCAACTGTTTGTGAGCAACCTTTAGTGAGCATTCTTGTTTCTCCTCTGTACACAGACAGCAGTAGTGGGAACCAAGGAGGAAAGAAAACCATTCAACCGAGATACAGACCTTGAAATATCTAGAACCGTAGACCCAGCCAAGAAACAGAGTCTTCTGAGGGACAGTGCCAGTCTCCTGGCAAGCAAATTCACACCAAGCAAGCGAACATTCTTGTAGTAAGCCTAGCCCATGCATACATAGACCTGCCTCCAATTTTTGAAGACCATAAAACCACAGTGAATAGCAATTCATATTAACGTTGTGAACTGAATGGCATGCACAAAAAGAAATGTCCCCAAGGCGTTAAAAAAAAAAAAGTAAAAATGAAAACCTTTAAATGTCACAGAGGCCTTCACATGTGTTGCACAGGGAACACTATGTTGGGATGTGTGTGGTGCTTGAGGAGGGACCACAGGAGGGACATAAGTTGAGTGCTCTGGTGAGACTCCAACTGCAATACAGCGAGAGGGGACCCAATGGCAGCGAGGTCCTTTAGGTCGGTGGCTGGCTGTGGCAACAGTGGAGGCGACAGAGACGACAGACGCAGATAATCCTGCGCTGTGTGGAGTCCCTGAAGCTCCACACCTGTCTCTGTCCCACTTGTCGCCTGTACCCAGAGCTCAGAGCATTTGGGCACGGAGGAATCGATGAGGGGAGGTGGCTTCTCTTCAACGGTGCAACGGTTGAGGGCAAACGTTCTGCTCAGCAGGTTCGGTGGTGTGGTCGAGGAGGTGCAGTGCCCAAGGGGTCAGGATAAGAGTGCAGGGTGCCCCTGTACCGACAGCATCTGCTCCGCCACCACTGATGCAGGTAGCTGGACAACACAGGAGCACTACGAAGGGATTCACTTTGAGCACTTTCCTGTTCGTGGGACAGGATGATGTGGTTTATTAGCAATAGGCAAAGTTGAACCAATGTGCAGCAGACATATCCGCACCTGGTACGAACACAATGTGTTGGCCTCGCCCCTTTACTTGCCCGAACTATGTCAGCCACCCAACACTGAGGAATGGGAAAGACCCTTAACTTGCCCCCAACTATGTCAGCCACCCAACACTGAGGAATGGGGAAGACCCTAACTGCCCCAACTATGTCAGCCACCCAAACACTGAGGAATGGGGAAAGGAGGAGGGATATGTGACTGTGGGTTGGGGGGTGACATAGTTTGAGGAAGAATCCTACGCATAATCCAACCAACTGACACCACACAACAACAGATTGCACATGCTTCTACATGTACACATTTGCATATATGTTCCTTGCACCATTCAAGGCACTGTGTTACTTTTTAGATGTATTTCATGTTGACGAGTACCACACACGCACACAGACTTACTGTGCACATTTAGAAATTGACCTCATGTTGCTTGCTTCAGTGCGTTGCAGGGTGCCCGCATGGTTCCCTTGGGGGAGGCACCTCCGACACACGTTCTCAACCAGTCCCGTTCCCAGCATCAATCCCTTCCCGGTCTGGGACACAAGTTCCATGGCCCCACCCACCGGCTTTGTGACCACTCCCAGGAGACCTTTTCCCATGCCCGCAAGGACCCCTCTGGCCACTTCAAGACCTGAGCTCCCCTCCCCTGCAGCGTAAACCCCTTGGAGGGGATGCTCCACCAAACCCCCCACAGCGCTGATGAGACTCAAACCAAAGCTGGACACTCCCCCCGTCACGCCAGAGACAAAGTGCGATGGAGGGTGGGACCTTCGACTCTGTTCCAGGTAAGAGATGTGGTTTGGATCCAGGGACAGCCTGTCCATATTGTGGGAGACGCTGGATGAGAAGTTGACCAATGACTTGAGGGCTCCGGCCGAGAGGTGGTGCAGGAAAGCCGATGTCCCTTTGCCGACGCCCCACATGAAAAGGGCGGGACTTCGAGTGATCCCCTCGTAGGGAAGGGTAAAGAGGTCCCTAAACCCACTCCCAACGTTCCTCGCGAAGGTTCCAGGTGACCCCAGCAGGTCCAGGGACCCCACCAGCGACCCCATGTGGGAGAGGAGAGAGGACATGTAGGAGGAGCCCAATAGGTGCACCAGCTCCGTCCAGTTGGAGTAGACCCACCATAGCCTGTACTGCGGGAAGTGGAAGAGGGTGCTGTCGCACGACAAGTACACCCACACGGACAGCTTGGCACTGAAGTAGAGTGAGATGGGTTCGATCACCATCTCTCTGATCACAAGGGGTGCCGAGTCCCGTTGAGCTTCAACGATCACACACTTTGGCACAGAAGAGGAGCTGTGTTGTGCGTGGCGTGCGTCTGTAGCTGTTGCCCGTTCCCAGAGTCCTCCTGGTGTCCCATAGGAGCCAGCCATCTCTGTGATCTTACGGATGAGGTCATTGTCTATCTGCACAGTGATTGGTTGGAGGGAGAGGGTGAGGAGGTCTAGAAAACAGTAGGAGTGTGGCCCGTAGTGCGCAGAAAACCTTAGCAAAGGGGGCTGAGTCACCTCAGTGAGAGAGAGCGGCCTCACATGATCCGATCGTGGCAGCAGCACCACAGCAAAGTCTTCGCTTCCATGCTCCAGCATGTTGTCCACCTGGACAGACGCCAGGGTCACGTCCAATGCTTTCCCCTCTGTCAAGTTGCCACTATATTGCAAGTGCAGCCTGTCTGCCACAATGCGAATGATCTCGGCAAGGGTGTTTGGGTCTGAGGCCTCGTCCTCCAAGCAAAGGATGGTCTGGGACAGGTTGAGAGAGAGTAGAATGGAAGCTTCACTGTGGGGAGGACTGGAGCTACACAAGGGAGATGCCATCTCCCCGGTGGGCACGACGGTGAGGTAGATTGTGTCCCCACGTTGGTGAGTGGACAAAAGGAAGCCATCACGATCCTCCCCAGGTACAGACACAAGCCTCTCAAGGGGTTTGCCACCAGACACTGACAATGCTTGGCTCCATGGTGATGGTGGCTTGGTGTGTTCATGACATCTTCTCAACTGCAGTGAGAAACACGGCTGGACTAACGGCACCTGCTCCTGGATGACTGGGTATGTGACAGCAAGAGACGGGGGATCATACGCTACCTGGGAACCGGGTGGCACCAATTGGGGGGAGGCATCGATACCTTGGATGCCAGCTTCCACCACTTCCAGAGGCATGCTGAATAGATTCTGAACAAGTAACTGAGGTGATTGAGCGACAGAAACCACAATGTAGGTCACGTGTTCGTGTTGATGTCTGCTAAGGACGCAATGGACTGTGCTTTGGTTTTCTGTACCCACTGGAAGAGCAAATGAACGTCTCACGAAGGACAATGATATCGGAATCGACCACCTGTTCGAATGGCCTGCAGACTTGACCCGCACCACACGTGTGGTCCCTTTGCCTATCTTGTGCCAGATCATAATGGCTGCTGATTCCTCTGGGGCAACATCTAGTCTACTGGAGCCTGTGTCGTCACTGTCCACTTCGGCATCTAGCTCACAAGGCCATATATGGAGCAGCTCTTTGCAGCGGTTTACGACTACAGTGGATGGTGCAAGGACCACAACAGCCATCCCTCCATGCCAGTTGAGCAACACTGCAAGTTCTCCTACATGCCTCTACAAATGGTTAAGAGGAAGAAAGGATGAAGAGGAGATAAGAAGAATGATGATGCAAAAAGTAAGTAAGGAAGTAAGAGGAAGGAAGAGTGGAGGCAGAAGGAATGAAGGTGGGGATGGAAGGAGAGGACAGAGGAGGAAGAAGTGGGAAGGTAAAGAAGAAAAAGGTGGGAGGAAATAATAAAACAGTACCATTTGGGTATCTGCATCAATTTCTGGCTCAGAAGACATCAAGGCAACATTCAGTGGACTCTTTGCCTCCAACATATATTGTCCTCCTCCTCCCCATCCTACTCCTCTTCCTTTTGTTCCACCGCTTGGTTCATCTGTCCTCGTAGGTACCACTATGGGTTTTGAAGTAACCCAGTGGTCATTCCTGCACTGCATCTTCAGGGAAAACTAAGAGTACAGCCATCCTTAACAACAAAAGCACAACAAACACAGATAGAGACATAGCTACACCTCTTTCTCTGGCATTGCCTCGGTCTGCCCTGCCACAACCTGGAAGGTCGTACATCCCTCTTTCTGCACGGGGCTGCCCCTAGTTATTAATAGAATTGGTTGTGGACAGTGGTTGACTACCAGGCACTCTGGCTTCAGATCCACCATGATGCAATTGGAACTGCTTCTAGTGAGGACAGCCATTACTTTATGATTTCCATGGTAACCAGTCGCTAGGGGGAGAGTGGTCACCACGCCCCCCACCTTCTGTGACCTATGGAGTAGAAGCACTTGTCACATGACACACACATGCACACGTGGGCATGGGGACTTCTCCGTCACTCACCCATCACAGCTATCGCTGAATGGCCATGTACTGTAGATGCACTCTGTGCTGTCATTGGCAGGTGGGTCGATAAGAAACGTTGCCACGGAGAGAGCAGGACAATCACTGACGGCCTTGGTCCCTCTGTCCCACAAAGAACAGCATGCTCATTAATCTCTTACTGCACATACCCCTCCCCCCCTCACCCCCTCCCCCCCCCCCCCCCCACACACAAACACACTAACCTCATCCCAACCTGAGGTGGTACCATTTGGAGTCCTGGAAGTCACCAGAGGGGTCACTGTTCCCCTTCCTGGTACGCTGTGCTCTGATTGGTCTGCACCACTTGGGGAGCACGATGACCACATCAACAGGTCACAGGGGAAGGAGTTGCTTATGGCAAAAAGTGGTGCGATGGTGACCTAGGAGGGGAGAGAATGGAACATGGCAGGTACATGCATCTGTAAATCCACATAGTTCTGACTGGGGATTGAGATGCATTGTACCTCACTCCAAGCTGCCTTGGTTCCTGGAACTTCAACCAACTTGGTACTGTACCACAGACTGATATGGGGGAAGCTTTTTCCAGCAGTAACCTGTCAAAACCACCCAGCATGAATAAAAGCAAAATGAGTAACAAAAAGTTATAAATTAGAAACAAATCTGAGATTCTAACCTCAACAAGAAATGGCGGTTTGCTCCAGGAGCTAGCTATTGGGTATGGTGGGGACCACTTGGGATCAGGGCCTGGGGACCAGCCAGAATCAGGATCAATCCTGAACTGCAAACCAGAGACCTGCTCATTGGCAGCAAGGACAGAACAAACACTTGACTCTCCGTGACCACAGCATAACTTAAAACGCCCTCCATTAAGCAGGCTCTGTGAATAAGAAGGCTCAGAACATGCGACTTGGACTTCAAGGTCAAATGGCAGTTCAGAAAACAATCTCCAAGATCCACTGAAGGTTACCTAGGATAGGGGGATGGTGATGATGGGCTACAATAAGAAACAATGACACGTTAGCTAAAGAGCTCCTCCTTACTTTCTTCTGGAGGCCACCCAGGCTTGAAATGTGGACAAACAGGTTTGCCAGATACCTGCCCACGTACAGCTGGACCACTTGGGTACCCAAGGCATCGATTGAGAATGGTCTAGTCCACCTCCATCGACCGTCTCCAACCAGACATGCACGAAGCAACTGATGAAGAAGGAAGAAGGGAGGATGGGTGGGGGACACAGTGAGAAGACCCACACAGTCCATCTACTCAGCCAACTAGTGTCTCCTGATACCTGGTAGCTATCCTACAGCTCTCTCTGGCATACAATAGGCCTTCTTGGCTCCGCCCCTATCCTTCTGGCTCCGTCCAATAAGATACTCAACTCCTTGAGTACATTTAATAAGTAGCCCCCCTGGACCCTACCCCCGATGATCCACATTCTCTTCTGAGAAGTCATATGCCATATAATTGACACTAAAAAGCATATCGAAAAAATAATCTTCTTGCATTTAGCTATTTTGTGGTAATTATTTACAATGCACATCCTCTTTCAAACTCCCCACACAAACACCCACTGCAGACACATATACATATTAGTGGAGCTTTGTACGGGTAGGCACACACACACACACACACACACACACACACACACACACACACACACACACACACACACACACACACACACACACACACACACACACACAGTACAGGCAGGCACACACACACATGTACAGGCAGGCACACACACACACATGTACAGGCAGGCACACACACACACACATGTACAGGTCAGGCACACACACACACACATGTACAGGTAGGCACACACACACATGTACAGGCAGGCACACACACACATGTACAGGCAGGCACACACACACATGTACAGGCAGGCACACACACACATGTACAGGCAGGCACACACACACATGTACAGGCAGGCACACACACACATGTACAGGCAGGCACACACACACATGTACAGGCAGGCACACACACACATGTACAGGCAGGCACACACACACATGTACAGGCAGGCACACACACACACATGTACACGTAATAGAGCCCAACAGCAAAATCCATAGGGGGGGGGGTACAGTTCAGTCAAACTTGTAATCTAACGTCATTGAAGTCGGACAGCTTATAGGCTGTGCACTTGTGACCTAGGAAGGCAAGGTTGTATACTGGCATTTTGCCAACATACAAGCTGGACATGTGGCGTGCAACTTCTGCCCCCTCTGCCCCACAAGACATACAAGGACATGTGACTCCTTAGAATACAAAACTGCTGAACAAGGAATGCATTAAATATAACTTTTTAAAAATATAAAAACATAACATACCTGTGAGGCACCAGTGTGTGTTCTCCAACTGTACCCTACGCAACAGCCTCTCAGAAGAGGAATGTCCTCTTCAGTAGAAGCCTAACGTGCACACAAGACACATTACTGAAGCTAAAGCCATACACCCAGCCACCTTAATTAATGCTCACCTGCCCAAGGTGAATCTCTTCCAGTGTGTCATTGCAGATGAGGTAGTGGCTGAAGACCATGACTCCAGCACAAGCCACGCCCTTCATCACCTCTGAGGTGGCTGTCAGGCTGTGCACCAGCCCCTGGCTGAACCTCACAGTGGCCAGATCCGTTGCCAAGGAAATGGCGTAGCTCGGGACCACCTCCTGGTGGAATGGTTCCAGTGAGAAGGGGGTTGACACAGAGTATATTGCCTCTCTGGACATAACAGGGTACAGCCTTGCGACTGTGTTCACACTATCGCGATAGAGTCATTCTGGAACCGTTCTTTGATACAGTGTCTTTAACAAAAAAAAAAAAAACGATTCCGGAACGATCGGAACCGATCTATCATGATAGTGTGAACATGGTATTAGTATTTAGTCATGGTCAGACAACCTCTGATTGTGCAAATCCTGATAACTGCTACGGATGCCTGCCAATAGCTCCTGCAATATCTAAGACTCCCCCAGCCGGGCATGGTGCGTTGAATCATTTGACAAATACCAACAACATGTACAGATGCCAGCCAGGACCCTATGTGGTGCAAGCATTCCTACAATGCCATCACTCAGCCGTCTGGTGAGAGAGCACGCACTGGAGCCCCTACAGAAGATGCCAACTGTCTGCCCCCCCCTCCCCCCTCTCCCCACCCCAAGGACTGGTCTGTACACACACGTGCGTATGTGTGTAAGTGTGTGTGGGTGCAAGGAGGTGTACATCGTGAATGCAAGGTGCGTGTTTGCTACTGAGATCAGACGTTGATGTAGGTTGTATCATGCCCTTCATAACACTACACTTTGTCCCAGGCGGAAATGCAATAACACACCTGTGATGACTTTATTTCCATGGAGACTGATGTGGGGAAGATGGCAGTACGCCAGGATAAATCCCGAAAGTCCACAAACTCAAGTCCACACTGACACTTCAACTGGTAGGGGAAGATGTGGTGATGGGGAGGAGGAAGCCATAACAAGAGGTGATAAGGAGGAGGTGGGCGGTAAGGGAGGTGAGGTAAGGGTGGAGGAGGTGAGGTAAGGGTGGGAGGAGGTGAGGTAAGGGTGGGAGGAGGTGAGGTAAGGGTGGGAGGAGGTGAGGTAAGGGTGGGAGGAGGGAGGTAAGGGTGGGAGGAGGTGAGGTAAGGGTGGGAGGAGTGAGGTAAGGGTGGGAGGAGGTGAGGTAAGGGTGGGAGGAGGTGAGGTAAGGGGGAGGAGTTGAGGTAAGGGGGAAGGATGAGGAGGAGGTGAGGTAAGGGGAAGGAGTAGGTGAGGTAAGGGTGAGGGATGTGAGTAAGGGGGAGGAGGTGAGGTAAGGGTGGGAAGGAGGTGAGATAAGGGAAGGAGGAGGTGAGGTAAGGGTGGGAGGAGGTGAGGTAAGGGTGGGGAGGAGGTGAGGTAAGGGTGGGGAGGAGGTGAGGTAAGGGAAGGAGGTGAGGCAAGGTGGGGAGGAGGTGAGGTAAGGGGGGAGGAGGGGTAAGGGGGAGGAGGAGGTAAGGGGGGGGAGGAGGGAGGTAAGGGGGGGGGAGGAGGTGAGGTAAGGGTGGAGGAGGTGAGGTAAGGGTGGGGAGGAGGTGAGGTAAGGGTGGGGAGGAGGTGAGGCAAGGGTGGGGAGGAGGTGAGGTAAGGGGGGGGAGGAGGTGAGGTAAGGGTGGGGGGAGGTGAGGTAAGGAAGGCAACAAGAGGTGTTAGAGAGATGATTAAAGAATAAGAGACACAGAATGCACTGCACACACAAACCTCAATGGCAAAATTGGCATTGCCACAGAATCGTACATCTGCTTTGATTTGATGTACACCACACCTCATCAAGCCTGCATCATGGGCATGTCAACGATTGTGTACCGGAGAAAGGAAGAAACTGGGGAGATGGGGAGATATGTAAGATAAGCACCAGGTGCACCAAGTATGTCAGGCCCACTATCATACAATCCCCAGCTCCTTACAATCCCCAGACCCATTGTTATGCTCATTACAATCCCCAGACCATCGTTTACTCTTTACAATCCCCAGACCATCATATGCTTCTTGCAATCCCCAAACCATTGTATGCTTCTGGCAGTTCCCAGACCATTTAAATGTTCTAGAGCCTGCCTTTAAATTGAGATCATGTGCTCTTGAAGAAGCTACATACCATCTTGCTATAACAGATGGGTCTTGCCTGACATGTACCTACAAAAGGTAACTGATATTTATAGTAAAGGCCATTCCAAATACATGTATGATTGTAGTGTCCCCTCCTCCGCCTGTGTCATTATACACCACCCGCGTAATGTCACCATTATGCCCATTATCGGAACAATTACTTAATTTTTTTGCTCGCTTGGAAATGCTTGTTAACGTGTGAATATGTAATTTCAAGGAACATTCACAAGCACTATTTGGCTGTCTTCACAATCCATTCTGGGGAAGAGCTATGTGGTCAACGATAAAGAATGATGTAGAACAGATGGCAGTACACTCTCAAACAAAAACATTACATCTCAAGGGATCATCAAATGGAAGAATGGAAGATCACACTGTTCAAGATGATATCCAGAGTCAAGCACAAGAGCCAGGGCAAATACTACACACCCCACCTTTCCGCCATAGTCCCCAGTCCACCCCACCTTTCCCCGTAGTCCCCAGTCCACCTCATCTTCCCTGTAGTCCCTGGTCCATTAATACTTGTCTGTGTCCTAGTCCCCAGTCCATGCTTACCTTCCTCCCTCACTCCCATGTGCACAAGTCGTAACTCCGCCTCCCTGCAATGCAGACTGACCACACATGTGTCCATCAACGAGGGGTCAAAGTACGACTCCACCATCACACATGCCACTAGTGATAGTGGTGACAAGATGGAGGAGATGGGAATCTGTGGCCCCACCTCCTGTGATCCTGCCTCATCAGATAGATCCACACTTGAGAAAGAGGGAGGTGGAGCAGGAGAGGTGTGTGCAGGAGGTGGAGTGGGGGAGGTGTGTGCAGGGAGGTGGAGTGGGGGAGGTGTGTGCAGGGAGGTGGAGTGGGGGAGGTGTGTGCAGGGAGGTGGAGTGGGGGAGGTGTGTGCATGGAGGAGGTGTGTGCAGGGAGGGAGGTGTGAGCAGGGAGGTAGGTGGAGTGGGGGAGGTGTGTGCAGGGAGGTGGAGTGGGGGAGGTGTGCAGGGAGGGAGGTGTGAGCAGGGAGGGAGGTGTGAGCAGGGAGGGAGGTGTGTGCAGGGAGGGAGGTGTGAGCAAGGGAGGGAGGTGGAGTGGGGAGGTGTGTGCAGGGAGGGAGGTGGAGTGGGGGAGATGTGAGCAGGGAGAGAGTTGGAGATAGAAGAAGGGGAGTAGGAAGTGATAACACACATTAGTGGCTTGCTTCAAAATTGCAACTGCAAGAACAGAACACTAAATGAACCCTCTGTGCAACATACATGTTAATATAATATGTATGAATCACACATGTGCAGATACAGAGATATATCTACAGTACCAACTTCAGAGCATAGACCAAACTGAATAGTCAGAGCACCTCTCCAAGAACGGATTAGCATCTTTGCCATGAGGAAGATGCACATTTATTTTAACCCTTAATATAGAGTCCATTACCACACAACCCACACCATCACCACACAACCCACACCATCACCACACAACCCACACCATCACAATTCACACCATACTACACAACCCACACCATCACCACAACCCACACATCACAACCCATACCACCACACAACCCTCGCCATCACCAACCCACACACATCACCACACAACCCTCACCATCACCAACCCACACACATCACCACACAACCCACACCATCACCACCATCACATGTCACATAATCAACACCTGTTCTTCATCACATCTACCTACTTGTTGATAAATATTTCGCCTTCTTCCACCTCAGTCCACTGGAATGCACACATGCATATCTTCCACCTCCTGTATGACACCAGTCTGGAATGCTCTTCCCCCTGCCTGCCGATGCCCCCTCCTTCCTGCCTGCCGATGCCCCCTCCTTCCCGCCTGCCGATGCCCCCTCCTTCCTGCCTGCCGATGCCCCCTCCTTCCTGCCTGCCGATGCCCCCTCCTTCCTGCCTGCCGATGCCCCCTCCTTCCCGCCTGCCGATGCCCCCTCCTTCCTGCCTGCCGATGCCCCCTGGTGTAACATCCACAATGCTCTCAGAGGTCTCAGTGATGGGGAAGCGACACATGGTGATGTAACTGGATGACACCTCATCCCACGCCTGAAGTTGGCACTCAACCTGTTTGAGAGCAAGAAGAGTTATACCCCAGATGCCATTGAGGGAGGGGGAGGAGCTAGAGGTGCACCCCAGATACCATTGAGGGAGGGGGAGGAGCTGGAGGTGCACCCCAGATACCATTGAGGGAGGGAGGAGCTGGAGGTGCACCCCAGATACCATTGAGGGAGGGAGGAGCTGGAGGTGCACCCCAGATACCATTGAGGGAGGGAGGAGCTGGAGGTGCACCCCAGATACCATTGAGGAAGGGAGGAGCTGGAGGTGCACCCCAGATACCATTGAGGGAGGGAGGAGCTGGAGGTGCACCCCAGATACCATTGAGGGAGGGGGTGGAGGTGCACCCCAGATACCATTGAGGGAGGGAGAAGCTGGAGGTGCACCCCAGATACCATTGAGGGAGGGGGAGGAGCTGGAGGTGCACATATAAAACCTTGTGCTCCCACACATTACCACACTCGCATGCCAAATGCAAGTTTCCTACAAGGTCCAATCAGATCACTAGTCTGTTATTCCTCCATGCTGAAACGAGCATGCCATTTATGTAGCAGGCACACTAATATGTCCACTGCCTTATCCACCTCACTGGTGACAGAGAAGGCACACCCCCTCCTCCCCATACCTTCAGGTCCACCAGCACTTTCACTGCAGTGGTGACACAGAAGGGCACACCCCCTCCTCCCCATACCTTCAGGTCCACCAGCACTTTCACTGCAGTGGTGACACAGAAGGGCACACCCCCTCCTCCCCATACCTTCAGGTCCACCGGCACTTTCACCGCAGTGGTGACACAGAAGGGCACACCCCCCTCCTCCCCATACCTTCAGATCCACCGGCACTTTCACCGCAGTGGTGACACAGAAGGGCACAGGAGATACTTTCAGCCTGGTGATGACGCGAGGCTCTCCGTAGCACCACGACATTCCCGCCAGTTCCCCGGGCTGCCCAGGTGGAAGACCACCTCGTGGGGGCCAGGTGGGAGAGGAGCAGGAACGTCTGAGGGAGGGTAGCATGTGGTTATGATGGTGAGGTGATGGTGGAGGGGTGATGATGGAGGATGTGTGATGGTGTTGTGTGATGGTGGGTGATGATGGAGTGGTGATGATATGTGATGGTGTTGTGTGATGGTGGGTGATGATGGAGTGGTGATGATGGAGGATGTGTGATGGTGTTGTGTGATGGTGGGTGATGATGGAGGGGTGATATGTGATGGTGTTGTGGGTTGATGTGTGATGTGGTTATGTGGTGCAAGGCACATGCATATGCAATAGAGTGCCTGCACGTACGCACGTACGCATGCACGCACACACACACACACACACACACACACACACACACACACACACACACACACACACAATGCACACACGCTGTACCCATAGCACTCGTTATGAACTTGAATGGACTCGTCTTCAGGTCGTCTGTGGAGTGAACCACCAGCACACTCTCCCTGCTCACGTCCAAGCTATCTCCACTGCCAGGCCTGGCCTGTCGAAAGGGGGAGATCACCTCTCCTGCAGCACTTGCGATCTTGCTTAGCAACGAGACCCCTCTCTGGCTGAGCTGAACGTGCACCAGATCACACTTTGCACTGATCCTCGTGCAGGGCCTAGGGTGGGTTATATGGTCACAGTGTGTGTGTGTGTGTGTGTGTGTGTGTGTGTGTGTGTGTGTGTGTGTGTTTGCGTGTGTTTGTGTGTGTGTGTGTGTGTGTGTGTGTGTGTGTGTGTGTGTGTGTGTGTGTGTGTGACAAAGGTTGGATTGGACTCACAGGTCCAGGGGGGAGGTAGGGGGGTGGTGGGCCATGGAGATGACCCACTGCATAGGGAGGACCAGGGGAATCACATGACCCTCAAGCAGCTGTGATAGGAGAAGACCGTCAACAGAGAAGCTTTCAACTGTCGAGACAAAGGAACAAAAAAAAAAAAAATCAAGTGAATTCTTGTTAAAAACAGTTGAGAGGATAATTAAAGTACATGACAGTAATGAGAAAGTTAAAAAAAAAAGTCTGGTGTATTTTGTGTCCACGTAGTTAGTTATGTGTAGCCCAATTGGTTTTTAAACCAATTGGGCTACACAAAATTATACTGAACAAATGCGTTAATGGTTGATACGGGAGAGTGTGTGTGGCTTTACACTTGAATTCCTAACAGCATTTCAGCTCTTTCACGTGGTGTTCAATCCAATGGAATTTGGAAATACTGATTTGTAGCATGTGATCAAGGGTTTTGATGCATTCTCACACACTGGCATGGCGCACATCTACACACACACACACACACACATACATACAGATACACACCCACACCCACACATCCACACACACACAAGCATACACACACACACACACACACACACACACACACACATATATACACACACAAACAAACAAAACACACAAACACACACAAACAAAACACACAAACACACACAAACAAAACACAAACAAACAAAACACACAAACACACACAAACAAAACACAAACAAACAAAACACACAAACAAAGCCCGGCCTGGCCTACTGTGCTGCAGGGCCCCATTGAAATGAGCGCAAAGGCGACACAAGGTCACAAAAATGGCCCATGACTGTGCCAGCCCCAACACACGTGTATCCAAAGTTCCTATCAATTAACATCATGATTGAATCCACAGTTAGTTTGGTTAGTTATTTTTTTCACAACAATATAGTTGCTGCAAGAAAATGTTCTACAAGAACAGTTACGATTACATATCTTGAAAACAAAGGAGTAGTTTTAAGCGGTTTTCCGTGCAATCTGAAATGTGGCACTTCATTATGTGTAGAATCAATGATTCTTGTTTTTGAATGCGGTACCAAATTTAACAAGTCTGTTTATTAACGTGAAAATTTTTACTTCTATTTCAACAGTAAACAGAAATTTTAAAGCTGTCTGCTGAGTAAAGTGACAACCTGTTAACTATTGACAACGACTCAATTCCTTGAGGCTGTAGAGTACTTTAATCACATCACATGACCATTAGTTACATCATTTGTCACATGGACATCATGTGTTTATTTTTTGAACTTGTATTGCCATTGCATGTGTGTAGAAAACCGTTCAATTATACCTAGAATTAATATTTTAATTCACATGTTGACAAATGAACAAAGGTGATACTGAAACCAATAACATTCAGATTAACCGAAACAACAATCATTTGGTGACAATAGATGACCGTCCTGATAAAATCAAATACAGCGTTGTACAATGAACATGTCAAACCATCAATAACTCTACAACGATTAATCAAACACATAAATGCATGTTAGAATCAATTCCACAATGCACTAGGAATATGCATGCATGCACGCTGCACACACCCACACACACAGACACACACACAGACACAGACACAGACACAGACACACACACACACACACACACACACACACACACACACACACACACACACACACCTTTACAACTCAGCCCGGAGTATGTGAAGTTGCACTGGTTCCACGCCACCAGTGCACCTTCCTTAGTGTCCCTAGCTAAGGCCTTGTCCTCACACAAGGTGCTTTGTAAAGATAGCACGTTGCCACTGGCTGCATCAGGTGGTGGAAGCCAGAGCTCAATGAGGACTTGGGTTGTTGAGAAGGTAAACAGTGTAGTGGAGTGCTCTAACGTGGAGCCTTTGCTGGTTCCTTGCACTGTGGGATGGTGTGCACCAAATGGAGGTATGAGGCTTTGAACGACAGAATTCATGGCAACACAGAGCGCTAGCAATTGCTTCACAAAGGGTAGCACTAAATAGAGTTTTCCTGGCCGCTTGATGGCAACAGATACAGCTGCTGCACAAGACAGAAGCAAATTTCAATTCACTACACGCACATGCACAAACACACATACACACACACATACACACACACGCACACACACACACACACTCACATGTAACACACATGCACTGCACACACATACTCATCACATGCATACACACATACACAAGCTCAACATGTCCCACCAGGGCACAAGGTACCATAACTCAGCAGTTGCCTTACAGGTGCTGGGCTGTTGCTGTGGCGCCCGGCCATGCCACTCGAGCACAAGGAAAGATGGCGGGAGTGTATCACCATCTGGTGCACAGCCCTTCCGTGTTTGCAACAAGCATGTTGGCAAGGCCTGTAGCATGACTTGAGGATCTTGAAGAAAAACTAGATCTGGGCAATAAGAACAATAGATAGATATTTTAAATTGGGGGTGGGGTGGGGAGTGGGAGTGGGGGGTGGGGAGGGGAACAATTGCAAGTATTATACACTGCAGATTCCATTACACTGGCTAAATATTACAGCTTGACTTGTTTCTTTTCCAGAGCAGAGTGCCTACCAAGTGCAGTTGGTTTCAAGGAGCAGTTGATGGCTGCGTTGAAACATGACAGCTGGCCACTCACTCCATTCTGATTCAGCGTCACTGTCAGCACAGAGTTGAGGAGGGTTGCCTGGAGCATAGGGACAATGGAGGTACCCGAACTTGATGGCATAGGGGCTGCAGGTTCCAAGGACAACACCACAACTGATAATGCCTTGGCTATCACGAGCACCTGTAGTGGGATGGGCCTCCTCTCCATGGCAACTGGCTCCACCCCTAAAGATGCCGGTTCTGTGAGCACAGGCGCTTCTTTTTGAAGGTAATTTGTTGACAGGATATTGCATAGGCAGGTCACCTACATGTACAGGTGGAAGATTGTGTTTGCTAGTCAGAGGACCAGCATTGCTGTCTTCCACCTGTCAGTAATGATCCTTTCCCATTTAAATCAGCAATTTAACAGCATTAATATCAGTGCATGTAATGTTGGATTGAAATGCTCCTAGTACTGACCTGCTCCATCCCAACCACAAGGCTGGTATCTGTGTCTATGTTCACTTCAACTGAACAGCCACAAGCCAATACTCCAGCCTATGGAGTAGACAAGTCGTATGGGGGGATAAGAATGGCACGCAGGTGGTGGTGGTGGTGGTGGTGGTGGTGGTGGTGGTGGTGGTGGTGGTGGTGGTGGTGGTGGTGGTGGTGGTGGTGGTGGTGGTGGTGGTGGTGGTGGTGGAGGAGGAGGAGGTGGAGGAGGAGGAGGTGGAGGAGGAGGAGGTGGAGGAGGAGGAGGTGGAGGAGGAGGAGGTGGAGGAGGAGGAGGTGGAGGAGGAGAGGTGGAGGAGGAGGTGAGGAGGAGGAGGAGGAGGAGGAGGACAAGGAAGCACACCTCTGAATCCACACTAGGAACCTTATAGTAAAGAGGTGGAGCGAGCAGTGACCTCACAGAGAAGCTTGTTACAACAATGAACCCTTTGGCACTGGGAAGAGAAAGGTCCCAAATGTTTTAGAGGTTTGCACTTCCCAACGCATACCATCATCACCATCATTGCGTCACAAAACAGAGCAGGTTGCATAGTATTGGTAGTTTACATATACATATATCATGCACAACGCACAAAGCATACCGACTAATGCAAGCAATCTATAACTGGACCCACATTTATTGGGCACTAAAAAATACATGAGGTATAAGATTAAGCTGGAGAGGAGGTAAAGGATAAACTGGGGAGGAGGTATAAGATTAAACTGGGGAGGAGGTAAAAGATTAAACTGGGGAGGAGGTTAAAAATAAAAATGATTGAGCTGGGGAGGATGGTAAAGGGTAGATAGTCATTGCAAATGTTTCTTTAATGCGTTCCATCACTATTAAGGCTTTCGTAAAGGCTGTATGTGAACACTCATACAAATGATTATAATAATTTAGACTGCCAACAAGAACAAAAATGCTCAATTCCCCACAATAAGTTATCATGATGTAAAAAATCTAAACACAATAGAATAGAAGTCTATCCACAGAATTCCAATGTACATACTTAATCTCTTCCCCCCAACTCACCCGTCTGGTTTATCGGCTCTCATTCCCCACAGCAATACAGAGGTGATATCCAGCTGGTACGCAGGCAGGCAGCCACGCCACCCTCCTCCTTCTTCTGTGGCATGCACCAGCCTCTTGTAGGCCCCGTGGTTCACCACTAGCCTGTTCACCGGGTTGTCAGGGGCGGAGGTCACACGCAGCAGCTCCACATCAAAGAAGAGCACACTGGTGTAGGAGGGGTCAGGGGCAACGATACGCACACATCCTACAGTGGCCTCTAGGACTGGCCAGAGGGGGGAGGGGGGAGGCCCAGCTTTGGCCTTGGGAGGAGGGAAGGTGGGGAGAGAGGAGAGAAGGGGAGGGAAGGAAAGGTGTGGAGGGGAGGAGGGAAGGTGTGGAGGGAGGAGGGATGGTGGGGAGGGAGGAGGGAAGGTGTGGAGGGGAGGAGGGAAGGTGGGGAGGGAGAGGGATAATGGGGAGGGAGGAGGGAAGGTGGGGAGGGAGGAGGGAAGGTGGGAAGGGAGGAGGGAAGGTGTGGAGGGAGGAGGGAAGGTGGGGAGGGTAGAGGGAAGGTGGGGAGGGAGGAGGGAAGGTGGGAAGGGAGGAGGGAAGGTGGGAAGGGAGAAGGGAAGGGGATGGGAGAAGGTGGGGGAGAGGAGAGGAACAGATCATTTGTGCACACGACAAATAGAGGTCGTGGGTCAATTCTGGGAGGTGCCTGAAGGGTGATGACAACACACATGTACACGTAGGTAAGACTAGGAAGGTGAATGCAGGAGGTGAGGAGAGATGCGGGGAGGTGAGGGAGATATAAATTGGATGGTTGAGGGGTGAGTGGTGATGGTGTGTGGTGATGGTGTGTGGTGATGATGTGTGGTGATGGTGTGTGGTGATGGTGTGTGGTGATGGTGTGAGTGAGACACAATTCAGGAGGCAAGAGTGGAAGTGGGAGATGAGACTAAGGAGAAGGTGTTAACGCTCACCTTCTTTGTATGAACCTCCGGCACTAGTGCCATGACAACATGCTTCACTTCCTCCACAAGGGGCAGCCAGAGGACCACCTCGAACGGTTGGATGTTCACACTAAGCCTGCCTCCCTCAGAGGCTGCTGCTTTGAACTCTGCCTGGATGAAGATGGGCACAAAGCTGCTGCTCCCGCCACTGTCCCGGGAGGACACGTGCAGAGAGGGCAGCGAAGTGCTGACGGCAGTGGCACATGGCTTTGGAAGGACAGACCCAGTGGAAGAGAACACCTTTGAACCCGCCAGGAGCGGTCTCCAAATGGAGTTGTCCTCCGAGCACAAGTAGTAGCACTCTGCGGAAGTGACTTTTAGTTGTGTGATGATCGTGGGTATGGTGGCTCTTCCCTGTACATCCACACAGAAAGTGACGCCCTCCATGTCTGCAGAGAGTTTCGACACCGCCGTGTGGGTGTGGTCTGGTGTGTAGGCGTGGTTTGACGCAAAGCGTAAATTCACCGAGAGCTTTGGAAGGGTGAGTCCTACCCAGAGGGACCAGGAGGGAGGGCAGAGGAACAGGTCTGAGGAGGTGGAGGTGGCAACACTCTCGGGTGGAGCCTGATGTGTGGCAGTGGTGTGGACAGAAGGGGTTGAAGAGATGGAGGAGACAACAGAAAGGGGAGGAGCAGGAAAGCTGTGAGACCCCGGGGCAAGGTCCTCTTGCTCCTCAGTCCCTTCCCCTTCCTCCTCCCCCTCCCTGTGCAATGAGACAGTGTGGGAGAAGGTGTGTATCAGGGACTCAGCTGCTGCCTTCAGTAAGCCTGCCTGTGAAGAAAGTAATCAACAAACCCTGTTAATGGTAGAGGGAACTAGGTATCAAAGGGGCACACACACACACACACACACACACACACACACCACACACACACACACACACACACACACACATACACACACACACACACACGCACGCACACACACCATACACACACACCACACGCACACACACCACACGCACACAAGCACACGCACACACAAGCACACACACACACACAAACACACACATGCACAAGCACACACAAGCACACAAACACAAACACACACACACACACAAACACACACGCACATGCACGCACACCACACGCACACACCACACGCACACAAGCACACGCACACACAAGCACACACACACATGCACAAGCACACGCACACACAAGCACACAAACACACACAAACACACACACACAAGCACACACACACACACCTCAGATTTGGACAGGTTGAGGACAAGAGATGGCACCATGACTTGAAACATCACACCCTGATGAACAGACCCTGTCGTAGCCATGGCGACCTCTCCATTGGTGGGCTCCAATACAAACTGAGCTCCCCCATCTCGCAGGATGAGGAGCGCCAGTGAGCTCGCCCTACACTCCCAGGGCAGGGTTGTCCAGCAGTGCTCCCTTTAGTACCGGCTGATCCAAGATGTGACCTCGAGTGGACTCCAGCTGGATAGAAGGCAGCACCATCACCACAGCTGGTGGAGCCTGTTGGTTTGGGGACGAATGCAGCTGGTGCCGGGCCAGACCCGGGAATGTATTGGGTGGAGCAGCAACCCCTAAAGCAGATGTGATTGTGTTGAGACGCATGACTGGGAAGACAGAACCACTCACCTGCTTTCTTGAAATTGGGTGTTCTGTGTAATCATGATGAGCGACTGACTCACTTTGATCTGTGGGACAAGAACAGCTACATGTCTGACAGCACACCCAATTGGACCTTTGCAATGTCAGTATATTACACACTTGTATTATTGACCTGTTACAAATGACACCGTGCAACACTTTACTTTTGACCCCTGGTGTCAGTGTAGCACCTTATCTTTGACCCCTGGTGTCAGTCTAGCCCAGCTCATATGCCATGGTCCCAATAACAAACACACAACTAAAACTGAGCTTACTATGTACACGTACAATTGCTACCTTGGTTCATAACACTACAAAGTGCATTCATTTGCTCAATCCACCTGCTATCATCAGCATATACCTCATTGCACTTCATCCATACAAGTGTGTACATACAGTGTACATGTACTTTGCCACTGTTAATGCCACAAAATATTCAGACCGTAATGTGCCAAAAATAGGGTGGGAAGAGGTACAAGCCAGACAACAGTAGGGGAGGGTCATGTGGGGAGGAGGGGTCATGTGGGTCATGTGGGGAGGGAGGGGTCATGTGGGGAGGGAGGGTCATGTGAGGAGGGAGGGGTATGGGGGAGGAGGGGTCATGTGGGTCATGTGGGGAGGGAGGTCATGGTGGGGAGGGAGGGTCATGTGGGGAGGGAGGGTCATGTGGGGAGGGAGGGTCATGTGGGGAGGGAGGGTCATGTGGGGAGGGAGGGTCATGTGGGGGGAGGGAGGGGTCATGTGGGAGGGAGGGGTCATGTGGGGAGGGAGGGAGGGTCATGTGGGGAGGGAGGGTCATGTGGGTCATGTGGGGAGGGAGGGTCATGTGGGAAGGAGGGTCCATGTGGGGAGGGAGGGTCATGTGGGGAGGGAGGGTCAGTGGGGAGGGAGGGGTCATGTGGGGAGGGATGGGGTCATGTGGGAGGGAGGGTCATGTGAGTCATGTGGGGAGGGAGGGGTCATGTGGGTCATGTGGGGAGGGAGGGTCATGTGGGAAGGGAGGGTCTGGGGGAGGGAGGGGTCATGTGGGGAGGGAGGGTCCTGTGGGAGAGAGGGGTCATGTGGGGAGGAGGGGTCATGTGGGGAGGGAGGGGTCATGTGGGAGGGAGGGGTCATTGTGGGAGGGAGGGGTCATGTGGGGAGGGAGGTCATGTGGGAGGGGTCATGTGGGAGGGAGGGGTCATGTGGGGAGGGAGGGGTCATGTGGGAGGGTGGGGTCATGTGGGGAGGGAGGGGTCATGTGGGAGGGAGTCATGTGGGTCATGTGGGGAAGGAGGAGTCATGTGGGGAGGGAGGGTCATGTGGGGAGGGAGGGGTCATGTGGGGAGGGAGGGGTCATGTGGGAAGGGAGGGGTCATGTGGGGGGAGGGGTCATGTGGGGAGGGAGGGTCATGTGGGGAGGGAGGGGTCATGTGGGGAGGGAGGGGTCATGTGGGGAGGGAGGGGTCATGTGGGGGAGGGGTCATGTGGCAGCTGATACAGTTGCAAGCGAACAGACATCACGAAAATGAAAGATAACCACTCCTATGAGTGACAGTGCCGGATGTAAACACATTTAGTAACAAATTGTGTTACAGTACACTGTTTCACCTTGACAACGACAATTCGGACCACTGACAGCCAGTCGCTGTGCTCTTGGGCCTGTTCAATCACAGAAAGGGGTGTGGCCAGAGGAGTAGCCGATGTCATAGACGGGAACACTTCCAAGGTGTGTGCATCTGTGCAAGAGTGCAAGCACGCAGTGTGCACATGTATGAACAGTGTTTATGAGAGTGTAGCATTGCAAAAATAAAACTACATGTATGTCCCGTGCAAATGCATAATCTGAACTGAAATTTTTATAATCCCCTTTTTGCGAAATGTTCAATATGAAAATCTATTTGTTATGAAAGAAAGGACTACTATTCAGAAGGTTGAATATTAACACACACTTTTGGTAACTCTACTTTGAATATCACGGCACACACTGTCCATTCACTTAAACTTTTCTTATTAAGAGTACCACTTAGTACTGGCAATATACAAAACTCCATGTTAGTTCAATTAATTAAGCCTACACTATAAATACTTACTAATTTCAAACATTATGTAGAGTTGCAAGCATACTGACCACCCCAAGTGGCTCTACAGGTATGCACTAGTACCTTCAGTGGCTCTACAGGTATGCACTAGTACCTCCAGTGGCTCTACAGGTATGTACTAGTACCTCCAGTGGCTCTACAGGTATGCACTAGTACCTCCAGTGGCTCTACAGGTATTGTACTAGTACCTCCAGTGGCTCTACAGGTATGCACTAGTACCTCCAGTGGCTCTACAGGTATGTACTAGTACCTCCCAGTGGCTCTACAGGTATGCACTAGTACCTCCAGTGGCTCTACAGGTATGTACTAGTACCTCCAGTGGCTCTACAGGTATGTACTAGTACATGTACCTCCAGTGGCTCTACAGGTATGCACTAGTACCTCCAGTGGCTCTACAGGTATGCACTAGTACCTCCAGTGGCTCTACAGGTATGTACTAGTACCTTCAGTGGCTCTACCAGTTGGTGGCACTGTGAGAAGATGGAGGGGTAGGGCTCTGATGTAATCCAGGAATGCTGGCTCAAGGCTGACGCCAAAGCCAGATATACTTAACTGGAGAACAGGAAACATCTTCTCTATGTAAGGGACATGAGGTTATAACACAGGATCCCATCAGACCTCGAATATCTTACCTCTCTGGCTTTTCTACCGGAATGGACAAGAAGCCCTCCACCAAGTTCCCCTGTTGCTGTGAAGTCTGGCCAAGCTGTGAGCCCGACATCCAGCTGGCACAATCCATGGGCCCCGTCAGCACAAGGGCAGCCTTCTTCCTCCCCCAACCCTCCTCCCCCTCCCCACCCTCATGAACCCAGGCACACACGCCTGCCACTGTCAGAGAGTAGGATGCGAATCCCTCCGAAGCTGACCTCTCCAGCTCCACCCCCTTCAGGGTCAGACTGACCGCCCTGCTCATCGGTACAAGGGACGGGGGAGGAGGTACCACCTTGTGGGCGTGAGCAGCAGTGGTTGGTCCCGCCCTCCACGAGGAAGCGAGATCAAACACGAGGGCCAGCTGGCTGAGAGAGGCCGTCACCTCGGCAACCTTCAAGGAGAGCCCCAGGCAAGCTGGAGTGACGGGCTTCGCGCCTCCAGTGACCTGGGAGTGGTAAGTGATAGTTGCAGAGGGGACAGACACACAACGGTCCGGAGCACCGTGAATCCCTGTGGTGGTGGAGGAGGAGGAGGAGGCGGACGAGAGGGTGACAAAATGGACGAGGGGGTTAAAGTGGGTGCAGAGTTTGATCTCAGCGGAGCAGAGTTCGACGCACGCGTGGAAACGTTGGGAAATGTCTTCAGTTGCATTGCCTCCGTACATGGGCATGATGATATTGGAGCAAAGCGTTCCGAGCCTCAAGCAGAGGGCGTCAGTGGGTGGGGGTGGGATCTGGTTGCCTGGCAACTTGGGTGCAGCGGGGAGGGACACAAAGTGTGAGTTGGACGTGACACACAGAAGAATCTGGGAAACACTGATGTTGAAGGTTGTCTCTGCTACAGGATCACCAATCACGACCATCCCTATGAAAGAAAGAGGAATTGAGATAGAGAGGAGGGAGGGAGGAGGAGAGGGAAGGAAGAGAAATTGATGGGATGGAGGGGGGAGGTCTCAAGCACTTATTGCAGTGTAGCAGACAATGTGCAATACAAGGACACATGCCTTGCAAAAATGTCCACGCACCACACATAAACGCACACCGCCAGACTGCATTGCACAGATATAAACATGTACCTTACCTGGTATGAAGGGTAACACTCACACACACACATCATGATGCACAAATAGACATACATTCACACTCACACTCACTCACTCACACACACACACACACACACACACACACACACAGAAACACACACAGAGGAGCGCACACCTTGTGATAGCAGTGGACGAGTGCCCAGGGACTTGGAAAAGGCCGACACAAAGTGGTGCACTCTGTGGACGACGTCAGGTCCCAGCACCATGGCAACAGACCCCACCCTGAGGGCCTCTGTGCACTGTTCCACCCGGGGGTGCAGGGGGCCCCCCCCGATCGTAGTAGTCGTAGGAGAAGCTCACTGCAGGGAAGGCATCCTCCCACCTGGCACTCTGCTTATAGGGCAAGCCAAAGAGAGAGCCATGGAGGAAGGCCTGGGTCTGTGGCTCCTCCCTCCCCAGTGCAAACACCTTCACCTGGGGAAATGGCACCACAGGAACATGGCACACCACCATGACTATTTATCAACAAGAATGCACATGCAAATATAATGCAGTATGTTCTATTTGTATCATTAACATAAATCGCACACAAACACACGCACACAAACACACGCACACAATGCTGGTGTGGTGTTTCTGGCGAGTTTAGCTAGCTTATCCAACAACACAATGACCCATACTATACATTCAGCAATAATTCATTAAGTACACACTGTTGCCACATATACACCTATCATGTATCGCATGCCACCTTTGAACCTTATGTACCTAGCTTGCTCTCTTAATGATGATGTCTTTTAAATAGAATGTACAGTAGCTACTCTTTAGTAGTAATACTTTCTCTATGTTTCAGATATGTGTTCCGACTTGATTGCAGGGTTCAGCAAGGAAGTGACTTTCCTCATTGAGGAAAGGAAAGAAACTAGATTCATTTTGTGGTTCTACTGTAAACTTCAGTGATACTAACCTATCAGTGGCTTACATTGCACATAATTACGTCTAACCTACTGAATTGCGGTTGCGGAACCCAGCCCGCGATTCTTTTCGTAGAAAGCTGTAAGGCTGTAAGGCTTACCTTGTGCTTGTAACAATAAAATAGCTAACAATCTATTGTCGCAGTGTGCAAGGGGGCGCCACACGGAGCGTTGCAATTTGAACAAAAAGAAGTGTAATGAACAATAACCAGGGTAGTATAGATTGTTAGCTCTCTTATTAGCCTTACAGCCTTACAACCTTACAGCTAGCAAAAGTATTGAATCACTTGCTGCAATAAACCACGTAAAATTATGCACTGCGTGTAAGGTTACATAACATTGAAGTTTACAGCTAGAAACACAAAATGGCTGGTTCCCTCCTTGCCAAACCCTGGATTGCCTATCTCCTCCATGTACATGTACTAACCACACTTTAACACCATTCACTCGAAACAACTACAGAGCTGGCTGGGCACACACAGAGCATCACACTGAAATGTGCGAGGTGGTATAGCATGACCATATATACTAAAGTATGTATTGGAACTGTCATTGAGTCATGCATCCACACTCAGTGTATTCATAAGGTCACCCAGCAAGGAAATGGATGCATACTTGTGTACACAAACAGTACACACCCACACACACACACACACACACACACACACACACACACACTGACATATTAAAGCACGCACTCACACACGCACAAACACAATGCACACACACATGCACGCACACATACACAGACATATTAAAGCACACAAACACCCACATGCACACACCCACACACCCACACACACACACACACACACACACACACACACACACACACACACACACACACACACACACACACACACACACACACACACACACACACACACACACACACACACACACACAGCTGGTGATTACCTCGCAACCCTGGCCAGCATCCAAGTCTCCCATCCAATTGCCTCCCCTCGCTTTCTTCTTGGAGCACACGCACAGCCCGTGCACACTTGATGCAACTCCCACGATCCCCACAGAAACCAAAAACCTCTGCACGCTGGGCTCCTTCTCTACCCTGGCCATGCAGCCGCTGAAACAGACGGAAAATGCTGCCCTGGAAGGGAGGTTTGGGACGATGAAGAAGGTGGGCTGCCTGGGTCTCAGGGTCGTCACAAATGTCACTTTGATGCTGTCCACGTATACCCCAAAGGCAGAGGAAACTCCAGCAAGATGGGAGGAGGAGGAAACCCTCCTCGGGGGGCCGTCCACGGCCGACGACCCCACACCCCCCTCCCCGGGGTCCTCCACGTCAAGCAGGGACCACATCCACGCCCCCCACCCTTTTGACTGACCCGAGTTTGGGACACCGTCATTGCCGCCGTCTCTAGTCCCCCTTGGTGCTGCCCCCTTTGGGGTATCGGCGGGAGCCTCCTCCCCGAGGGGTTTGGGTCCCCTCAGGGGTACCCCCTCCTGTTGCATGCCGGAACCAGAACCGGACCCTGGACATTGGTCATCGCGTCCTTTTAACTTCTTGGAAGAGTAGTACATGGCCAGAAGCCAATCCATCAGTCGCAGGAAGAGGCTGAACTGATCCTCTGTCACCGAGAAGCGGAGCTCACTGCAGTGGACATGTGTAGTCTGTTTGACTTTTAACCCTTCGACGAACTTGGTTTCCATGCGGACCGCGAACGAGCATCGCGATACGAATGGCTCCTCAAACACGTCCACCTGCCCGCTACCGCCCGTCTGGTCCAGGCAGACAGTGACGTCATTGACTTCGCACACCCTGAACAAGGAGTAGGCGCCCGGGTACGAGTCCGTGTACACGTATTTTCGGCGCCAGCCCTCGTCCGCCGTGTACAGATCGAATGCCTTGAGGCTCACCGAGAGGGTCAGGTCGCACTCGTCTTCCACTACCTTAATCACCACGTTCCTCACGCGAACGACGACGTTGTTGACGATTCTGTCCAGAAGGCCCGCGAGATATCCGGGAGTCTGTTGCTGATCCGCAGGGTTTGAGGCTCCCACCGGTGCCCTGTCGCCGTCAGCGAAGGTAGCGGTTTCGTCACGGCTGGGTCGCGGTTTATTCCATGAGTGGACCCTCACGTCTTTCAGTTTCAACACCAGCTCTACGTTGTTCAGTTGTACCTCGACCGGTTCAGAGCCGAGAGCCGTCCACGGTATGTGTATCGTCAGTTCTTGCACGCGGCCGCTTCGGAACTCAAGCGGGTAGCCCAGCTCCTTTTCTAACACGTCGAGACGAAGTTCGAGGTTCTTCAGCACCGCGTCGCCTCCCCAAAATGACAGCTGAAGGTCAGATGGTTTGAGATTTTTGACATACTTGTCCACATAAGACAGAACGAGCGGTGTTATGTAGCTCTCCAACATGTTGGATGAGTCGTTCCCGACTGTCTTTTACACACGTTTACATGTGTAGTATGAAATTATTTGATTGATCTAATTAAAGCCCATTAATTAAAATTATCTGTTTATACAGACGCTACTATGCACGCGTTGCGGTAAACTGTAAAAGCATGCCCATTAATGCCTCCTAAGAAGAAGAAAGGTGGGGCTGTTTCACGCAAGAAAGGTTCAAAGGATGCAGCTCAGGCGACTCTGGATAAGGACTCACTGATTCGCATCTGCCGCAATTTCCTCAAAGCTTACACACAGCGTTGCCAAACGGTAAGGAGTGCCCCTTCTCCCAGAGTAACTCGCGACGCCAAGACTCTTCTCGAGGAGGATAAAGCCTTGGAGAAAGTAAAGGCGCTCCTAGAGTTGTTAACGCTGAACCACATGAATTATTACTCTTTTAGTTCATCCTCGAGCCTTGTCTTAGTGTGCCTGCAGCTGCATCAACAGATCAAAAAGACACGCCACCTCCTAGCAAGCAGCTGGCCAAACCAGCAGCTTCCTATCCCATGGCCGTACCAGTTGGTGTCCCCATGTCAGCTAACTCGAGGATTGCTTCCGCGACGGAGGGCGGGGCTACTGGAAGACGTTATCCTATACTCGTACAGACGCTGGTGGAGGCTTGGTGCAATGCCAACTATAAGTTCATGCGTGCGCTACACGTATGGCACCTGGAGCTTCCAGACGAAGAGATTGTGTCTCTAGTAAGTCGACGGACATGCGATGAAGCGTGTCCGTGGACGGTGATTTATGATATTTTAAGCTTGCCTGGAACGTGTAAATAATAGGCCTTGTTCATGGAATCTCCACTCGGAACCAATCTTGTGCATTTGGAAATTATAAATGGAAACATTTCGCCTTGGGGATTTTCAAGACTGGCTAAGTAAGTCTTTCGTTTATATACACGGCGGTAGAAAATGCATGCATGCAGGAGCGCCTGTTTGTTTGTTTTTTTCTTTTTCTCATTCATATGCAGGTCGCTTAAGACGTGTCATCTCACCAATTTGCACCTGGATTATAACAGGTATGAATATGACATGACGTGTATATACTTGTTGGTTACAGATCCTCCCCTTGCCATTTTCCGCTAGCATTCCTGTTGACTGCCTAGCGAACATTTGCATTGCTCTTCAAAAGGATGCTGCTCTTCAGGTGTTGAGCCTTAAATCATGCCACCTCATTGCCTCTTGTGGGGAAGCGCTTGGAACACTGGCAGTTCTTTCAAGCCTCAGGCATGAACATCAATTGATGTTAAGTTGATCCTATTAAAAAATGTTCCCTTCTACTCACAGGGAATTGTACCTCGATAACAATTTGTTGGAATGTGAAGGAGCAACTGAACTATTCAAGTTAATAGCTGCCTTTTGCGAAAACCCAACATTCCCTAAACCGAGACTTGCAAAGCTATGTATGCAGAACAATGCAATCGATGAGAACGGCAAATTAGTGTCACTTGGTCCAGAGGTCTGTATGCAATTAGTAAAGAGGTATGCCATTCATACTTCTTGCATAAGCTAAATTAAACACTATAAATAATAATATTATGCATAATTACATATAGGTATATCTGAACAGTGCCGTCTATAAACTGATTGGCATTCGTATTGAAGGTTAAATGAAGTTGCTGGGGTTAAATGAAATTAATGGACATGACCACCGATGTTACGATCAAAAAATTGACTAGGCAGCTTATCGACAATTCCTTTTCAATCAAATCAGTATGATAAAGGCTAGTTTCCTGATGTTTTTTTTTTTCACAGAAGCAGTCACTTGATAATGTTTCGTGCCCCATTATAGTTCTCTATTTTTACAAGCATTACCAATCTACGCCTTTTAAAAATAGGAAATGCAACATAGAGCTGTGTATAGTGCAAGCAATTTGATTTGCCATTAGATGACTCATTGAAACAAAATAGCTTCTTATTAGCTTATAAATGTCGTATGTGCATACATTTGAAATGCAATTAAAATAATTATACCGTTGAAGGTATGTTCATGTATTTCATGCAAGTTGTTGCATTGCATGTAGATGGATCGTGAACAGCTCCGATTTGATAGAAATCGATTTCGATCGCAACTATATTGGTGATGGTGGTGGAAAAGAAATAATGGAAGCAATGCTGCAGAGGAAAGAAGGTATTAAATACTGTATAGGTGCATGCTTGTTGAAAACACAGATCTTGCGGCTCTTTCTTTAGCGGGTCTCGCAGACTTTCGCATGACAGTGACACCAAGGATGAGTTGCCAAATATTTGCCTCCATCATTGAGCTCAGTGCTACTGTTGGGAGAAGCAAAGGCAAGAAGAAAAAAAGACAAAAGCAGAAGAAAGGAAGATGACATGCATGAATATCAAAATTATCATTATCAATTATAATCATAAATATTATTAAACAAAGATACAAATAATTAAATTAACAATATATACAAGCATTGAAAAAATTATGAAAAGGGGACTCCAATGAAGGCCCAGCTCTTGACATGCACAGGACCTCACCAAAGTGAGGCTGAGTCTGCCATAAATGGCAGCAGTGGCCTGGTACTTGGTGCACACATGGGAAATGCTAGATGAGTGGCACGATGAGACAGGGAGTCCCTAGCCAAGTTCTGAGCAGGTGTTTGCAACACTCTGCCACCAAAGCCACAGACCAAGCCATCACTCCTGCTCTTCAGACAAAATGGTAGGGTTTAGTGATTATGTAACAGTTAGATTAAATGCAGTCGGCTATCCAAAAGACCAGTTGGGAACAAGAACATCTGCTGGTCTGGTGTCACGTCCAAAGCCACTGCCAACCTTGACTTGGGCAGAGACATTAGCGTGCCTATAACACTCCACAAGCGCATCACAGAGTTTATTGTGGTGGGAAAAACCACATTGCCCCCATGCTTGCAAGTAATGGCATGGTGGCCCAAGGGATCCAAGGCAAGGCTTGGACAAAAGTTGCAACGGAGGCCCTGGGCCAAGTCCATGCCCAACCACCATTTTAAGACAGTCTAGAATTCTCGAGGGACCCATGTTAAGAGCTGGTGAAGAAAGAACTGAAAGCCAGGCCACAGCATTGGGGGAAGAAACTGACAGCAAGTAGGCTCTGTCAGGTAAGGGTGAAAGAAGTTTAAAAATGGATGATTCTCAATGCTGATGGCATGGTGAGGAGACAATCTCCCCCACAGTGATCACAACAGCAGGTGAAATGAATGCATTGAACAGGTTCACTGAAGTGAGCAGGTGAGACATGGTCACTAAATACTCCTCAGATGCACTCACTGATGAAATGTAGTAGCTGCTGAGTGTTCTGAAAGGCTATGACGATCCAGCCCACCTCTGCTAAGAGAGATTTGGGCCTGCTGCCAGGCCATAGCCAAAGGCATCCCCTGAAGTGCACTTTACAAAGGCATGATGAATGTATTTGCAGTGCATCAGCCGGGAGGTGTAGAATGAGCAAGATGTCAGAAACTGCCACACTGACGAAGAACCAGATGGTCCATGGAACCAATATCCTCCCACATGTGGAGAAGCCTCTGGGCTTTGGGCTACCACGGAGATGCATATAGAAGACAGAGTCTCCAATAGGAGCAAAGTTGAGTGTACTTGAAGGCTTCATTTCAGAAGGGAAGATGCTCAAATCACCTGCACTGTACAATTCACACTTAGATGTGTTGATGAAAGTCCAAGAGGTCTTGAAGTACAGAGAGTGCTATAATAATGAATGCACTACGAAATTTCTATATGGTCTCAGCCACACTATCGGATGCTACTTAAAACTATACGTACACTGAGTAGACTATGATTGAGAAGGGGAGGAAAACTGAATGCCAGAGATAGAGGCAACGGTGTATTAGCTCTAATGAGACAGCCCAATCTGACTATTCCAAATGCCGTGCATGCATGCAAGTGCCACAAGGAATGATCTCTGCTATTGCATAATGCAAATGTCAGTGAATACATGCACGATAATGGGGTAATGAATTGCATTGGGTTGAAGGCATTTGCCCTTTTCTAGACATGTATATAAATCTAGCCAAATGCAAAATACATGTACTGCTGAGCTCAGCAAGGATGTCAGCACGTTTCCATCCTTGATCAAAACCTATGATTGGGACTCTTAGGATTGGGATTTCTTGTTCTAAGCTAGGTACAAGCTGCATTAGGAGGCCATAAGTTGCTACTATTGATCCTCAATTATGTGGCTGTTTTTTTGTTGAGATTTCCTGTATGTGGAGTATACTTTGCCTCCTGGACTTCAAAGTGGCACTACCAGACACTGAGAGGTGAAGTTGGCACATTTCCGTCAAACTTGCTAGAATAATTTTTCTTCTTTTGTACAGTTATGGACTTACTGTCTTGACTGTTTCAGAAAAATAAAATGAGACATTTACAATAGCAAACATGCAGAATCGCCACAAAAATATGTGTGTTTTAATTTTTACAACTTTGCATTATGACAGCTCATTTCTCCGTACGAGTTTCTATCGAGCTGTTGATCACATACATCTAGCCGATCATTGTATACTTGTATGTGTTTCAGTGAAAACGATTGCATTGATTGTGTAGTAGCTAGAACTACATGTAGTTATAGTAGTATTCAGCTATAGAGTGGGTACCATAAGCATGGGAACTAACTCGACGTCAGATATTTGTTGCAGGACCATACACACTATAAATATTTGGTCTCTAAATCACGGTATGCATGTAAACAAACATTTACGGAGTGCTTTATTTAATTAATTAGGCGCGTAATTCGATACACATACGGCACATTGTTCGAAGTATTTTATTAAATATTATTGTTACGTCATGGGTAATGGCTGCAACGCTACGCCTCCTGTCTCAGCCTTACGTGGGACTGCCTATCACCATACAATTCACCAGATACGGTGGCGTGAGGAGATATGACTACGTGTCCTTGTCTTACGGTAACGAGCGCCTGAAGTGGGAATGGTGCCATGGAAAAACCGAAATTAGGTTCCCCTCTCGTGGACTAGGGACATACAGCGTCACATACTTCGATAATGGAGGGTACGTATTGCCCGGTACGCAGATCAAGAATTATATATTCGAATTACTGAATCCAGTAATCTCCGCGGGCACTACTGACAGAGCCGAGGCTGGTGATGTGGTGTGGGTGACTACGGAGCTCCACGTAGCTTGCCCCGTGCTGACACTGACACTGAGGGCGGGCAACGTGAGGATCGCCTCCGTCCCGCTCAACACATCGTCGAGGAGGTGTGAAACGCAGCTGGTGTGTCCTAGAGTGCCCGGAGAGTATTGGGGGGTTGTCGTCGGTGGAAACGTGGAGTTGCACCAGTTCCGTCTTTGCGTACACCACCCACGCAGATGCTTGGATTCTCTCTTTACGCTCGGGCTGTCTTACGATGAGCCGTCCGCAGTTTCGTTACAGAGGGCGCTCTTGGTGAGTCCGAATCAAACGTTCTTTACGACTGTCTCTGGTTCATTCCTGCACTCTCACGAGGACATAATTGTTATCACAAAAGCGAGTCATCTACAGGACGTTCCAAAACTGAATGATCTTCCATTTGGTAGGAAAGAACCATTGGGAGCACCCGCTGCACCTCTATCTGTACAGATAGAAGGACTCTATCACGTGGTGCTTGGAGCCAAACATAACGGCGTTTTCCTCATCGGGGCGTGGGCGTTGTTAGTGGTGACGTCACTGACGACACCCGAACGTTCCGCTGGGGGTCAACAGCGGTCGCACTCGTCCCCAGGCCCGGCACTGGTTACTCCTCCACCTGCTGCAGCGAGTTCACTGATGACACCCGAACGTTCCGCTGCACGGGCCGGGGGTCAACAGCGGTCGCACTCGTCCCCACGCCCGGCACTGGTTACTCCTCCACCTGCTGCAGCGAGTTCGTATAGCGGGGAGTTCATGTGTGTTGTGTGTCAGGACCGTCATTTCCAAATCAAGCTTGACCCTTGTAAACATGTGTGTCTCTGTGAGATGTGTTGGAAACACGCACAGGGTAGAAATCTCCGCCAGTGTCCGCTATGCCGAAGGAACATAGAAAGCTCTGAAAGAATTTATTTTGCGTAATAAAAATGACATGCTCCTTTTAGCATTCAGTTAGTAGTGGTGTTTGGATGCCTATATACATACATGTAAGAGCATTGAGCAATTTGTACGTTGCGAATAAAAGTAAAAACATTCTCTACTGACTGATGAGAAAGGTGGTGTATCATACATGTATGAATGTTATCTATGGTGATATATATGGGATTTGAAGGCGATAGCGGAAAGACCCCGAATTAAGCTGATCATTTTGTGAGATTTTAAGTGTGCGGCAGAGAACACATCTGTGCGGAGGCGCGTGCACAAAAAATTCATACTTTTAAAAAAGGGGAGGAGACCCAGCCGTCGCCAGCTTGGGGCGGATCTCGTTTACCGCTGATACGATGAAGCTATTCGGAACAGCAGCTTTGGTAGTGATATTCGCTACTTGGATGGTGCTCCTCACACTTCTTCCTGTTTACATCATTGCGAGCGGCAAAGTCGCACTAATTAGCAGCGAACAAGAAGCACGGAAGGAGGTGACGGCGCACGGCAGAGCGTCCGCGAGGAGCAAAGCCCTCTCCAGGTCCGATGCTAGAGTCGGAGACTTGCCAGCCGAAATAAGCCGATCCCTCGCCCTGAACCAATCGGACCAGAGGGCGGGATTCGAGCTGGTGGTGGCGCTAAGCAGCCTCCTGCCCAAGGTCACCACGATATCGAAAATAAAAACACCCAGCCCGGAGGCATTTCGGGACTACATTGCGCCGGTAGGTCTTCCTGTGGTGTTCACGGATATGTTGAAAGGGACAAGCATGGAGTCGTGGAACTGGGATTACGTGCGAGGGAAATGGGGGGATCACGTGTTCCACAACACGCGACAGGGAAACTACTCCACCAGGGTCTCGAAGTTTGGAAAACACTATGTCAACAGAGTAAATACACGACTCGCGGACTTTATTGACATCGTCACGGGTAAACGGACGCCTGGGCCTAACGAAAAAGGTCTCTATATTACGAAACAGAAAATAATTCCAAGCGAAGAACTTGAACGAGAATTCTACTACCCGCCCTTCTATCCTGCGCCACGGAAGCAGAACTGTTATTTAGAACCTACGGCATGGTAAGTTAATATTGTAATGCAAGGGGCGTGTTCATTCCATTTTGAGTCAATTGCGTCATCACTTCAACGATTTGCTCTTGTTCCCGATGATAGGATTGGTGCCCCAGGGACGTTCACACAAGGTCACATAGACAGCAAAGACAACTTTGCCTATCAGCTCATCGGAAGAAAGAAGTGGACCATATTCTCTCCCACAGACTACAAGTACCTATACTACACAGTAGAAAAGGGCTCACTGGAGTGGAGCAGTGCACTGGACAGCTTGGGCACCCCTGACCTCTCCAAATACCCACTCTATGCCGAGGCCACTCCCATCACCTTTGTGGTCGAGGAGGGAGAGGTCCTGTACCTCCCTCGGGGCTGGACCCACTTCATCGAGAACATCACTCCTAACCTGATGATTAACACCTGGAGGTACGGTCCAGCTGCCATTACGGAGTACTGGTCAGACGTGAGCATGGAGGAGATAAGAAAGCGATGCTACTAAGACAAGGGTACTAACACTCTGGGTGTACTGTACACCGACCCATGGCTTGAAATGAAACAGGAAAACTCTTAGCCATACACTGCACCTGCTTGTAACTTACATTCCTCCTATTACATTTCTATTATCACTTGTGCCCAGTAAACCCCTCGATCATTGTTGAGCAAATCACACCACTTTAATAAAGTTTACAAACATGAGTCATGATAGGAGTGCGCCACAAGGACACATAAGACCTCCCCTCATATCACATATGATACAGCCTTCTCAACAACAAACAAAACCAATTGACACTAGGATTTTGTGACTCCAAATCGGTCACAGTCCACCATCCCTTTCCCCCCCCCCCCAACACACACTCTCACTCAGTACTTGACATCTGCAAACGTTTCACTGTCCACATCATCCTGCACCAGCACAGCCGCCCTGTACAGATCAGCGCCACTGCCGAGCAGCTGCTCCTGATCTACGAGCGCAAAGTCCTCCGAACTCGCCACAGCAATGTCAGACATCACGTCTTCAGAACCCACCCCCGAGAGGGTCTCCGTTTCGTCCTGGGGAACCATGCGAGCGTCCAGGTGGGGCTGTATCAGCAGGTCGAAACGATCCGCTCCAGCATAGTCGATCCTTCCTTGCTCAAAGTTCCTCCTCCTGGCCTCTTCGTCAAGGGTACAGGATGCAAATGGCACGATGCCGCTTGCCTCCAAGGCTCCTCCCACCTCTGAGGCTCCTCCCACACCTGAGGCTCCCTCCTCACCCAGGCCCGTTACGGTGCGCACGGGGGGTGGAGGGGAACGCAGGCGACGGTGTGGGAGGGGGTGCAGGTGTGAGGGAGGGTGAGGGACGGGAGCAAACTGTACGGCTGCGTGGGCCACAGCAGGACACACGGGGTGGATCATGTTGGACGAGGGTGGGGAGGAGAACTGTGGAAGATACAAGAGTTACTGGTAACAAGTGCAAATGTAAAGGAGTCAGGTGTCTCAAAATGACTTGTGTGGGACATGGAGCTAGAGAACACAGGTACCCGGAGGCCGAGTTAAAACCAATAGCGTATAATTGATAGCGGTCATCTGCCATGAATAATTTCCTGGAAGGCTTCCAGGGAACACATACACACACACACACGCACGCACACACACACACACACATGCACACACACACACACACACACACACACGCACACACACACACTCCCAGGATCCAATACTGGATCAGTATACATTTTCAGGCAAAAATATGGGCGTGTCCCTAAAGAAAGACATGACATTAATATCTAAGTGAATCAATATAGTCACATGACCAAAGCATCGGATATGCGTGCATGTCACAGCTGTGCATGAATGGGCTTTTGGCAAAACAGTGTCCAGAGAAGAGAACAAATGCATGCTTTCTTGTTCTTAGTGGCTTCATTATACATGACAATCCTACACGTACACAGCACACGTCTGAATCAGATCCACTACCCAAAGGTTGATACAGCTGTGAGTCAGACGTAAATTAATGGTATCCAATTGTATCTGGAACAAGGTCTGTAAATTAAGTCAGCCACTGGGATCCATCTAAAACTGGCAGTGTATATGTATATGGAACTTGATTGAGTTCTGACACCGGTACAGTTCAACTTTTCTTACGGTAAGGCTTGTTGGTCTAGGGGCATGATCCATGTTTGGATGCTGGGTTTGAGAGCTCATGATCCCCACTAAAGTGATCAAATGTGCTTTAGTTCTAGACATGCCATTGCCCAGTCCTTCTCCTGAAGCGCCTATAGAATTGCATGTGCCCATTGCCAAGTGAGCGGTGTATTTGGGGTGTGCAAGGCTATGGAATACTCATTGAGGTCAATAGGTTGACAGCGAATGGAAGCGATAAGAGTGTGCGTTCAAACTTCCATTCACCTTTAAACCTCTATGAATATCATTTACCTCCCAGATGATTCAGGCACGATGCTGTATAGAAATTTATCAGGCGAAAAGCACGACACCACCATCAAACACCTGTAATTAAATACGTGGTAGGGCTTGGGAACGACATAACTCACAGGTCTAATGGCGTCCGCATACACTGCCTTCCATGCTCCGAGGAAATCAAACGAGGCGCTCTCTGCTCCAGAGTGCCAAGGCTTGACAGCTCCGATAAAGTGCACAATCTTTGCTGCCTTGCCAAACCTTATCAGCAAACAAGACAAGAAATGTCACACAAACCAACATGTCCGCTCCCTACAATACAGCATTCATAGATTTGGGGGAGGGGGGAGTTCTTACTCCCCTATGCTTATGGAATAGGAAACCACCTCTTGGGACAACCAACGCACAGCTATGGTGATTCTTCCTTACCTCCTGAAAGCTGGTTTGTAAGTATAGCCAAAGTTGGCGGTCATGTTGTAGACAAAGGGAAGGTGATACTTGATGTCAGATGTGGCCCATTGGCTCCAATACGTGTTGAGTAAACCTTGATCCCCACCTTTCAATGGAGGAGGAGCACACTAGTTAGACATAACTCCCTCCTCCCCCTCCCCACATCTGCCCCCAAACAAGCCATGGCAAAAGTCATGGGCTCCTGTTATAACTGCAAAAAGGCCAAACATAAATAAGGTGCTACGAATGAATACCCAACTCATGCCAGCTTCTCTGATGACCCATCCACAGCATGACTTAGCTCCATTGATACCCTGAACTCCACCAATGCTATGTATGGCTACACTGATCCCCAATGATGCCCATATATGGCTCCCACTCACCGTCAAAGCTTCCTGTTTGCTGGGCAAGTCCAACAAGGTTCTGAAAGGTTTGCATGGAGGGCACAAACACAAAAACCCCCGAGTTGAAGCAGTCTGGCCAGCCACAGTCAGGCGCTGCCGAGAGCTCGTCCCTTTCAAAGAGCTCATCCACGTTCACTAGGACCAGGGTGTCTGCATCAAGGAAGACACACTTTGAGTACTCCTCCAGCTTCCAGGCATTGATCTTGGTGAAGGTCACGCCCAGATCAGGCCTCTCCAGGAGGGCAAGACGATCGATATCATGACTGTTCAGCTCCTCAAGCACAACCAAGGAGTCCCAGAACAGTGATAATTTATGTCTGAGATGTGTGTGTGTGTGTGTGTGTGTGTGTGTGTGTGTGTGTGTGTGTACATATGGGTGTTCAAGGAATAAGGATAAGATGACACGAAACAAATCACATGTCCAGTAGTAAACAGAAATGCGTAAATGCTAACATCCACACAGACAGTGTATGGAATTGCCCTATCATAATTACAATCTGATGACACTGTGCTAATACCAACTTGTTCAGGTGGTTCCAACCCATGCAACACAGGCGGTTCCAACCCATGCAGCACAGGTGGTTCCAACCCATGCAGCACAGGTGGTTCCAACCCATGCAGCACAGGTGGTTCCAACCCATGCAGCACAGGTGGTTCCAACCCATGCAGCACAGGTGGTTCCAACCCATGCAGCACAGGTGGTTCCAATCCATGCAGCACAGGTGGTTCCAACCCATGCAGCACAGGTGGTTCCAACCCATGCAGCACAGGTGGTTCCAACCCATGCAGCACAGGTGGTTCCAACCCATGCAGCACAGGTGGTTCCAACCCATGCAGCACAATTCAAATAATGAAATTGCTCCCAAAATAAAGGGAGGGGCGAGGCAGGAGGGATGGAAATGCTGCAAAAACTTAATGCTAACTAACATGGACATAGTTTGTTCAGCATTTCAGCACACAACAGCAAACCACACTACCAGAACAGGCCAAGTTTCTTACAATGTATCCTGCCATTTCATTGATAGAAGCATCTGGACATACACTTGCAAATCAGATCAATTGTGTGGGAATACACCTATACAGCAACGGGGCAACAAAGGAGAGAGGTATATACATGTATGCATGTGTGCGGGTGCCACATGATTGGGTACAAGTTGAGATAGATGAACTATTAAGCTGAACAGACCACCACCAATAGGGCATACAAGGAAGTCTGCTCGATATCAGAGCCAACCATTGATACTTAAATAGGGTGAGGTTCAGACGTGAAACTTCTGTACTCTGTACCACCAATGGAAAGAAAGAGTGCACTTATTGGAAGACCTTCTGACATGCACCCACTAACATGGGTTGTCATGCTTTGATCAGGTTATTAAGATCAGGTTATTAAGATCAGGTTATTAGACAGACCCCTCCCTGCAATTACATGCAGTACTGTTGACTGTATGCTACAGTTTAGGGCAAAGATGACCACAAAGCTGCAATGTGTTGTGTGAGCACCAAGCTCCAATGTGTGCATTGCTCATCTGTTCTCAGCCAGCCCTTGGAGTTTTGATGGCAGGCAATCTAACTGTGGTGCTGAGACAGTGTGGTGTGTGGGTGTGTGCATCTGTGTGTGGGTGGGTGCAACCATAATGTGTAAAGGCTTTGTATCTCGTGCTTGATGCACAAGCCAATTTAACTGAGGAGATGAGGAACGATAGCTCGTAGTTAAATTTGTTACAAAATTAGATCAGCTGAAATCTTCTGTAGAATGATCTGCCCAACGGGGTGACAGCATGTAAGAAGGGCACATCCCTCTTGCATATCGTCTTCACACACAGTAGAGACACACACTACAGACAGTCGTCCTGCACACGTAACCGATTACGTATCACGGTATTACAAGCGATGTGCTAATCGCCCGACACAACGCATACCATTGAAAACCCGTTGCAATCTCTTTTCTCTCTCTCAATATAACCCTACGATACAGCGCATCATCTTTACGCTCATTCCCTCGCCGCTTTACCTCATCTGCAGCGTTACGCTGTCAGAAATAATCAGAGCTAGCTTCCTCGTTGTTCCCGTATTGCGCAACGACTGGCCCAGCGCGAGAGCGCCGATCGCATAGTTGTCGTTGGTGGCTAGGGAGACGTACGCTTCTGTGTGTGGAAAAAAATAAGAGGAGTAAGGCCTAGCTCGTGCAAAAACTGTGACACACTCTCACATGGACAACTATCGTAGGGGTGGTACAAGAACGGAAACGCAGGCACGCACGTTCAAAGGCAACGCTCAATGCGAGACACCACGCTCTAATATGTACCGTTATCTCCACTGGGGTCGTGCAACGCTATAAAAACTTAGTCGCAATTACTAACCTGGTTTAGACATCGACATTCAAACGAACAAACAAAAATTCTATCAGGCACGTGCCACGGTAGATAATCAAAAGGATATATCGGTTTTAACCCCCAATAAACTAGCTAACAATGATTGTGGTATCGTTGTTTTACTTACTGCTGTTTACAAATCTCATTGAGTCGAAGACCTTCAAAGGTACCGTCAGCTCAAGACAAGCTTGGAAGGAGAAAGGACAGTTCGTAGCGAAATTCGGCTTTCACGGTGAGGCCATGTCTCGTTGTCTGCCCCGCGCTTGTTTTGTGACCTTGCAGCCTCTTTGCACAAGATCGAGATGCTCTGTTCACCTACACGACGAACAGCACTAGCGAGGGGAGATGGTATTTCATTTTGGACGAGAACTGGCCAGCTGCATCGATAGAGAACGATTGCAACAAGAAGATCGGAATGACAAGGTTTTCGAGTGAGTATGTTATAAGTTGATCCATTTAGTTCTTTATGTTATTTTATCTTTGTGTGCAATATATTAATATCTCCAATACGAAGCCTGGGTGTATTAAAACGATAATAGTAATAGCTATTTGCACGTGACTGTATTTGCAGCTAATCCTGTATAAAACATGGCCTGTGCCCTCATTTCCATGCAGTGTTTCATAAAATACTGCAATTTTAGCTCCACTTTGTGCATGCTGTGCAAAAATTCTAATTCTCCAAGTATGCCAAGCAAATCTCCAGATGTTTATTCAAAGAAAATGTAACACAAATGGGATCGTTTCCGCAAAAAAGACCTAACGCATGTTTTTTCAAGATTTCAAATTCTTTGATATTCTAGAAGTCTGAAATGTCCTCTACATATTGCTTCTTATGCACTGTGAATCGGAGTGTCTGTCATGGAGTTGTAAGGCTCTGAATTTTTAATTAGCCATACATTTCAACGCAAGCATTACATTACATACTGGAAATTTTATAATGTATGTGTTAGGTCCCTTTTTGCAGAAACATTCCCAAATGCTTTTATAATAAAAAAGAGAATTAAATTTAAAACAAGCAATACAGTCGTTAAACAATGTGGCTCTTATGATAGCAGTACAGTATGACAGTGGGGCATGCGAAAAGTCGAAGTGTTACAGTGCAGTTGCTACACTTGGCAATACTTCAATAGCTCTGTGAAGATAACTTCTTTGTTCAATGATAGCATAGCACTATGAAATATGCTCTTAAGATAATTGTCCACCTAAAGCATGGTACTGTGGTGAGCATAGAAGTGGGTAGAGACCATCAGTTGTGTAAGATGTTGCATTATGGTCCTCATTGGGTTGTTTGAACTGAACTGCATGTGTGTTTCCTTTTGTGCAATGTGATTTTATTGAAAGTGCTTGCATGGGCCAGCTGCACTCAGCTGGGTATTTGAATGTGGTGAGGGGCAACAAAGAGACTGTATTTGACTGGAAAGTACTGGAATGGAGTAGTGGGATGAGTATGCACTGGAATGAGAGTGTGATTGGAGGGTTCCAGAATGGGGATGTTACATATATGGAATGCAAGTGTCGTACTGTATCAGTGAGAATGCACTTGGGATGCAGATGTAAATCTATTGAGATGACTCCAACTCCGTATATACTGTAGCTATCTTTCAGCTATATGTGCCCCTTGCATATCTACCCATAGTGGCTGTGGCCAGCACAAGTGGACAGCAGCAGTTCAGTCAGTGGATAAGACCGCACTTCTGGTTTGTGGTCTATGCAGATCCTTTTACTTGTGGGACAGAGGAGCCCGCCACCAACCACGTGATTGAGTACACTTTGGTCTTCCTCAATCCCGACTCGAACCAGATGGCAACGGACCACTTTGGAGAAGAACAGAGAGGTGAAATAAATCGATTTGCGCAATAATTAGTTCTCGTTGAGGTCCATTAGCTCAGATGGTAGAGCGTCGTGCTGATAACGCGAAGGTCGTGAGTTCAATCCTCACATGGACCACATTTTTTGGCTTCAAATTATAGTATTCATGACAGGAGAGTTGACTGTTCAAAGCTGTGAATTTTTATAAGCACACTCGTAATTCCAATGTAGTTGTAAAAGTTCTAGTTCGAATTACCTAGGTTTGGAACAAAAAGGCCTGTGTATTTTATGCTATGACCAATGGTTTTGTAAGGTAGAGGATGCTTATCAAAATAAGTTATGTCCGAAGGGGATTTAGCTCTTGCCCATAATTTGTACATGCTTTTGGGTTATAATATGTTTAGCCCATACCCTACTTAATCTTCTAGCTGTAACTGCACTCACTGGATGAACTGAGAGTGCTGTGCTGTCTGAAGGATGCTAGTACTTGTGTAATGAGATGGGAGAGCAACTACTACTGTAGGTGGTTTGTCAGCAGCATACACATGAACATGTTGAGGCACAACCTTTTTATTATGACTTCAGAAGACATAATAAATACCTGTGCTTTTTAATATTACTGATATTGGGATGGTTCACCACAGAACCACATTTTACTCACAATAGCATCAAGTTATGCAATAATGGATATTTACAGGCAGCTAAGCTAACTGTCTGTGTTTATAGCACTATCTAGATAGTGCTATGAACTCAAGACAGTGAGCTTAGCTTTTATGAATCACCCTTATGGTCACTATTGTGGGGCTGTTACTGGAATACTGAAGGAGCCAGATCACTTGGAGGAGGATAAGGGTTAATACTTCTGAATTCGAACGTGATTTTAGGGTATAAATATAGATTTTGACCTGTGAGTGCCAGGTTCCTTTTGTGAACCATTCGTATCAATAAACAGTATGCAACAATATTGGTTCATAGAAAAAGGGCACTTCAAGATCACGAGTGTGATACATGATTGGCTCATTTTTGGAACCATGTGTAGAATGTTCAGTACAGCATTTTACAGATCTGTGTAGCCTGATATCGGAACGCTAGAAAGTTCCATACAGGATTGGTCTTATGCAGAACCTGGGTTTAGAGGAGCTATAAAGGATCTGATAGTTTAGTTGTGTACAGCGACTGATTGAGAAGACAATAAGAACATTTTGGGTACTTCTCTCATTTGACAAAAGCGCATTAAAAAAAGAAATTCAGTCATACCCAGCTCATTTTCTTGCAATTATACATATCATACCAACGTTCTTGTAGTTATTTCTTGTATAATGGAGGCATGTCACATATTTGCCTGTGAATGTAGCATTCCTGTTCAAGCTGCCACAGGAGCGAGTGCATGTAACACAGTTCGCACTTGCCAAACATATCACTTGAACAGTTTTAACTCCCCGCACTTCTCCCACCTATACCTTAGGGCTCCTCACCTTCTACTGCATACTGCTTGTGGTCTACATTGCTGGCGTGGCACTGTATGTGCACACAGTATGGCGCACCATCAAGAAGCGTGGACCAATGCATGAGGTAAGCACACCTACTAGTGTCATGCTACTCAACTTCAGGGCAAGCCAAAACTCTCCTGTTTAGACCCTGAAGATGCTCTCGGTTGCAATGGGCTTGCATTTTGCTTCCACGTTGCTAATGTTTCTGTATTTGTGGAGGTGAGGTGGATTAATATGAGTGTCTGAAGCCTGGTAAATTGCAAATTCCCACTTGTACAGTTTCTCATTTGATGGTGAAGGCTTACAGTTTCTGGAAACCTTCTCTGCATGTAAGTTTTTATGTGCTTCCTATGTTTCAAGTGTCAGTTGTCCAAAGCTGGTTCTTGACTTTGCCCTCCCTTTACCTCCTCCTTCTCTTCTGTGCAGTGCTGGAGGAGTTGGCCCAGTGCCACACGGTGTGGATGTTACTTGGGCTCTCGGCCGGGTGGACCCTGCACCTGACTGCTGACATCAGGGACAATGGACAGCTAATGGTCACTGCCACACTCACATTGCTTCATGTATGTCTCTCTACAACTGAAATGTAGCTCCCGTTTGGTGTGATGGTATTGTTTTGTCCCTCTCACACTTCCCTCCGCAGGTGATCTTGGTGCTATGGGAGAGGTCTTACAAGGAGAGCCACTACACATTCCACATCCACGAGAGTCCTCCTGGATGGCTGATGGCCGTGCTGCGTCTTGTACTGGTTGCCCTCTTCGCCAATAACCTCCACGACACAGTTGAAAGAGAAAGGAGTACTCTGAAGAAGGACTTCTATCGGAGCTTTTCCATAGTGTGTCCATTTGAAGCCCTTTGCCTCTGTAGACACTCTATTTAATGCATCTCTATTCGTACAGTGGTGTTATTTGTGGTTCCTATCTTTTCCTGCACTCATGGTCCTGACCATGGTGTTACCAGAATACTGGAGGCACAGGGTAAATAACACGTTTTCCCTTACTTTTAATCATTTATTTCCCCATTCAGGCCATGACGATTGGCGGGATTGTTATTCAAACAGCTGCCCTTTCACTGCTCAGCCGATTGTTCCTCACCCGTAGCCTCTACTGGGAGGTATCTACATTGTCCTCAACAACACTCCCCTTCAAGAGGGACAGAGGGTCGTAACATCTATGTACCAGTGCAATCTAGTTAAAGTTATCAATGAGCAAATCTTTATTAAAGCTAATAACTTTATTCAGTATATAGAACTGTCCTAGCTACTTTTGGTTGACCTTTGGCTTTGAGAATGTTCTCTTGACCTTCATAGTCAGGTACCGCACTCCGGCTCCTGGTGTGTCCTCTGTTGTGGTGATGGGAGCAGAGACCTCTCTCTTTCTTACTGCACTTGGTGAGGCTGTGGCATGTGGTTGAATAGGACTGGGTGATGCTGGCCTTGCCTCTGCTGTAATTTGATTGGTCTTTTCCGTTGATGGCTCCTCTTCCGGATTCTTTTCCGTACACAACCAAGGTATCCGTATGGGTGGGGCAACATCAGATATGACTTGGACAACAGACTGAAAGTAGTCTTCATTACCGTCTGGTTTCTGAAAATAAAAACGAAATTAGAAACAGCAGGCACTGTTGGGCATAAATATTCACCTTGAAACCGATAGCTAGGGCGCTCTTCACCCCAAGGTGTGGAGATATGGTTTCGCTTAGGGCTGGTAATGCAACCAGCCTGGCGTCACGGGTAGCTGCTAACATAAGCAGGTGGTGTTGCAAAATGGCGGGCTTGGCCGAAAGGCACACTACTCCGGCTCTCAGGTTACCCTTTTCCAGGTGCCGAGTCACTGCGTTGATGCCTAACACAATCTGAGAACATTTTCCTGCGTCAAACGGCTGCTCTTCAATTGGACTCGACTCGTCGCCACGTGATGAGCAGCTTGCGTCTCGACATGGTACGGCTTTGACTTCAAGCCGCGGTTTTTTGGAAGGACGTTCGAGTGAGACGTCTTTGCGGTGGCTTCTGACGCGCTTTACAGCTGTTAACGAACTGGGAACAGAAGCAGTATTGCATCGTGAGACAGTACTCTAGCTACGCTCATATTAAGATTCCAACCGCTTCAATTCCTCAAGAATTAGCGCAGCCTTATCAACTGCTACATCAGGCCTGCAGTAATATAGTAACGTTAACCAACTATGTTCATGATATGAGTTCTTTATGTCATGCATCATACCATTTAATGCGAAAAGGGGCGTCGAGAATATTCCTGAACACTGCATTAGCCTGTCTCAATGGTGAGAAAGCTACAGTTTTAGCGGCGCTGCTTTTCTTTTCCATCAATCGTACCCAGGCCGTTCGATTTAAATTAAGCAAGTGGAAAATAAATTTATAAAAGGTACGAATGTATTATGTGCCCGAAAGTCAAATGTTTGATAATATATCTGCAGTGGAATTTTAGGTTAGCCAAGTAACTCATTATTTGAAAATGGGTGGACAATTAATCCTGACCCAACACGTAAAGCACATTATGCGATAATGCTTACTCAGTTGGGTCTGGGTACGAATCACATACATAAAAATTAACTTCTCCATTGAGGTTAAAGCTACCAGTATACACGAATCTGATAACGGGTTTTCATGGTGTAGCGGTTATCACGTGCGCCTCACACGCGCAAGGTCCCCGGTTCGATCCCGGGTGGAAACACTGTTTTTGTATTTTTATTATTCATGGCATTCACAAAAGAAGTGGGGAGTAAATTGCAAGATTCGAACAAGGATGAAAACTATTTGCCTCTTATCAGAAAACCATGAGGTGTGAAAAACACATGCAATTCCCATACATTGCTATTGGCTAAAAATGTGTAATTCGCTGTATGTCACCCACAATCATAGCATTCACAAAGTTTACAAATTCAAGTAGCTATTCATAGGTCATTTAATGCAAGATTCGATCCCGGATGAAATAGATTCAGGAAACAGTGAGGTGTGAAAACCCATGTAATTCCATACATTGCTATAGGCTGAAGACATGTTTTGTTTGCTGAATGTCACCCACAAACGTGGCATTCAGAAACCATAATAATTTGAGTAGCTACTCATGGGTCATGTTGTACATGATTCGATCACAGAGATTCACCTCTTATCAGGAAATCATGAGGTGAAAACCCCTGTAATCCCCTAGCCTCATCTCCAGGCCCTATTTTTATATTAAAGTTAGCGGGACAAAAAAAAATAGGGCCTGGTAGTGATGTAGCTAATTTTTGTCCCACTAACTTTAATATAAAAATAGGGCCTGGGGACGAGGCTAGTAATCCCCATACTGTGCTATAGGCTGAAAGCATCAAGAATATTCCTGAACACTTTACTTAATTCTCCTGTCTGGATGGTTAAAGTTACAGTTTAATGGTGCTGATTTCCTTTTCCAACAATCATACCCTAGTAGTTTTAAATATAGTTTTATTCAGTGTACATTCCAGAACTCTAAGCATTTTTTTAATCAATAGAAAATGCTGTCATGGTTATATTTATACAAGTATGGATGTATATACATTAGCCTGTACTTGAGAACATACATGCTTGTGTGTGCTATTTGCAACTCAAGAAAATAATCTTATGTTTTGAATGAACGGATAATTATATTTATTGGACATGAATAATTAATGTGGAAACGTATAAATATATCAAACACTGGACATAAAGCATTGTAATCATAACTCTTAGCTACCTCAGTATGAGTTGCCTGTTTTCACATGAATTACTAGAGTCACCCTACCTGATTCAGAGGCGCATAAGAACTTAACACATAAATTATTTACACATTAAGTCTAAAATAATCAAATTCTATTGAACGCTAGAGTGACAGCACATGTAGCTCCAATGCCCACAGAGATCTGGAAGCACAGCACTGATGACAGAAAGTGTGCAAAGCTCAGACAGAAAGTGTGCAATGCTTTTTGGTTGTTCATCACAGGATGCTTGGGGTCTGAGCTTCTGACCCTAAGCTTCTTTGTGATCACACACACACAAACACAAACACACACACACACACACACACACACACACACACACACACACACACACACACACACACACACACACACACACACACACACAAAACGTACTGGAGAAGCTAATTGGTAATTTTTGGAATTCAAATTCATTGTATGTGATTGTATATCTTTCCCAAGTATGTCATTTTGACCATTCTTTCAAGATTAATTGACCACCCATATTCAAGTAATGACAATTTATTAAATTACATGGATAAAATTGTAACCACTGCAGAGATATGCATTTAAATTTTGGCCACTTGATTACGAGTAGTTGAACATTTATGTTTGTAGACCTATTCAGATCAGAATTCGATAGACGTTTTAAAAGTCCCCCCCCCCCCGCAAAAGTAAACACTCTAAACAAGAATTTGTCAGTAGGTTTTCATGGTGTAGCGGTTATCACGTGCGCCTCACACGCGCAAGGTCCCCGGTTCGATCCCGGGTGGAAACATTTTTTTTTTCCCCCATTCGTTCCCCGTATTGTGTTGTTGGGGGCCACGACCTCACGCCAGTCTTCTGCCAGCCACATTGTTGAAGCTATACTATCCTCAACCGAACAGGAGAAGAAAAGGAAGATGTACATCATTTGCTCCCTTTGTTGTTTTTGTTGATGGGATCTTAGGCCATGATGTAATGGAGCTCCTGGGTGACACTGAAGTGGGAACCATTGCTTGCGTGGGCAAATGGAGAAGTGGACATGGTATGGATGATTTGCAGGCATCCCTCCATTTCCTCACTGATGCAAACACCATTTGAAGTCTTGTATATTGATGGTATTAAATTTAATACCAATCAGGTTTATGTGTTTATTCTATATCGTTGTAATTGTATAATTATAATTATGTATTATTTAAATTTTTATCTTTAAATATATAATTATAATTATAATTATATAATAATGTAGATGGTTATTCAGGATAAGGACTTCAATTCATTGACTTATTTAGGCTTTTGTTGTTGTGTAAAGTGATACTGAAATATAATGATCATTGGAAATTGCATACAAAAATACAAGGAAAGAAACATACAAACAGTAATGAACTTTTTCGTCTGCACAGGCCAATTCATGTCTTCAACAAGGGATCCCCCTGATATATTTTGTTAATCAAGATTAGCTTTGTTAGATCTTCATATGTGCTAATAAAGTAAAAGATAGGAGCTCAAACATTGTCACAAATATGTTACATGTTGCATTTAGGAATGTGAATTTTTTCTTTTTCTTTCTGTTTGCAAACAACTTTTGAACAAAACTTCATTTGCACAGCATAGATATGCCCAGGAAAGAAATATTAATATTTCTGCCTGTAATGTATTGTATAGTGTGGGTCCTGATATCCAACGGGGTAATGGAAGCCTGCAATCATGACATCTGATTTCCAATGCATATATTAGAATAAGAGAGGCAAATATTGGCTAGTTCACTTCTGTTCACAATTGCCTCTATCATAGAGACATTCCCTTCACTTTTCTGACCCCCACCACATGCAAGGTAGCTGAAAGGCTCGGTGATATAACAAAAAGGTGTGTGAGAGGCAATGCACAAAGAACAAATGGCTTGTGCTAAATAAGTATCTTGATCAGTGCATTCTTTCCTCAAACTGACAATCTACTCATTAGACTGCATTTGAAGTTTAGGTACACCAGATTCACTGTTTAAGGCATGTTAACCAAGAGGCATTTGTGTATAATAGTATGGTTCAATGCATCACCTCTTGGATAGTAATTGATTACATCTTAAATAATGCCTACTGTAAGAAATACTTTTTCCATTTCAAAGGTGCTCTGTAGTAATATGTTTTCTGCTCATCAGACTAGCATTTACATTGCATACGGTTTTATGTGACACATTGACTGGACAAAGCAAATTTATAGAGTGAGCTTTTGGGGTCTCCTGGCAACATATTGACATTCTTTTTACCCTTGATCAGACAACACATTTTCTATGCCAACTCTCGCCTTCGATCAGTATCACTGGCTTGTAACTAACCCAATCAAACAACAGACCAATGCTAGTGCTGTACAACGAGATCATAATTGTTGGCAGTAATAAGAAATCTCAGTTTACATAGCATCCTCAGTCTAGCAAAATAGGTTCAATCAGTACACTTTCTCAATTATTCTTTAAAAAAAAGACAAGACCTTTGCTGGGTCTCAAGTGAAAGGGTACTGCAATGTGATTGAATTGCATTTTTATCATCGTGCAGTTTTGCTCTTCACAGGAGACAGTTAAGATGCCATGTGTCACAACAGGCAACCTACATTGTATGTGGTGTAAAACTTTACAGCAATGTTAGCCAAAAGGTACTCAACATCAGTTCAGGTGTACATGTCACTGTGAATTTCAGGTTTGCTAGTGTTGAGACATTGGGTATCTGACCCTGAGAATAGTAGACCTTGGTTTCAGATGTCTGGCTTCTGCACATCACTATCAAAGCTAAAACAGATAAATGAGCCAGCAAGAACAGTATGTCCCCTCATGAAATTTGTGTTCTCTTCACTGTAGTCCACAATCCTACATACCCAAAAAGCTTGATTGTAATTTGTTATGTCTTGTAATAATTTTATGTTTTCATAAACAAAATTTATATAAGTGCAGCTTGCATGCATTTAGTGCATTTCTAAATTTACTATAATATGTTTTGTTTGTTTTGGGCATTGTTATGTGCCACAATTCATTTTGAACAGCATGAGTATGCTCCTGAAAGAAATAATCATATTTCTCCCTGTGACAAATTACTCGATTGAATGGAAGTGCACAGACAAGAGGTCCATTCTCCAACATTTAGCAAATCGAGAGTCAAATATCGGTTAGTTCACTTCAGTTGATAATTGCTCTTCACCATAGGGACACTTTTGGATCTCACCTCCAACCACTGCTACATGCAAGGCTGCTAAATGCCATAGCATTTAGTGTAATGATGAAACAGAAAGGTGTGCACAAAGTGAGTAGGGCAAATACATACACTAAATGACCATGTACAGGGTACTAGTTTCGCCTTACAGTGCACAATACTGTACTAACATTTAGTTTTTCTTCAAACTGACAATCTACTCACAAGACTGTGCACGGTCGAGGTGCTTCAGCACATTTACCAGCTGGCTGTTAAGGCAAAAAAAAAGGATTAATCAAGAGGCAGTCAAACAGAACACATAATTAATTTTAATTAATGCCTGCTCTAAGTAATATTTTTGTACACTTCAAAGTTGCTCTGTGGTAGTTTAACATACAGTAATTAATTGTATATCATGCATTCTCATTGGATATTTCCTACAACTATCACAACTGAGAACAGCAACAAGCAACAAACATTTGCTAGTGCAACTGCAGAGCTTCCAGCAACAACTTGATAATGGATCATACAAGAAATTCACAGCCATCCATGGTGCATATCATCGTATATATAATAGTCAACCAAAACACACAATGGAAGGACTATGGAGGTCACATCAGAGCGATGAAGGCACTAGGGAGGCTTGCTCCCTCCCATTGCCGCTATAAAGCTGAGCACACACCCAACCTCCCCATCACAACACCAAGTGTTTAAAGTTCATTGTGCATGCTGCCACACGCACACACACACACACATACATACATGCACACTCACGCACATACCCACTCACACACACAACACAAGCATGTGACCACATAGAGACACAAAGAACGGAGGTTGCTGCTATATGACAAGCTGTTTAGACACTTCTAGACATCTATCTAGAATCTTTTATGCATCCATCTTTGCTGATTCAGTGGATTTTCAGCGACCATGCCGCTTGAATAATCTGTCTGGTATGCCTGCATTTCACTGAGGTGATGCATGTAAAGCAACCAAATGAATCTCCTGTACTAGGAAGCTAGCTTAGGTACTCCTTGTCTTGCGTTGGCCCAGGTCTTCCATCGCCTGAGTACTTATTTGTGGTGCTGTCTGCCTAGAGTTTAGCATAGTTACTGGTAGTGCTAGCCTATGGAGCTCGAAGTCTTCCAGAGGCCAAGCTCATGCTGTAAATAAATCATCTTCATGCAGATCCCGATCCAGGAGTTTCTTTGAGTGGGTCGAAATCATAGTGCCACGTTCAGCCTGCCATATATGGTCAGGTTTTGGGGAGGGAAAGGCATGTGGCAAGGTGGGATACCATCTTTGTTGCAGTTCCCATAAGTTTCTGATACAGGTTCCCCCCCCCCCCCCCCCCTCAAATCCTGGCATTTGGGTTCATTTGAGAGGTCTCTGCTGTAAGGGCAGCTGCATCAGCCGATATGCTTGGTTCACCCAAGATGGCAGGGGTGAGTGGTGATGTCTAGTGCAGCTGGCTTTCCTTTGTCCCACCCAGCAATAAGCACATCAGCTGGGCAATTATGTTTGTTATCTCTCGTGAGGCCATGACCCTTCTCCACACCCACACTCAAATGGGCACGATGACAGAGTTCAACAGCCACATCGCGAAGATGCTTGTGGTGTATCGCCACATTTCCACTGTGTCTGCAGGTCACTGCATGGTGACCAAGACGATGCAGGGCTATAACAGGGCATCAAGGGCAGGTTAGTAGTCTGAGCCCAGCCACCGTCTACTTAATGTTCTTTAGGGAGTTGCTTGGGGTTTGGGGTGGCGCCGAGGTGCCTGCAGTGTCAAATTGCACCTGTCTCAACGTTGACACACTTTTGCAATGTTTGTGAAGGCGCCTTAGGCACCATACTTGGCTTCCCCGATTGCAAGCTGGAACTTATTAGGCTCCAGATGCAAGCCTAAGCTGACAGGAGGGACTGATAGCCAGGAAGCTGCATGCGGGAGGAGGCAAGTCCTGTTAGCAAGAGATGAAGACTCCAACAAAGATTGAAAAAGATGGCCATCGATCCTCTGAGACAACTCTTTCTGGGGGTGGGAGGGGTCAGGTAAGATTCAAATGGACAGTGTTGGGCTCGGAGACCTTGGAATTGAAGGCACTGAACTGCCTGCTGCAAGTGGATGTCGTCTACTCTGCCATAGCCTGAGGAAGACAAGGATACAATTTAGGCAGCTGTGGCATGGTGTGAAAGGGGGTGACGGCCTTAGTCACCAAATCTCAAACTAAGCTGTGCCTGGTGCATTATAAGAAACTTCAACAGCTGAGCACAAGAAAAAACACTGTCTCATTTCCTCGTCGAAAGATATCTGATGGGGTGACCCATGGAAGATGGACTAATCTACAGTAGCTCCCACATGTGTGGAGAAGGGTGACTGCCACCTGAAGGTCAACTGCTACTACATCACCAGGAGGAGGTAAGCAGTTTTTTGTACTCTCACACCTGCATGTTGGCTATGTACCTAAAGCAGTGTAAGTAATCCCAACGGGTGCTCCAAGAATGACCACATTTGGCTAGAGTGAACATCTCACAGCTAGTGGGAATGAGGCATTAACTTTTCTGCTGAAGAGTTCACACATGGCCAGGTTAATGCAGAGCCCAAGGCAAGACCTAACTCTTCTATGATGTGTATAACACAGCTGAGCAATTACCGGCTAGAAATTTGCAGTTATTGTGTTATGGTACATGTAACAAAACATTAACATATAGTATTTTCACGGAATGAACTTTTGTTTAGAAAAAGTTCATATAGAAAAATTTTGGAGCCTATGAATATGTTTTTGGCCAACTTGTATACATACAGACTGATGTGAAAAAAAGCCAGTCAACAAATGCCTCATTTCATGCAGCAAAGACATGTGAAGCAGTTTTAAAACAACTTCCATTATGTTGTAATATCAACAATATATTTTTTAACTATTTAAAGTTGAAAACATTTTGTAAGATTAATTTTTCAACAGAGAAAATTCATAATTACATTAAATTTATACCAACACAACCACTCAGATCAACCAGGCCTCAGGATAAAAGAATTAATCCAAGGCCAGCCATTTAATGTATGCATGATACATTGTTTATTTCACCTATTTATAATTGCCTGCGTTTAACCCATATGGGTACACTCTGCTTTAGAATAATCAGTAAATCAACCCCTTCCTCTTTCCACCATAAGCAAATAATGAATCTTACTGTGTCTTCTTTTGTAAACTGCTGGTTATTTGATGGGGGTGAGTTACGAGGCCACAGAATGACTGAGGTACCAGCTGTAGTGTTGGCTCCTGCAACATCCATTACCAATGTAGGATCAGATGCAAACTGCCAATAATTATCGTGGTCTATCCATTGCTGGCTTGGCTTTGGATTTCCGTTGAATGCACTCAAAACGAGTGGATTTCCTTGTGCCCCACCATCCAATGCAAATTGCGTGGAATCAGAGCCTGTGGTCATGGAAATAATAGCTGTAGTTTTGTTTGCAATTAAGTATTGTAAAAACCACTTTTGGTTGTTGGATGGTGGACTTTTTTTATTGTCCATTACGACGATTTTGGAACCATCGGCAGCATTTTGAACGGTCAAAACAAACCCGTCTTTAAGGTTTGATTGTATGTAGTAAGAATTCTGGGGGGGGGGGAAGAGAAAATAGAAGCAAGGTATATATATAAATTAATATAATTATACATATGCTGCACTTCTAATACATGTAGTCAGAAAATTCGTATAGCAATATTGCAATACTGTATGGGCCCGTATACTATTGTGTAGTTAATTAACAAAGCATGAGAGAAGCGCTTGGGCCCCCCGAGTTCCGGCACCGGTATTTAGGTCATTAACAAAGCATAGAGACAGACTTTGCGCCTGGATCGTTAAAATCACGATTGCATTGTAACAGTGCAATTGCATCAGGGCCTCGAAGGCAATGCGCTTCCTACCTGGGTGAAAAGATTGTGCATATTGTATGAGATAGTATTAATTAGTATTGTCGAAAAGAAAACAAAGATATACAAAAAGTGTAGATTTTTTAAAGAAGTTTTTTATTTTTGAATTTTTTTTTGATATTTTAATTATATTATTTTTGTTATACTTAATTAACATTTAATCCTTCATATTATACAGCAGTATTTGATCATTTACTGAAACACAGTATTACTAAGTATAAACGGCAATTAAAAAACTTTGTACCTACACCATTGCATTGGGGCCTCAATTAGCCTAAGCGGTACCCCCATACCCCCCCCCCCCCCCCCCCCCCCCCCGAGCATTTTTGAAATGACGCCAGCGGCGACATTTGACAATTAAGGGAACGAATTTTTATCTTTCTCTTGCCCTTTGTTCACTCCGTTACTTTGCTCTTCTCCCTCCCGTAACTCACAAATTAAGACTTACGGTTGCTGGACCGTCTGGAGCTACCTGGTCCTAGATGTAAGAGATGAAACAAGTGGTGTTAATTGTTGTTGTAGGGCACACGGTTTTATTACGCGCTTCAGCCAGTACGACCGACAGTCTAGCAATTGTTCAACGCCCCCTACGTACGGTGTCGTAAGACTCTTCCTAATAAAAGCCTCTAGGTATGATTTGCTGCATGCCGGTCTGTCTATTGACGTGGACTCGACATCGGGGCGTGGCAAACTTGATTTGGAAAAGGGCACAGACTCACTGGTGGCGAAGAATCCATTCTGCAGTTGACCGCCACACTACTCCTTGTGAGAAATCATTACTAGGGGCACTAAATTCATGGCCGGGGCATTCCAAAACCGTCAATCATGGTGCGCGGCTTTGGCGGCGAAATGCCCTGTATGGACCTTGCATATGGTGCGTGCATGGGGACTGAATTCCCTGTATGGACCTTGCGTATGGTGCTTGGCTTTGGCGGCGGCCTACATGAACCTTGCATGGCGTTGGGCATCGTTTGCAGCAGCAGATCTAGACAAACAGCGAGCACATTAATTTTATATAAACTATTTTCCACTGTTTTAGCCACATGCCTCGCAAGGGGGAAACTGTTAGACTTTCTGTATTGATGAATGCACAGATAGATCGCAACAAATGTAACCTATAGGATTAAATTTAACAGCAGTCAGCGACCTTCTCCTCATCAAATTCGTTACTGCCTGGCGATGAGCGCCTTTTGTACTGTTGCGCAATGTCGATCGTGACATTAAAACAAACAAACAACAACAACAACAACAAAAACACAAACAAACACACACAACTATAATTACAACAAAAGCATAATAGAAAACATATAATGCTGGACCATTGCAGCACCATGCAAATCAAGGAATGATCTAAAGCATTATACGAATGACGTGTTTCTCGTCCTCCTATTTAACAAATGAGGCGGTGGGAGGCATTTTGATAGTTTTTTTTTTTTTTTTTTTTTTTTTTTTTTTTTTTGTACATGTCACAAGGTAAAAAGAAATGTATAGTACATTTTAGTATTGGTACAACAAGTAATAAAAGTGGATGGCCCATGCCCAGTCCGGATAATCGCTAGTAATGGTAATTAACAATTATTACCGGTTTAGTCCAAACTGCATTGATCCCGTGCATGACTCCACCGTTCTACTGTTACGCGCAAAGTTGGAATCTTAGGATTGTCCTGCGCAAACCTGGAATTCCAGGTTTGTGTGCGCAATCCTAGGATTGTTCTCACCTTCAAACACGTGTTGCTGATTAATTTCGTCAATAGCAATCCCAAAAGAGAGTTTTGGCGATATCTAGAGACATTTTTGACAGGGAAAAATAACGGCAGCAAATCGATAGGAAGAGCGAAAGGAGCTCGTATTTTGAAGTTTTTGAATGGATATGGCTGTGATGGAGACTGATCTGAAATTGAAGTTTTGGATTAAAGAAAGACAGTTCAGAATATTTGATTATCCTGCTTAACAGATGTGGCTAAGGAGAAGGTCAGCTTTCCGTTTTATACACTATAGTAACTTAACAGAATTTGTGCACTGGTATGCTCAGGATAAGAATGATACCACCATTCTGGGCCACTATCGGCGTGTTGCTTATATTGAGGACTTCAAAAGCATACTCGAGCGTTATCACTGCAGCTTCCGTGCATGGGCATATGGAATACAAGAAGACCCTTGCTGCAAGAGGTGGTGCACAAGTGCTCACTATTCATCATTTATACTAATCAGCAATGTTTCCTTCTAGTACTGCCTTGTTTGGTTCCTGTGAAAATCCCTTCACCAGGTGGTTGATCAAACCAGTTCATATAGTGAAGCCTTCATTGTTTCATGGATACACGTGTTGAGTTGGTCTTTATGCAAGTGGTAAAAGGCAATTAAATAAACTTATATCTCATGCACATGTACCTTAACAATAGGATCATGCCGTCAGAGACAACAACTGTGAAACTGATCACATGTAATTTGAGCTGAATTTTTTTTCTTATTTTAAGTTGTGCCTACCTCAGACGATAGTACTAAGAGCCTGGAGGATGTTAGAAGAGAAAACCATGTATGTCAAGATGCTATAGGAATATACACCCATGCAATGAATTTAAGGATGAGATGTGCAACAGCCGAAACATGTTCTCATTAAACTTTTAATATCATTAATACTCTAAGTTACTTTTTCTCTGCCCTCTGATCCTCAACCTTAGACAAATTTTTCGGCGCAGGAGGGCTAAGTGAGTTGGCTTGCACACACAGCCTATTATGTATGAGGGCTACTTGGGGTCACGCATTTTGGGCAGCACAGAAGCATCTCTTCTGCTCGATGTCTGCTATACTATAATGGATGGGAGGGGGGGAGGACAAAATCTCAAGGTTAGCCTGTAAAGAACAAATAATGTCAGTAGTTACGTTACGTGCAAAGTTGGAATTTACGCAATCTTAGGATTGGCCTGTGCAAACCTAGAATTCTACGTTTGTGTTCACAATCCTAGGATTGTGGTTGCAATCCTACAATCCTAGGAATACGCCAGTATGAATCTTGAATCATTTCAATCCTAGAATTGCGCCAGCACCATCTTAGAATTGGCTGCACAATTCTAGGATTGGTAGATTGCGGAATTCTATAGGATAGGTCGGCTGCGCAAACCCGAGTTCTTGAATCTAGGAATGCTTGTAAAAGTCATTCTGGTTTTATTTTACGACTGCATGTGCAAGTCGTTCCAAGTTGTATAACCACAACTTGGTTTTGTGCTAGTCATTCCAAGAATCACCCAGTCAAGATATTTCATATCAGGCTGATATAGGTATGATTGAAATTATTGCCTTGTCTTCACATTGATGAAGGTTTGGTATCTTTTCAACATCCACAATTTCAGTTTCTTTCTCACACCCTGTCATGTCTACATTGAAACATGGCTGACCACTATGACATCTTTTGGTGCAGGAGTCTTTGCACGTTGACATGTACACCTTTGACTTTTGCAATTACTCTTGCAACTGCAAACAGTACCATGGTACAGATTCTTAGGGTTGTACTGCTTTGCAGCTTCTCTGAGGGACCCACCTTAGGTTCATTCTCCCATCCTTTTACTTCAATGTTCATATTGCCACTGTATCTTTCCAACTCTCAGGCTGTAACACAATTTTTCAATGCACCAAATGCATAGCAAAGACGGTACAGTTTATGTTTTGTACCTACAATTGATTACAACTATGCAAGGCAAGTGTTTCAGGTCGCATCTCCTATATCTTTCAGCCATTTTCTGGGAATTTGGTAATTCCCATCAGCTATTTTTCTTAGTGGTATGTGCTTTTGACGTTCGTAGTAAATGCTAAATTTATTACATATTATTAAACAGAAGTGATGCAAAGAAATGAACTTCCCATCATTGTTCTCAGAATTATGAACATCAATCAGATATTCCTTTTGGATTGATTTCTAACCTTTATCTCTTCACCACTTGCATTTTGATGATCTCCACAGGTCAGTGCCACCTTATACAAATATATTGAATAGTTTTATGATTACCTGGAATTAACATTCTACACAAATTGAGTTCTCAGTTTCTGGAATTAACCAAGCAAAGCTGGATAGATTGTTCCTGCCAACATCTCGTTCTCTTGCCCTATTTAGATTACAACAAATCAGTACCTCCTTGATGCAGTAAGGTACTTCAGCATGTTGTGGAATGTGATGTTTTTCCTATTATGAGGTGTGTGTGCAGTCCCTTCCAGTTAGCATTCCTTGCTTTCAAGGATTGAGGAAGCTGATTTCAGCTCCCTGTTCTATGCCATTGCTGCAGTTGACCAAGCCAGATTCACTTCAACATCAAAGTACCAAGTATATTTGCGTCTTAGACCCAACTCTCCCTTCCCATGTATTTACAGCACTCTGGGCCTAATTATATGATTGGTTTTAGCATTGATTTTGCATGCCTGCAAACCCATTGTCCCAACATACATGTGTAAAATTAAAACACGTAAAACTACAACACGCCCACACCAAACTTATATACACAGAGCAGGGGCCAGAACAGGCAATATTAATTTTAATTAGAGGGCTAGGCCCAGACACCTCATGGAAAAAACCTTACTGTGGGATAAAGCCCAGTGGGAAAATTCCACAGCAGCAAAAGCTGCTCACACACAAAAACAAATATCAATAGTACTGCCTTTTCAGCCAGCACGTTTCTTTCTTCTCACTCTCTGCTCTCTTGCTATATCAAGCCAGCACACCAAATCTCTCACAGCTACGTGTATACCACCTTGGGGGAAGTTCCCACAGGCACAAAAACGCTTATATAGAGTCAGTGAAATGTCCCACCTGCGTCCTGGTCATCATGTGATGTACAAACAATGGGATAGAGACGTTTTTGTCTAATTTAGCTTCATACAAATGACAGAAAGATGTATAGCTCACAAGTTAGATTTAGCACTTTTGCCCAACAAGGGCAATTGATTTTGCCATCACGTTCTTGCTTACTGGCTAAGATGAGATTTTTTTTTTCAGTTAATGAGAAATATTTATTATTTCGGGTTAATAATATTGTATTTTTCTTGATTTTACTTGCTTGATGTTTGCTGTATTTTGTTCTCACCGTGGCACAAAATTGCAATTACATGACAATGGACAATGACGCAGAATACCATTGCATGTATTGGTCCTAAAGAGTGATTTTGAATAACATTAGTCAGAGTTTAAAATCACTGTTAAAGTTGACAGTGAATGGCAGAATAGTACAAATAAAATGTTTTCAAATGAATTTCTCAAGCCATTCACTTTTGTTGCAAGCAGGACACAGTGTTGTGGACACAAATGAAGACTCAACTAATAACCGTGGCAATTTTAAGATCAATTGCTAAAATGACCCAGTAATAAAAAATCCCTGGTGAGAATTCTTACATAAACCCATCATTAACTAAGGCTTCAGGGATGCAACTCTATTGTACTACTTTCCTTTGATCAATTATGCAAAGAAATGAGTATGATATATAGGAATTTAACATGGAAAAAAAACTCCCTTAATTATGCAGTTGCTGCAGATTTATCAAAAGAAGAACCTTTATTTTCAAGGTACTGCTATATCTAGTATGTTGGAAACCAATCAATCTGGCTTACAAAGCGAGAATAAAGGTATGAAAAGCGCCCAGATAGCGTACTGTTCCCAATCATTTGTGTTCTCGTGACGCGGTATATAACTAGTTCATCGTGATCACTATTATTCGTGCTCAGATTCAAAGATCGTCTCCAACGTCCGTATACGTGTCGTGGAATGCATACCCGTTCTCTTTCAGTTAATCAGTTATACGTGCATGCACTCTTCGAACGATATTACACCTGCAGACTGAGCAAAAATTGCCGAGGAAGTAGCCAGCCCTTTACAGTATTGGTGGATCTTGTCTTGAGGCTGGGGTTAAAACGCACTGATGAATAGCAGTTAATTACATGGCAAAATTATGCATGCATACTCGCATCAATTTGCGTATTGTCGCTAACTTGGAACGTGGTCTCAGTCTTAATTGATAGAGATCACATATAGCCGTACAGCTGTAAGTGAACAACTAGCATCGATTGTTGCATGGACCTATAGCCTTTCATAAGTTAATTGTGGAGCGCGTGTGCATGATTTTATTCTTCTGTTCTGAAAACCAGAGATCATCCCCACACCACTGCAAATATCTGGATACCTTCGCTCACCACTGCTCATCCTTTATTCATACTGAATCCTACATATAGAACAGATCAAATTAAGGCACGAAATGGTACACGGGAAAGCCGCTCTGCTATTTCTGTGGATATATGATATAATCTGCCTCACGCAGACCTCTCAGCAGCTATTCCGCAGCTTTACGCCGACAGACAACGCTCAGGTGAAGGACCTAGCTATCAGCAGCGACGGCCAGCTGTTTGCAAGTAGCGCTGTTAGAGACCGAAGTGTAGTATACAGGCTGAACTGCAGCTTAGTGGTACAAGAAGCTTTGTGGATTGCCGACGGATTATTCATTTTAGGATTAATCTTGACCCCAGACGAGAGCAAGCTAGTGGTATGCTTGACCGATAAAAGCTGCACTGGATACAATGCCAGCAACTTGAAAGATATCTCTTCGACGGTATTTCCGAACGCCCTAGCTAGCAACGGCAGCAGTGTGGCTTTGGTGAGTGCCTCGGTCATTGGAGGAGGAAACAGATTCTACGCTGCCAGCAGCAACGATACTGTGAATCTTATTGGTCAGTACGGACTTGACAGAACAGTCAGGAACGTGAGCAGATCATCAGGCGGCCTGTTTGATGTAACTACAGACTCGTTCTCCCGTAATTGGTTTGGTGGATTTGTGGCGGGTTCCTACGTGTATTTTGTGGTACTCGACGTGAGCGCTTCCCCAAACTCCGAGACAGGGATCAGGGTGCTGAGAGTGTGCGATAATAGCCAGGAGACCCGCGTGACCTCTGTTTCTGAAATTGAACTGGACTGCCTTGATCTCGCTGGACGCGTGAATGGCTATGCCAGATTAGTCGGAGCATCCCTGGTGACTTACCCAGTAAATGGATCCGAGTCATACGAAGCTGCTCTTCTGGTTGGGATCGTGACACCGCCATTGGGTGGCTATTCAGGGATGTACAGCAGCCGCGTGTGCGCTTTTCAACTGTCCCAGATTGACTCCATGATTGACAGCGTCTCCTCATCCTCCCCGTCAAATGGTACTTGCTTCTCTGGTCCTCTACCATGGAGGAATACGAGCAATTCCTATTTCTCGTGCAGCAGTAGATGCAACATGTCGTCACCCGGGGCAACCGAGGCGCCAACGCTGCATGCAGTGTCGCATCCTGTGTCTGTATTATCGACCAATACCTCATTTGAACTCGACTATGTACTGTCCATCTACATAGAGTCACTCTCGTTGCTGTTTATCGCATCCACCAATATGGGCGAATCGATTGTGCAGACTGTGAGTAGAGCTGCGTGACTCTGTGTGCATGTGTGTGCCCATTTAATGTGCCTGATATTATTATTGTTTTGCCAATTAATTTGCACATTTCCAGTTTCATGTTGTTGATGGATCTGCGAATAGTACTGGTAATTGGCTCTCATCCTGGGTGCTGCCCCAGCGGGCCGTTAAGCTGACATGGGTCAGTGGACTGAGCTACATCTATGTCACTACAAATATCTCTGTAAGTCAATTACACCTCTGGTGACCTCATCTCACCTTGCTAGTGGGAAATTTATGTATCATATCCCCTCATGCATGATTCTTCTCCATAACACAGTTAATACCTGCATGATGCCCAGGTTTCGAAAGGGATAGAATTTAAGTACATGCATACTGTATACGCGTGAAAGGGGCCGGATTTAGATCTAAGCGCACTACCAGGTCTGCCAATGGCCAGACCAGATTCCGGCCTGACTGCTGGCCTGACTGCTGGCCTGTCTGCTGGTCTGATAGGCCAGTTGGCTTTTGCTAGCCTTGAGTCCAGGTTAAAAGATAACACACATGAAATAGAATCAAATTTCACTGCCACATTGCACCATGCATGTCTTTGTAGGTATCTGGCATCTTACAGGTGCAGATGACTAGAAGTCTATTTCACTTCAGCATTACTGCCACATTGGATGTAGGTATCAAGCGTCAAAATAACTCTTAGTTTGCTCTTTTCCCTTTCTTATCAAGAGGGAATTTACAAAATGTACCAGTACGAAGCCATGTAGTTTACCTTATGTTGGTTTCATTTCCAACAATCCGGAGGATATTCCTGAAGGTATTAAGAGCTTTTTGTGGTGCAGCGTTGCATACTGAGTGGAGTTAGACGACACATGATAGTGGATAGTGAAAAGTGTACGCCATTGATTGGTGCAAACAGTGGCCCGAATTTATAAGACAAGATTTATCTTTTATGAAGAAACTGATGACATTTATGTGGTTTTAATTAGTTAAAAAGTGCCGTTTTCTTCCAGGTGGATTGCACGTGCAGGGCTGTGGTAGGGAGTGGGGTGAGAACGAGAGCCTGCTATAACTAATCTATTTCTCCTAAACGGTTATCTTTTATCAAATTTGGAAATGTAACCACTGTTATTTCTTGTGAGCTGTCTCACAACATTAGTAACCACACTAATTCTGCCCATTAAAGGTCATTGAAGTTCCCATTGAGCAATGCTCCAACCTCACTGGCTGTCTGAGCTGTGTAGTCAATGTGAACCCTCTGTGCGGATGGTGTACTGTGGAGCAGAAGTGTTCTCAGAGGTCGCAATGTCAGAATAGCACTCTGGCAGGCTCTTGGTTGCAGGGTGGACGTGCCTCCAGCCAGTGTCACACTAATGGAGGAAACACAGCCATGCTTAGGGATTCAAACCACTTTAATTACACTTCTGTGATCCCCACAAAGATCATACCTTCGTAAGCCATACCCAACTGCAATTACAGCTGTGCCATTTCCCATTTACATAACATTTCTGTACATGTGTTTTCACATAGAGGTGGCATCACTCTCAACTTCATTGGAACATTCCCAAATACTACCCTGAAGGCTGTTTTTGTTGTGACCAATGGAAGTACATCGGTATGTGATGAAAATCTTGCAACAACCGTATTCCCCTACCCTATCTATCATCCTCATCCTGTCTCATCTGCTTCTTCCCAATTCCTCCACACCTCCCCTCCCTCTCACCTCTCCTCCTCCTCTTAACAGGAGTGTGAACAGATATCTGGCACTCTGAAGTGCATTGCCCCGCCTCTTGGTCCAATTGAATTCATTGGACCAGATGTGTACCTTGTGGCTGGAGTGGACTACACTATAGTGATGGAGGGTGTCCCTGGACCAGTGGGAGATAGCCTAAACCTTGCAGTCTACCCAGACCCTGTGTTCCTATCAATTAAAGACAATGACCAGAAACAGACTGCTGGTTCCGTTAAACCCATAAGAATCAATGTAGGCACCAAAAGTTTTACCCTGTTTACCATTAACAAAAGCATTTTTCTTCCATATCTGGCATTAGGGATACTACATAAAAAGTGTTGCAGTGTTCTTTGAGATCAGTGTGACCATTGATGGAGAGGTTTGTCAAGTGGATGCGGGAGCCATAACCAGCACAGTGAGGTGGTAACACGGGACTGCGATCTTCTTCTAACTCCTGCTCCCTTCCACAGACCCTGACGTGCCAGCCTCCACAGTTCCTTTCTGCACAGTTGACATACAATGTATTGGTATGTGCATTTGTTTGTGCCCATGCATGGTGACATGCAACAATTTTGTCTGTTATTTGTTAGGTTCGTGTGACTGTTGGTAAATACCTTAGCTACACACCTGGCAATATCACACTACTGGTAACAAGCAAAGCTGAAGCATTTCCATTTGCTGCAGCAGTGGGAGGGTGTGTGGCTGGTCTCTTCCTTCTCCTTCTGGCTCTGGCTCTGGTTGTGGCAGCCATTTTGGTGATACATCGACGGAAGTCTTTGCGTATGGGAAATCTGACTGGGGGGCTGATTACCCCTTTGCTGGTTGAAAGGGAAGGCTTGAAGACAGGTACAGCTCTTAGTCATATGAGATTACTGGGAGACTGTAATCAAGTGGAATAGATTCGCTCATTTAGCCAGACATATAAGATAGTTTTAATCAAGCATTTGTCATGTGAGACATCTTATTGACTGAAATGAGTTGGCTTTTGTCATAAAGTATGTTGCTAGATGTGCAGAGTATATAGAAGTACACAATCTGCATACCATAGTACAACAAAATCTGTATATCCTTTGCAGTAGTATATACAGTTAGAACATCTCTGATATTAAATTGGAAGGTGAACCAACTGACATTCATTTTTCCAGAATGACTTGGTTTGTAGCTTGATTCCCATGTGTCTATTGAGTTGTTCAGATAAACAATGCATTTTTTGCTTCCACTTTGCTTTTTCTATGTGTGCACAGTCATGACCTCAAGTACAAGTACTCCACACACCTACAGGTCTCTGTAGCCTACAAATGGCTGACTTCATGAGGCACTACAGGGGAGCCATCATACCCAGTGACAAGATCTGGGTTTTGAATGCAATTGGAAATGGCAAGTCCAATTTTTTAAAATCAAGTTTCATTCTAACTCATTGTCACTCTATGCGATCACACAACAATATCTTGTGCATAAATCGTGCTCTTGAGATCTGCTCTGCTCTATACCCACTCTGGTCTGGTCTATATCCTCCCTGGTCTGCTCTATACCCACCCTGGTCTGCTCTATACCCTCCCTGGTCTGCTCTATACCCACCCTAGTCTGCTCTATATCCACCTGGTCTGCTCTATACTCACCCTGGTCTACTCTATACCCACTCTGGTCCGCTCTATACCCACCCTGGTCTGCTCTATACCAACCCAGGTGAATTTGGAGTGGTATACAAAGCATATCTTTACAATGACAAAACAGATCAGCATCAGGTGGTGGCTGTGAAGACCTTGAAAGGTTCAGTGTGTGCACACATAGTGTCCTTCAGCAGAATACCTCCTCCCTCCCCGCCCCCTCTTGTGTTGTCACTAGGTCTGTTTACAATGAGGGATCTTCACAACATGATGAGTGAGATTCTGAAGATGCAGGACTTCAGCCATCCTCACGTGATGACTCTGATGGGCATGTCCTTTGATGCTGCCAACACTCCTTCCATGGTGATGCCTTACATGGCCAATGGCAGCCTACTCTCCTACCTAAAGATGAACAGAGCTCTCCTCTTGGTAGTGGATGTGGCTGCTGATGTGGACAGAGTAAGAGGCTTGGTGCGTGTCCAGTGCACATGGGATGGTAATGCCTCTGTAACCATTGGTTCCAGCTCCATGCCTCCCAGAAGCTGCTGACGAGGACCTGCTGTCAGGTGGCCAAAGGGATGGAGTACCTTTCAGCACAGAAGTTTGTGCACAGAGATCTGGCAGCTAGAAACTGCATGTGAGTGAGCCCCTGTCACCATAGGGTTGTGGGGGAGGAGGGAGATGAAATAATGACCACAGCATATGGGGCAATTGGCACAGGATTGATGCGGATGGGGTCATCAAGGTGGGAGACTTTGGTCTGTCTGAAGATGTGTACATATCCGGGTACTTCAGACTGGACAAGGAATCTCGAGGAGTCAAACTTCCATTCAAGTGGTTGGCGCCAGAAAGCATTCAGGATGGAGTGTTCAATGAAAAGACCGATGTGGTAAGAGAAGTATGCGAGATTTAGCTCATTGCACAAATATTAATGAATTGCTTCAAATGTGCATTGCTTTAGAAGTCTGAAGTTTTAATTTCCCCTTACCCTCCCAACCCTTTTTTGCCTCCTCCCCATCCAATTCTCCCATTTCTCCTAAAAGAAAACCAGAAGTGTTGCAGACATCATTACTACTGTTCAGCCAACCGTCTATAACATATTGGAATTAGAGGGGAAAGGGGGGAATGACGCTTGCTTTGATCCAAGCTCTTATACAATTACCCTCCTGGAAGAGAGGAACATTCCCATGTCCACCTCCCATTCCCACCTCTCCTTTCCTCTATCCCCTGTCACCTCAACAAAATAGCATTGACAATTTTCCCCACTGAGGTTTAAACGATACAGTAGCTTTGCTCTATCATGCCCAAAATGAAAATACAACCTTTCAAAAGTGTCTGTAGTTACTGGTACATGGTATAGAAAGAAATCTTGTTGTGCCCTCTGTTATTGTATTAATGGACAAGAATAAGTTCCACTGTTGCTATACTGGTACTACAACCATCACAGTAGCTGGGAATTGCTTGTCCCCCAAGCAAGTATCCTGTTTGTGAGCCTCACACACAATATCTACCATAGGTGGTGGCACACTACTGAAATGCATAATCTATAACAATACACCTTTACCTTTCAGTGGTCATTTGGTGTGACATGTTGGGAAGTATTCACTGTTGGAAGTGTCCCGTATCCTGGGCTGGATCCTTGCGATCTCCCAACATTTCTCAGGAATGGCAGAAGAATGGAAAAACCCCAAAATGCAGCTTGCTCTGAAGCAATGTTAGCCAGAAGGTGCCATGCATCAGATCATGTGTACATGCCACTGTGCATTTCAGATACTCACTGATGTTGAGATGTTGGGACTCTGACCCTGAGGACAGACCTACGTTTGCCAAGATTGCTGTAACTATCTCAAAAGCACTCCAGATAATGTCAGACTATCTGGACCTCTCCATGAAAGTCAACACAATGCAGAACATACATAATGGAAACCATGAGCTGGCAATCGTAAGCCAAAAACAGTGTGCCTCCTCACACAGCATTACACATGAGCTTCAAGCCTGTTCTAATTACTGCCTTCCACTGATTCTCACTGTCCACGATCCCTAAGTATAAAAGTATCAAGCAGATTGCATGCTGTGTTTTCACTGCAAGCTTTGTTTGCACACATCAAGTTCATGTGTTCTTATTTCACAACATACAGGCTGACACTAGAGCCAGGCAGATGTCAACTGAAGTGGCTGTTGGCAACAAACTTGTAACAACAATACAAACTTGTGTCTGTGATGGTTATACACAAATGCCTGCAAGTGATGACTATGTCAACCAGGTAAGTCGCTGGCGCACTGGGCAATGGAGGAATACAGATGTATGTATATACATCACAGCACTGATAAATGTATACTCCTAATTACAATTGTTGTCTTGTGTAACAGATGCCTGCGCTAGATGACTTTGAAGCCAAAGGAGTGGCATCCATTGAAGAGCCATTGTCAATCAGTCCACGTTACATTGATCATGTCAGTGTTGTATACACTTTAGAATTTAATCTTCATCACAGAGTATAATTCAACAAGAAGAATTGTAATCGTTTTCATGCATGGGACATTTTGCAACCTAAGACTTTGTTTTAGGATGAAATGATTTGCCATCTAGTTTTAAACTGCTAAACTCAAATAAAAGTAGTTTTCTAATGATGCTAGATGTTAGATTAAATTGTAGGAGTAAAGCGTTAAACAATGTAGAGGCTCAGATCAAATACATTGTTTGAAATGTATTAACTTGCTATGCCTTCAAGACCAAAGACCAAAATCAAGATTAAGTGATAAGGGAGTATAAGTAGCAAGCAAGAGCGCAAAACAATTGCTTCCAATTATATGTCAAAATCTTGATATTTAAGTTGCAGTAAGCACTTGACTTTGGAAAACTTTCACTCTAATTAAAATGAACTTCGATTGGATAATTTTTTTACCATTGATAACGAAGCTGTATATAACATTTTATAGTTTCAGTGACAAAGAGTTCTTATTGGAGTGCCATTTATTGCTATTACCATATTTATTAATCAATGTTACATTGTCAGTGTTAATTATTGGCATGTTATGAAGCAAAGTGAGTATATATTGAATAAGTACCGGTAATTAAATTTAATTATTGGACGTGTGCACACTGCTATATATTTTTAGAACTATAGTTTGCTTATTAGTTTAGTCAGCAAATTATCAGATTCAGCATTGAGTTAAAAAAACTTTCTTGTTTTGTTCATAGAACACTTCTTGTATTTGAACTGTATTCTATATCAAGTCTCATTGCAGAGATGTTTAAAACGAACAAGATAAATCATTGTATCCAACATAGTTGAAAAATTATATTCTTTTTTTTTGTGTTGTTTATTTATTACTTAGCATTCTTATACTAACTACTGCATTACAAATAGATTCTGGCTTCTGGTGGCCTCAACAATCCACCAGGTGCAGCAACAATGAACTGTACATTTGTGCAATAAACAAGAGTGACAAGCAGCGGAATTGAAACTGTGTGTGCTGTAGATGCAGTGTTTTCTGCTTCAATTTATTATTTGAAGCATGAATTGTTCGCACATTTCTACCTTACTTTTGAAATTTGTGTGTCTACTATCATTTGCTTATTAGTTTGTATAGGGATTATGATAAACTTACCTGGTTAACAAACCAATATACAAACTTGGGCTGAAGCTACACAGACCTTGTACATCTCATGATTTTATTTACTTGTAAATGCACCCTGTCTTTGAAGTGGAGTTAACGTAAACATAGAAGGGTGTAAGGCAGCTGGAGATGAAGAAAATTTGCAAGTATACTAATTGGTCCACAATTTCACAGGAGCGCTATGGAGCACGTCTACTTGTACTCACAAATAAGTTTTCCAGCTACCCAATCTGTCGCACGTAATGGCTGTAAGAGCTGCTTGTCTATGGCACTTTGAACGTCACTTTCACGTGATGTGTTCTACCACCTCACACTCCCCACAGTCTATGCCCCCACCCTGCAACAGGTACTCCAAGTGTACGCTTGGTCAATGGTCATCTGTAGAAACCAAGCTTTCAATGAACAGTAACGTTGAAGTAATTCAATGCAGAGTTGCTACCTGGATCATAGATATTATGCCTGAATGTTGCTGTGCATGATCAATTTACTCACGTACGGATCGACGAAGCATTAGGTTAATCCAGTTAATTAGTGTACACCCCTACTGATGACATCAATTATGAAGGCACCCAATTATTATACCCTCCCCCCAAGATGTATGCATATAGCTAGATTGTCTACCCTTGCTAGTGTTAAATTGTGCAGGCCTAGTTTTACCAAATGGTGACATAAGACATACCGAAATATTATTAATTATACAATTATTATTATGGAATATTCTTGTTTTTACCATTTACTGATATCAAGAAATTTTGTCAATAACATTGATGATAAAAAGAAAATTCTTCCTTACGTAAAACTCATAAAGGAGTAGCTATTGTATATTCAATTTTGAAGCAATGGGCCCCAAAAGGTTACAGGATTTGCCCTGTTAGACAGCTTGGTAAGTTATTATTTTTTGTCTACCTATCTAAACATTTAACACAAACTTGACTGGTTCAGCCTACTGCGCATAATGGAAATATTCATAATGATGTAATTTGTACAATTGCCCATAAACCATCTACAAGGTTGCTGGTGATGAAAAAAAAAAAGGCTAAGTACATTAGAGAAGGATGGGTACTTGCAAAGATATTTGACAGAGGAAAGGTGAAAATAGTTTTGGTCCCGGGGGTGGGAACAAAATGCTTTTGGGAAAAGTCAAAAAAGTGATAGGAGACTTGAATTTTGTGATCTACTTTCCCTACAATAAGACAGAGAGGGTCAGCCAAAGATAAGTGATTCTGACTAGGACAATACGGAAAGTGACTACGAAATGAGTGGCACAGTTGGAGATGGAGTGGAGGTGATGATGTACAACAGACCAGTATAAGTTTTGCTTGGATATTTGAGCCATTGCTTGAAGATCCACCGTAAATAATGTACTACTCTGTAAATCTTCATCTTCGTGACAATCAAGACAGCTCAGTTGATACCTCTCTTATCTATCTATTGTTCAAAAGTACTTTCCATTTTCATTGTGCAAAGAAAACATCATCGTTAATACCAATCAACCAGCTGATGGTGACACTGAAGGAAGTATCCTTAAACATTTGGTGATTTTATGATGTTCTTTGCTATATGATTTGCTGCCCTATTGGTGGAAGTATTTGCCACTATTGGCAATGGTCAGGTGACACTATTTCCACCATCAAATTTAGGCAGATTCATGTATTGGAGAAGATTTGAACTTGTCTGCAAACACTTAACACTAGGTGACAATGGGCAACCTGATGATATATTGAGGCATTGGCATGATTGGCTCTCTGCCGCGTGCTCATGCTTTCAGCAAGCTATAGTAACAGGATGTGAGATTGTTGCCATTGAGTCAATAAGATCTTTGAAAAGGCCTGTTGTGTATTATATGTATGCCATAAACCTGAACCAATAGGTCATGAATTATGGACAGTTGTGGACAAAGAAAGTGGCACACTAGTGATTTTTGAGTTAAAGATTCAACAAGACAAAAAGAGTACTTTCAAGAACCACAGCAACAACACTTCATTCTTTAAAACCATACTTCAGAACCAATCATCTTGTTTGTTTGTATCAATTCATGGTTCAATCGGTAAAAACTGCTGTTTAACAAAAAAAAAGAGGTATTTTTAGCTTAGGTGTTGTTAAAACCAACCATAAAAACTATCCACGAGTTGAACTAGAAAGTATGGGTGTGTATGAAGTGCATATGACAAAACAGTGATATGGGTTCCTGTCCGTGAAATGGGACTTAACGCATGTTTTTTTAAAAATAAAATAGAAGTCTGAAATGTCCTCTATACATTGCTTCTTACGCACTGAGAATCAGAGTATCTGTCATGGATTTGTAAGTCTCTATTTTGTAATTAGCCATACATCTCAACGCAAGCGTTACATTTCTATTGCGCGTACTGGAAATTTATTAGGTCCCTTTTCACAGAAACGATCCCATATACTGCTTCAAGCTGCACAGTGGAGATCTAACACATATCATAAAATCACCCTTCTTTCTACTGCCAGTTCCAGTAGCCCTACAAATAGGCCTTACATGAATTCTAAAGGTCAAGGAATTCCAAGACCTGCTATTATTGAAAAGTGGTATGATGCATATGGTGCTGTAGATGCATTTAATCACTGTATAGTTGCTGGAGAAAAGCACGGATGGGAGCATCGCATTATGCTTCATGATGACCCAAACTTTCCCCTTTTTACAGGAGTAATGTCTTTTATTGATGCAAACATTTATCACACAATGCAATAGTTTTTCCCAAGAAGCTCACAGCACCACAAGTCATGCTGAGATGCGACACATGCTGGTAAAACAAAATCCAGAACTTGACATGCAGACAGACCACGTTCAGTGAATGAAATGCCAGGACATAAGTCAGCATTTATGGTCATGAACACTATAGATGATGTATTATGTCGAAGCATGAAAGAAGTATGTCACACATGTCCTGCACACAATGTGGAAACTCCAGTGGTACATTTTGTCGACAATCAACAGGCCAAAGTTGCTGGGATGATCACCTAAGAATTGGTCTGCCCAAAGAAACATTGTAAGGTTACAGAGTATCACTAATACCAGTTTACATTCACCTGCTCAGCTATCAAAACTGCATGTTTTCAGAAACAATGTAAACCTCTGAATTAGTACAAAAAAGTCTATCTCCCCTCATTATGGATTGCAAATAATTTTATATGACTTTTTAACAACCTTTTTCTGACCGTTGTCAATAAAAAGGACAATTTTGTGTACTTTATGCATTCTTGTAATTTTGTTTGCACTCAACAAATACAGAAAAGGTTAATGGTCAGAATAACCGCATGGTTCAAAGCTTTTTTAAGTTAGCGTCACAATTTGGTAACACTAACTTTTGATCATCCCCAAATTACATACTAGTCAGTCAACATGTCATGTTCCACCAACTGCCTCGGAATGGCAAAAAAAACTTTGGTTCTGCCTACATGCCGCTTTTGCAGGCCCATTCTAGGGTCACATATTCTTGCTTGTTGTATATGCTTGTTCTAAATAGCTAGAGGTTTACATAATGAAATCAATATCATCTTATCCTCTGCTACCCACAAGCTTGTAACTGACAATGGTCCTTGTTCTGAATCCAAAGCATTCATGGATATTAATAGATTTGTCCATATTAGATCAGCCCCGTACCATTGGCTGAAAGGGCTGTGCATGCAGACCCTCAAGGATGGATTGCGCCGTATTAGATGGATCTGTTGAAATCCGAGTGGCAAGATTTCTTTCAAAATACAGGTTAACCCCTCATTCTACCACAAGGTTATCACCAAGTGAAATGTTTTGGCATCGTCCTCATTCACATCTTGATTTGATGAACCCAGATTTAGCTCCAAATTAAAGGTGTCAGTTGTCAAATCATTCAACGTGAGAGAGGAAGTTGATATTCTCAGTTTAATAATGCAGAACCATTGGATTCCTGCATGGCATGCAGTATCGTTGCACTAACAGGGCCCTTAGGAAATATTGCTTTGATTTGGGTACATTTTTCGAACCCCATTTCATTTTGAGCAACCGAAGTACGATCTAGCTTGAAAGAGATGTTCATATTTCTGCCGGTTTATGGCCCTAATTTCCAATTCATTTTAGGTAGCAGAATTAGAGAGTCAATCTTACCATAGGGACATCTTCCCATCCCATCTCTCCTCCAACCACCACTATAGGCAAGGCTAAAGTATTTTGCTACAACAATATGCACAGAGCAAATACTTTGTTCTAAATAACTGATACATGTCTGCATACATAGCCTAACAGTACACTTAGAAGTACTAAGGATAATTTAGAAGTATAATACTTTTCTCCTTCTGAGAATCTACTCAGAACATAAGGCAGCACTTCCATTGCACTCAGTAACTTCAACGGCTTGTGTGTCCTGTAGAAAGCAAAGAAACTAACTCATATCACATCACAAGACATTCATGTTTTGGTGTTTTGTAACACGTTGAATGTAAAAAGCATGGGAGTCACTGTACTTGTGGAGGGCACTAACAGATCAATCCAAATTATATAGCTAGCATCAGCTCTGAGGTAATATTATGTCCATCAAAAAGTGTGTTCTATGGTAGTAGATAAATGGAACGTTCTATACGAAAATGGGTCTTGTGGATTTTATTTTATAACATAAAATTCAAATCGATATATCTTCCGAAATATTAACGCTATCAGGTTCATATTTTTATCACAACATACCACACCATTACTATATGTGAAAATCCATTTTGGTGTCTTACACATGCGGGGTACCGACGTTTCAAGGTCCGATACCCCGTAGGGTTCAAAACGGCCATATCTTCAGGTAGGAGTGTCCAAATCGGTTCAAAATAGGTACCTATGTAGAAGGGTCCTACCGCTATTGATTTGTTCTGTTCGTTAAGTTTTGCTTTATCCGTTATGGAGATACAAGTGTGCAAAGAAATTGCATATTTCCCGAGCGTTACGCGCCATTAACGTATTACGACTGGCTTCGAGGACGTCCTCGTAATACGTTAATGGCGCTTAACGTCCGGGAAATATGCAATTTCTTTGCACACTTGTATCTCCATAACGGATAAAGCACAAATTAACGAACAGAACAAATCAATAGCGGTAGGACCCTTCTACATAGTACCTATTTTGAACCGATTTGAACACTCCTACCTGAAGATGTGGCCGTTTTGAACCCTACGGGGTATCGGACCTTGAAACGTCGGTACCCCGCATGTGTAAGACACCAAAATGGTTTTTCACATATAGTAATGGTGTGGTATGTTGTATTAAAAATAGGAACCCGATAGCGTTAATATTTCGGAAGATATATCGATTTAAAGTTTATGTAAAATAAAATCCACAAGACCCATTTTCGTATAGAACGTTCCAAATGTTTTTTCACTGTCAGCTGCATTGTTATTCATATGTTTTATAAAATACTTTTGAGAACTGTGGAAATAAAATATATATTTGCCAGCTATCCCCAGACACCAAAGAGTGATGGAGGTTATCAGTGAAACTGGTGCTTCTTCTAGGTTGTCTACCCTTCCAATTATTGAGCACAGTTTTTTACAACAAGGGTGCCTAAGAAATGCACCTTGCTTGCCTCCGCATTTAAACTTTCAATTGTGTTTGTGGCAGCATCTTTACTGTTCAACATGCATTAATGCAACTTTCCCTGCCACAGTTTTCATCAATCAGATTCAAGAAATGAGAGCATTACAGCATCACAGATGTAAGAAAGGTTGTTACAATGTTGCTACTGAACTGCATCTGCCACCTCTCTCAGGAGAACAGTTTAATTACATGAGGCTTGTCTTGTTGTAATTGCTGATGAGTTCTGGAGTAACAACCGGCAGAAAGTGTACTTTGACATCAAAGTTATTAACCTAATTCTTGCAGTGCACTATCAGTTTGAACAGGAAAAAGTGACAATTAATGATAAACATAGTTGAACATGGATGCTTCTCACCACTGGTTTTACATCTGGTGGACTCAGGCCATTGCATGACTTTAGTAAGATTCCTCAGTGCTGAAAAGCATGCCCAACACTTTGTTTTGGATCCGGGCTAAACTAAGCTATATGCTGCTTTGCTGAGCGACTTAGAATTTGAGATTTTATTAGCACCATCCCATTTCTCTTCACTTAACTCTGTAATGAACGTTATTACTTGCTCATATAGCAGACTCAAGCTACCCTATAACATCAGCTCTGTAGTAAATATATGTGATATGCATCTATGACATCTTGTATGTTCATTTATTAATTTACTTCACATTGATTATCCTATCAATGCCGCTTAAATTGTTAAGTAGAGCATTTTAACTATTTATATTTTTTAAATCTGCAAGTATGCAAATTAATAATGTGAATATGTGTATTTTGGCAACAACCTTGGTTATTCATAGCACAAAAAACTAGGCATGATTTATTTTTGTGTAGGGCGGTTGAAATGACATAAACTGCTGCAAAAAAATGGGCAGCAATCAGATAGAATGAAGGTAAAAGCCGGCACAACATTAATGGTTTAGACAAAGCATTTGTATGCACAAATTGAATAAAAATTAAGGAAACAAGGGGTTACTGATGGTTATGATTTAACAAATAGATATAGTTTCTTGAACTTGCTAAATTCAGGTCTGTAATATTTGTAAATCCATAATTTCATCATTTCCATAATCCCTTGTTTCCTACCCACTGTCACAATTCACTTGTGTTTAAACCAATGGATAAACTGGGCTTTAGTATACTAAAGCAACAGTGCAATGCACCAAATCTCCCTTCCACTTTCTCACTACCAGTAATAATGAATCTTACTCTGAGTGTAAACTGCTGGCTTTTCAATGGGGGGTTCTTTATCATCGACAGAATGACTGGAGTACCTGCTGTTGGATTGCCTCCAGCCACATCCATTACCAAGTTATTATTAACCAACTGCAAGCAATTTCCATTTAGTATCCATTGCTGGCTAGGCTTTGGACTTGAACTGTTGAATTCACTCAACTGAAGTTGAGTGCCTGCTGTCATTGCACCACCATCCAATGCAAATTGTTTGGAGCCAACAGTGCTCCTGGAAACAATTGCTATTTTGGGAAAACTTATGTTTTTCAGAAACCACTTCTGGTTGTTAGGTGATGAAGGATTTATATACTCCATGATAATGTTGGAACCGTCGGCAGCACTTGGAGTGGTCAAATAGTATCCAGCCTGAAGATTTGATTCAAAGTATTTAAAAGCGGCCTGAGGGTGGTGGGGATGAAGAAGATATGTAAACATGATGGGCAATCAAGAAAATAGCGATTCAACTTGCTAAATGGGATCGTTTCCGCGAAAAGGGACCTAATGCATGTTTTTTTTTCAAGATTTCACAGTCTTTGATATTCTAGAAGTCTGAAATTACCTCTACAAATTGCTTCCTATGCATTGAGAATCGGAGTATCTGTCATGGAGCTGATTTTGTATTAGCCATACATTTCAACGCAAGTGTTACATTTCTATAGCGTGTAGTGGAAATTTTATGATGTATGCGCTAGGTCCCTTTTCGCGAAAACGATCCCATATAATGACCTTTAATTTGATGCCAAAAACAACCCTGTCAGGGATATATTGACAAAGTTTTGAGTGGGCAAAGTTGCAATTTTTATGAAAAAGTTAATTACAGTGGTGTGTATTTAGTAAACCATTATTTTATTAACTAGATAAATATGAGAAGTTTGAGCAAAATCAGAGACGTGAGTCACAGCTCTTGCTCATTGGACATGGAATGACCCTTGTGTAAAGGTTGAGTGGTTCAATGCCTGTGGGCGTGTTTGAGTACTTGTGATGTGGGAAAAGTGCATAAGAGAGGTGTGTGGAAGGTAAGCTGTGGACGAGTGTGAGTATGGAGAGTGTGCTGTTAGTATGCCTCGTGACAGGTACATCTGAGGAGTTGTGACAGTGTATGTGTAAATCATGTATGTGTATCAGATGTTTGTCAATGATTTAGGTGCTTGGGATCACGAGGCACAACCAGAAACTGTGTTTGGAGCATGGTTTGTGTGCCATTGGTCTCATCCAGTCGCACAATGCAGACCAATGCCAAGATGACAAGGAGCGTTGCTTCTGCAGCATAAGAAATGGACCAAGCAGAACATCATAACAACCACTCCCATCATGTGTTTCCATCTCCATTGCTCAGTACCTTTATACAGTAATCATGACATCATGACTATCACTCAGTACATATGTTCTTTATTTACAGTACCGATCAAGGAATGTGCACAAAGGCTGACAGATGTATGTATCCGGAGTAGAATGGAGAAGAGCAATTGGCATGGGCAATTGGAGTGGATTATCCTTATCAGCTTATGAATACACGATGGGATAGTCTGGCGTCCCTTGACACACACACACACACACACACACACACACACACACACACACACACACACACACACACACACACACACACACACACACACACACACACACACCACATGCATGTGCATTCATAAGCTGATACGGAGAGATCACTCCAATTACCCATGCCAATTGCTCTTCTCCATTCTACTCTGCTGCCTCTGATACGTACATTTGTCAGCCTTTGTGCACATTCCTTGATCGGTACTGTAAATAAAAGAACATATGTACTGAGTGATAGTCATGATGTCATGATTACTGTATAAAGGTACTGAGCAATGGAGATGGAAACACATGATGGGAGTGGTTGTTACGATGTTCTGCTTGGCCCATTTCTTATGCTGCAGAGACAATGCTCTTTGTCATCTTGGCATTGGTCTGCATTGTGCTGCTGGATGAGACCAATGGCACACAAACCATGCTCCAAACACAGTTTGATATACAAAAATACTAACTTTTAAACTCCAAATTCGAAACATGCATTGGCCACAAATGAAAACAATCCTGAATATCTCAAAGTGCATTGCATGTACACCTGTACCACATATGGGCTAGCACGAGAGGCTACATTTTGTTAAATGAGTGTGGCTCCACGCTTCAAAATGTGTTATGTATATCGTTTTTTATGCTGCCATTAAAAAAAAAATCACTTTATTTTGATTCTTTCCCCATTTTAACTGAAGAGTACACAATGTTCTTTAGGACTTTCAAGTTTGAAAAACCATTCCCTTGGCATAATGCATTGAAGTGAGTGTGTCCTGAGCTAAACAACAGCAAAGAAATCATACAAAGGTGATAAAGTAAACGTCTATGTAAACAAAACACCATATCTGCATATCTGCAAGCTTATACATTGTCTCACTCTCTGCTCTGGAGTACTCTAGAGCAGAAAGGGATAATAGTATTGCTTGAGCACAGTGCAGCGAATATTGCAAAAAACTGAACATAGGTGTCAATAATTGTGTTGATTTGACTTGGAATTCCCCCCCCCCCCCCCATACCCCACACTTGGCAAGCAGTCAACATACATTATTACCAGTCAGGCAGAGGTTCGTTTTCAAATTAAAGGCAATTAACTGGGTGGATTACTGCCCGCTTTCTGTACATCACTATAAGTGATATTTTGCAGGTACACAATTGATAATGTGATTGATTAGCGTTCTATTTCATCACAGTTTCGCATGAAAGTCCAGTTTATCCAAGACTTACATGTATGTAAAAACCTTATAACCTGGAAATAGAAAACTATGGTATTATTCATGCTCCAATAATATCTACAGTTGAGATTGAGAATAATTTTTTTTCAATGTTTGGCATTACGTTTTGGAACAATAGTGAATAATATCACAAATCTGATTGCAGCGTTATGTTGGTAAACTAAATAACAACGAATATCGAAAGTATGAGGTTGCCACGTGAGTTAGTAAATATTCACCATTTTCGTTTGTGCAACCTGTTCAATAAACTTGTTTTTAATTGATTTCTCCACCGTTACGCGTACGCAACGCATTATACTGAAAAGCGCTATACATGGTATACGACAGCAATGCCTCCATCGATGGTCCGAGTCAGAATTTTAACGCGGTAAACCCTTGGACTGTTTGTGACAAATAAGTGCTGTTTAGAGGGGGTAAAGTTTCTGTATAGACAAGAATCGCATTTAGCTGGCAGATGGAAATAGGGTGCCTGCACTAGAAACACCCACACAACATGTACAGTAGTTTACCTGTTCCCTAAACATTCAACCAAAGTTTGGACGTCGACTGTCGCCCATTTTCGAATGAATAATGTTTTAATTATTGATATAATTCAAGTTATACATCAGTTTGTTCGAGGCTGCAGCTGGAGTTCGTAAACCAGGCCCGTAGGCTGGGGGGGGGTCGGTGGGTTCGGTCGAACCCCCCCGCCCGTCCAAGCTAGTTCCGCTTGCCCTGGTTCCGCCTGCCCAGCTTGGTCCCGCTTGCCGTAGCTGGTTCCGCTTCTTTCCGCTTCTTTCCGCTTCTTTCCGCTTCTTTCCGCTTACCATGAATTATTCTTCGCCAATGAATTAATTAATTATTTTACATGCATGACGTTATACAAATGAATTAAAATTAGCGAGCGTGAGGTAGGGCGCCCGTGGCCCGTAACAAACTGCAGTCGGAGGGGCGGATCCGGGGCACTTCAAGTACATGCCGGTATATGGTTCATTAATGATACTTTGCGAAGTATAGGTCCGGCTTGAGCCAGACGCCCAGACCTACTTCGATATTGAACTGCACAACGGCCAACAGATTAATTTACAATGGCGTTGTGCCGTTCGAATACGAAGTAGGTCTGGGCGTCTGGCTCAAGCCGGACCTATAACTTCGCAAAGTTAACTTTCCTGATCTATCCGTAGATAGGAAAGTTAGACTAAGTCTCGTTAACTCGCAAGCCAGATACGCTTGCTTCCAAACTTTCTGTAGTCTCGCAATTGCGAGCTAGACTCTGGAAGCAAAAAAGTAATTCTTGTCATATTTACTATCTGTTTTTGGCATGTTTCTACGCAATTATGCGATGTTTTGTGACTTCAACATTGTAAAAGTTGCAAAGCTGCTGGGGCTCCGCCCCAGACCCCGATGGGGGAGCTTACAGCGCTCCCCCCATACCCCATGCAGGGAAGGCCCCTCCCCCGCTAGTTAGTTCCACCCTCATTCTTTCCCGAACCCCCCCCATCTCGCGACCAGCCTACGGGCCTGTAAACGGTTCATTTCAGAGCCAAATTCAATGCCCATCGTCAAATTGAGTGACACGAATAGCTAGCGTTGCAATATCAGGAGCTTGGGGGGGAAGGAGCTCCGAGGGGAACCCTCAAAGGCGTGACAAAGCCGCTACGGTTGCTGTACCCAAGCGAGATCCACAAAAGAAATCGCAAAACTGGATCAGAATTAGCTGAAAATGCTGCCAAGGAGGCCAAGGTCACTATCTGACTACATGTACATGTTGAACCTTTTTGACATCGACGCTAGGACGCTTGCTTTGCGGTTTGCAAGTTAAATGGCTGGAGTTGGTGGTAGCGTAAACGGTTCTTTCAGAGCCAAATTCAATGCCCTCCGTCCAGATGAGTAGCACGAAGAGCTAGCGTTGCAGCATCAGGAGCTTGGGAAGGTTTATCATGGAGCTGTGGATGGAACAAGAATGGATGTTTCTACTTAGCCCCAGTGCTGTACCGCAGATGGGCTACTCCCACGCAGTAGCCCATCTGTACTTGGGCTAACTAGAAACATCTTGCTGACCAAGTTTGGGCTATGTTAAAAGAGATGTTTCCTCCACCAGCTCCATGTAATACAGCAATTTAAACATTTATTCATTCGAAAAATGGACAACAGTCGAAGCCCAAAGTTTGGATGAATGTTTTAGGGAACAAGTAAACTACTATACACGTTGGTTGAGTGTTTCTAGTGCAGACGCCTCTTTTCTATCTATAACAGCTAAATGCGATATCCCATAAGGAATTCTTGTCGATACAGGTATCTAAAAAGCTTTACCCCCAACGATTTACCGCATTAAAAATCTGACTCGGACGATCGATGGAGGCGTTGTTGTTGTTGTACATATATAGAGTTTTCAGTACAATGCGTTGCGTAATGGTTGAGAAATTAACTAAAAACTAGTTTATTGAACGGTTTCCCAAACGAAAATGGTGAATAATTACTAAGTCACGCGACAACCTCATACTTTCAATACTTGTTGCCAATTAGTTTACCAACATAATGCTGCAAACAGATTTGTGACATTATTCACTATTGTTTCAAAACGTAAGACCCAAAAAATGCTCAAGTAACACGATGATCTCATTGTACATTATACATATGGGGGTTAATAGGAGAGGTTGCATACTAAGTCATTCTATCTTCGCCTTTCCCTCTTCCCGCCAACCCCCTCTCCCCCCCCCACCCCCCCCCCCCCCCCCCCCCCCCCCTTCCCCTTCTTCCCGGTCTGTCAAACAATCGAAGACTTACGACGGAATAACTTGGGCCAATATTTGATTCTTGGACGACCTGGAGAAGAGAAGGAAAACAATTTATGCCAATTTTCAGTATGTAGAGCACACGGTCACAATTAGCATGCTTGATCAATTGCTTAAATTGTAGTATAAGTTGGACTTGATATGAAAGTGACGTACACCATTTATTCAGTCAATAACTTTAATGGTTTACGCCACGCCACTGAATTTTTGTTTCATGAAAATTGCAACTTTGAATACTCATATTTGTCATTATATGGCTGACAGATGTGTTCTTGGATCAAATTGAAGATCATTTTAAGAAGAACTGGTTTAATATGATTGTTGCTTGGTATTGATAAAGTGTTAAAATTTTAGAGCGTCTAAAGCACATTTTGTAAAATAGAAGTGTCTAGGATGTTAAAATTGTCTTTTTAACACGCGGTCCATGAAAGAATGATACAACAAAGTGTGAACTGCACTATACAAAAAGTTGTCGCTGGTGTTTTTTAAACCCAATTATCGATTTCTTGTCGTACCTTAATCACAGGTAGGGGCTTTGCAAGAATCATGAGTCAAGAATCGTGAGTCAAACGCTCTACAGATGCTAGAAGACCTAATCGACTCCTACGATTTTCGCGGTTTCGCGGTCAAATGTACACTTTTTAATGGCGAATCTTATAGCCTTGATAGTGTGTTTATAAGCTTTTCATCTCATAAATATCATTCTATGTGCAATTCTGTGTCAAGGAAATTAGTTTTCTACACTGTCCTTCGACCTGACAGCCCGAAAATACGATCCTTATATGCGTGTAGGTACAGACATGTACATTGTATGATGACGGACGTAGTGATGACTGATTTGAACATGCCTCTAGCTGTACAGCTACATGGTTGCACTTTAGTATGTGTTAGATAGCACTTACAAGCCGTTCTTATTAGCACACATATACATGTTTGCACATCCTCCTCCCCCCCATCAAGAAGCATAAGTAAGCAGCAAATTAATAAAGAGGACACAAGGATAACATGGCTCTTAAGGAAATCTGTGCCATTCATCCAAGGTGTGAACGGTGCCTTATACCAAATTGCCAATAATTACAAGTTGAAGAACCATAGTTGCAATGGTGATCAAGTACAAAAAGATGCTATTACTTTAGCAATGGTTTATGCTAATAGTTTACTGGCAATACGAGATTTTTCAGTCAGTGGCCAAGCAACTGCAATGATTAGTTCCACAATTGTTCTTGGTAAGCCAACCTACTCTTCATTTGAGGGGAATTTGTTCCCTGGTTGGGCCCACAGCCGAATCCTCAACTTAGTAATAGAGTGGAAGAGTTTATAGCTCAATGTTGGCGTGAGGGGGAGGTAAAAATTGTCAAATCTCGTACAAACGTATCTGCAGAAGCTGTACAGTACTGTCTAACAGTACAATATGCTGAAGGACTTATATGATTTTCTGAAGTTCCTGTTGTTGCACAAGTACGTGCAGTATACCAAAACATTGGTCAAAACAAGAATCAGCTACCTAAGAAACGCGGTAGGTCAGAGGTGAGTGATAATAATGGCAGGTATAAATTCCAGAAGATTGCAAGATCCGCCTTTTCAGACATACACTGCCACACAGAGGACCTGACCCATTTGAAGGTGCCTTTGCTAAAAATGTACCTTAAAGAGCACAAGCTCAAGACCTGTTGCAAAAAAGCAAGCTTAATAGAACGCATACAGTATTGAATAGAATTGACTGAAGTAAACAGCTGCAAACATTTGATTGCATTATTGCAAAGCTGACTTTTGAAATGCAAACTGTTCATGAAATTGTATACCCTTAACTTCTAGTCTCCTAATATAGGGTGTTTATGTAAATGCTGAGGATAAAATGAACCCATATACTTGCCTGGGTATTCCCATCAGTTTTAATTTCAGCACACACACACAAACACTAAATTAAAGCTAGCACCCTAGCACGCAGAAACACACGCACGCACCGCGCATGTGTGACATATACTACCGCTACGTAAGGCACAAAATGAAATATTCATCAAGGCGGGGTCATTTTGAGCGGTCTGGGAACTACAACCACAGCTTCACCTAGGGGTTTTATGAGTTCCAGAGTCATTTATAGCGCGAATGCAACAGATTTTTGTTTTAGATATGGGAAACTACAATAGAGTAGTGTTGGTGGCCTGTGAGAACGCAGAAGAAAAAAGTGTACACTTTTGAGCAAACCGCTTGACCTGCTCCATTTGGCATCATATTGTGCCTCAACATCGGCATATAAGAACTTCATAAACCCGAATACTTTCGTTCAAAGGGTAGCTCTAACGTATTTAATAAACACATTATGACTAAGCCTATTGGCGACAACTTTTTTAATGTGGCATTTCACACTTTTGGCTTGTTTTTGTATCATTCTTTCATGGACCGCGTGTTAAATAAAAAAAGGCTCTATCAAGCAAATGTTTTTATGAAACAAAAGTTTTGTGTATCTATAATCCCTGAGAACCACACACGGTTTAACGTGAGGACGCCATTTTTGCCTCATATAAATTCACTCAGTATTGTTTACTTACGTTCTAAGTGGTGTTATGAATAACTGTCCTACCTTCATTGGGGCGCTAGCTATTTGCAGAAGGAATGGGAGCGAAAAGGGACCTAACGCATGTTTTTTTAAGATTTCAAATTTTTTTGGTTGATATTTTAGAAGTCTGAAATGTCGCCTGCACATTGCTTCTTACATACTCAGAATTGGAGTATCTGTCATGGAGTTGTAAGGCTCTGAATTTGTAATTAGCCTTACCGCAAACGTTACATTTCTATTGCACGTGCTGGAAATTTTATAATGTATGCGTTAGGTCCCTTTTCGCGGAAACGTTGGTACATGTATATCCAGGGCCCGCGGAGGGTATTATATTGAGAGGGGGAGGGGGGGTGGGGGGGGGGGGGCAGATTTCAAAACTCCTCCATGTTAGCAATTAAGTTGTAACATATAAGTATCTATGGTTGTAATGTAATATTCCCTGATCTACAAGTATACATCTATATACCGAAATGTCGCTTTCGGTTATCATTTCTAGAAGCGAACTCAGAGGCAACGTCGTCCAGGTCAAATCAGCTGTTCCGTCGCTGTGAAACATGAGGGTGGCTAAGTTATTGAATCTAATTTGATTCATGCTTGAACGGAGACAAGTTTTCAAGCGACGAGCGGTCGAAAAAGATCTTTCACTAACTGCATTAGTAGCTGGATTGACCAAGATCAGTTTAAATATAGTAACAATCTCCGACACAAAGCATTTTTCACATTGATCAAGGCTTTGAAAAGCACTGTAAATTTCGTGGAATGATTGAAATTCTCCAATTAGCATGAGTTTAAAAACCGGTAATTGAGCCTTCAAAAGTGTGACATTGACATCGTCAGCGTATTTTTCACTTTAGTTCATCAGTTACGTCAATACCAGGTTTATGAGCATTTAGAAGTAATGTTTCCATAATGCTGTAGGCTGGCTGGTTGAAGCGTTGTCTAATAGCCAAATCGATTGCTTCATAGTATATCCTTCGAAAATAATCATCAACAGATAATGGCTGATGTTCCTACTTCAAATCTTTTTGGGGCACTGCAATGCCTGGGCATTGAAGGTTCAGGTAGTCCATGAATGGTAGCCTGTTTTTTAACATTCAGGAAATATAGATCAAACATTTCATCTGATCTCATGCTCTACTTACCAAATTGGCACAATGCTGCCCTTCTACAGACGATAGCTGTGTTTTTTGGAGGGTTTTGGATAGATTATCTGTCTGGATAAGCAATGTAGCACCAAGATTTAATCCAAAAAAATATTGAAATGACTCCATTTGAGCTTTCACACCAATTATATGAGCCCGTATCTCAGTATCCAATCTTTCTTCCAAGCAGATATCCCATTCCAACATCAGGGCTTCATAATTCTCTTTAATCCTTTCAAAGCTTTCTCCTTGGACAGTCCACCGGGTAGGACATAGCATTTTTATTCCAGGAGTGTCCATGCATGAGGATGTCTGCTTTAATTTTGTTCAGAATTCCCTCTCGTTTTGGTGAGAATTATTTAATTAAAAATTTTCCATTGTTGTATCCAACGTGTCAGTGTAAATGCATGTCCATGGCAGTGTATTAAATGGGCACTGGGAGCATCAGCTAAGAGTTGTGCAACAACTCCATTTCTACAGCCTGCCATTGTTCCAGCTCCATCATAACACTGGCCTCTACACCCAGATTCATTCTTAACAGCACATTGTTGATTACTGAAACTATAGTATCAGTATTAGGTATGTGATAAAACCCAATAAATTCTTCATGTGCTACCAAGTTGTCATCTACATGCCGTAAACAAATTGCTAACTGCTCTTTATTGGAAACATCTGTATATCATCTGCATGCAATCACAGAAAAATATCCATTCTTTCTGATACCTTCTGCTAGATCAGAAACAATTCTTAATGCAAGAATATTTATCATCTCATTTTGTATATCATGTGATAGATATGTGTCATGTCTTTTCAGCCAATCATGCATACTGGCATCATCATTGGTTCTGAGTTTGAAGAGTTCAATAAAATTTGAATCCTCATCTGTATCGCCTTGGAAAGCAATTCCTTGAAAAACGCACATTTTCCAATATCCTCCGTAGGACTTGTCGGTTTTTAGCAACTTCCTTAAACATCAGATAACATTGACCCAATATCAGCGCAAGTCTTTGGTAAAGTAACAATTGAATCTACGGCTAGCAGATGGCATGCTGATGTTTGCATGGTGTTCCCGAAATCTTTCGAGCGCCTTTTTCCAGTTACAGTAGCCATGCATCGATAACAAATGCTGGATCTATATTTCGGGCAGTTCTTAACTTGCCCTCAAATTCTGCGTATGGCAAAACACTTTATCATTGTAGTGCAACCACGGAAAATCATTGAACCAAGTTCAATGAAAGGCTCGGTTAAATTTTCCAAACTGCCGCTTTGGAAACTTTATCGTCATAGGTTGATTTGGTAGGATGTAAATAGCAAGGAGAGCCCTGCAAATGTTTGTCATTGGATAGACTGATATTGTTTGAGGTTGAAGTATGGCTATCCTTGGGTGCAGGATGTCGTCTGAAAGTATTGCCATCCAATACATGGTCATCATCTTCGTCTGGCACATCTGCAGTACTGCAGTGGCGTATCCAGAGAGGGTGCTCCGGGTGCCCCCTCGGCCTTAGGTGGTAAAATTATTAAAAATTATACTTTGTATTATTAATAATTAGTCGCCGCGTATATTCGATCATGTAGATATTTTCTGTGTGCCCAAAGGTATCGGACCTGAAGCGGAATGGCCCCCCCCCCCCCCCCCCCACTTTTCGTATATCGGACCTGAAGCGCCCGCCCCTCCCTCACTTTTCGTATATCGGACCTGAAGCCCCCCCCCCCCCCCCCCCCCCCACTTTTCGTATATCGGACCTGAAGCGCCCCCCCCCCCTACTTTTTGTATGGGGCCTGACCTTAAGCACCCCTCTCGCTGAAATCCTGGATACGCCACTGGTACTGCGTGCTTCATTACTCGAATTAAAAGATTCTGCCGATATCTTTAAGCATGGTTGGATTACTTGGATGAACGTAGCTATGCTACTCTGCTGTTTACAAGGAGGTGCGCCCATTGCGTATGTATAGCAACCGGCCGGGCAATTAGTTCGAATGCAATCGGTTGGCAGACTATCTAACACAAACAAATATATTTCGGAGTTCCCTTCGTCAAGCAAACAACAGAAGGCTGGTCGCGCCGCGCGCATGCATGCTTGTATCAGTTGTATGTACGTATTACATGTACTGCATCGATAATTTGGGGTCGAGGCAGCGAAAAGGGACCTAGCGCTTATTATAAAAATTTCCAGGGAGCATCAAAGTCCACGCGTGCAATAAAAATGTACGCGTAATTAAAAATTCAGGACCCTATACACGATGGACAGGCTAATTTCCAGTGCGTAAGAAGGAAGTTGTAGAGGACATAGGTGTCTCTTTGAATATGAAATAATTTGAAAACTTGAAAAAATATGCGCTAGGTCCGCCTCGACCCCATTTATACATTTTAAATAAAAATTATCGGCCAAAAAAGTGGGGGGGGGGGGGGGGGGGGGGGGCAGCTGCTCCCCTTGCCCCCCGGCTCCGCGGGCCCTGATACCTGACCTTACGGCATGCTAAGAACGGGCTACTGATCAACATGTACGGTCATTTTCACAACGTGTCGAGATAATGAAAAAACAAATCACTGCGCAGGAACGAATCGAATTGCTTTAAATAACGGCATATATAATGGATGCTATTACGTACGCAGCAGACTCACTTGTGGCGAAGGATCCATTCTGATACAAATGCACAAGAGTTGACGATCACACTAACTATAGCGCGCAACACTGTTGATTCGGAGGTCCAGAATAGGGGCGGGGTTAAGATGATATTCACTGTTGTAGTTATTTGGGTCCATGGCACTTAGATTATCAGGTAGAGATTTTCCAGCTCAGCATGATCTGCGTTTACCTGCCTTTATAGCTTTCCATGAAAAAAAATGGATAGCAGCCCCATGCAAAGGTAAATGATTTCTATTGCATTGCTCAGCAACTTGGCACGACGAAGGTCATTCAGTATATTAATTCCAAAACTAAATCACATGGAACGTTCTATACGAAAATGGGTCTTGTGGATTTTATTTTATAACATAAAATCTAAAGCGATATATCTTCCGAAATATTAACGCTATCGGGTTCATATTTTTAACACAACATACCACACCATTACTATTTGTGAAAAACCATTTTGGTGTCTTACACATGCGGGGTACCGACGTTTCAAGGTCCGATACCCCGTAGGGTTCAAAACGGCCACATCTTCAGGTAGGAGTTTCCAAATCGGTTCATATGTAGAAGGGTCCTACCGCTATTGATTTGTTCTGTTCGTTAATTTGTGCTTTATCCGTTATGGAGATACAAGTGTGCAAAGAAATTGCATATTTCCCGGACGTTACGCGCCATTAACGTATTACGAGGACGTCCTCGAAGTCAGTCGTAATACGTTAATGGCGCGTAACGCCCGGGAAATATGCAATTTCTTTGCACACTTGTATCTCCATAACGGATAAAGCAAAACTTAACGAACAGAACAAATCAATAGCGGTAGGACCCTTCTACATAGGTACCTATTTTGAACCGATTTGGACACTCCTACCTGAAGATATGGCCGTTTTGAACCCTACGGGGTATCGGACCTTGAAACGTCGGTACCCCGCACCAAAATGGATTTTCACATATAGTAATGGTGTGGTATGTTGTGTTAAAAATAGGAACCCGATAGCGTTAATATTTCGGAAGATATATCGATTTAAATTTTATGTTATAAAATAAAATCCACAAGACCCATTTTCGTATAGAACGTTGCAATTTAGTTTATACACAATTCATTCTATACCAAAATCATCATTGTAGTGTATGTCATGAACTACATAAACTGCCAAAAACAAAACTAAAAAGAGTTGCATGCTATTATTATATCCATGCTGTCACTGTAGTATCACCTCTGATGGATATACAAAGTGCCTAATTCAGGAGGTAATACTATCCAATTGTAACTGTTTTCAGTTTTGTGATGCGATGGAGGAACAATATGGGTTCGAATGCTTCAGCTCGACGCAGTTTATGATAGCGTCATTATTGAGCTAGATGATGGACAGAAAGCATTGCTAAATTAACCCTCGAACTGCTAAGGTAGGCTAATCGTGATGGACATTAACAATTAATCGTATATATAGCTGATATTCACGTCATTCAGATTGCTGCAAAATTCCTTTTTAAAAATGTATTCTTATTGGCGTTACCATACAGTGTATATTGTTGCATTAAAATTTCACACATCATAACACTAAATACGATTGTTTGGCCTAATGACTGAATAAGAGCTGCAGGTGCATATCTTTAGTGTATTTGAATATTAAAATAATAATAGAAATAGCAACTATAATGAATATGAATCATCTCGCAGGTCCCCTGGTGTACTACTATGATGCGGATGCAACAATATTCAAATACACTAGAGCTCATATCCACACGGCTGTTTCGTCCGTGACAATAGGTTTTGTAATTAGATAAAATAAACCGAATTACGGTATAGGCGTACAATAAGCTCATTATAAAACAACATCTGGGACAGTTTCCGCGAAAATTGCCCCACGGTTAAAATGTTATAAAAATGCATCGCGCTTGAATCGCTATGACTTCCCAACGGATAACGCTATCGACTTCCTATTTTCAACACTTCATAGTGAAATGGTGTAGTATGAAGTGTTGAAATGAGGATGTCGATAGCGTTATCCGTTGGGAAGTTATAGCGATTCAAACGCGATGCATTCTTATAACATTTTAACCGTGGGGCAATTTTCGCGGAAACTGTCCCATCTAAAGGGCAGTTTAGCAAAACCTGTTACAGTAATGCAAAATCCTTTAGATGCTAGCTATAAAGCAACCATTTATTAATCCAATACTGTGTATGCGCAAAGAATCGGTTCACAATACACTGACAGTTGCGCATCTTGGTGCTTATTTCCGTGTCTAAAATTCGGACGATTTGGTTGCCACTTTTCTCCAAATCCCGCCTTATAAACCCCCTGTTGAAAGGTAAGAAGTGAACTTCAGAGAGTGGTTAGACATGCTATGAATACCACAGGCTACCGCGCGACCTATACAGGTTGTACAACGAAACAAACCACAAACTGTTTGTAATCAGTGAATACCGCTGTAAATTGGAAGACCTATGCCGGGCCTGTGGATGCAGGGTAAACAAAGGGTCAAAAGCGGTGAGGAAGCAGGCGGTAGTATCTGCTACGATAGAACGCCACACATGTGCATACAAGTGTACAAGCTTCACCGAGGAGTTGCTAACCGCTTTCCACTTTGAGTATCCAAAGACTGCCCCCTGAGATCCACTCTGCAGCAAGTGCGAATTGGTATTAAGGAGGAAGGTTGTAACACAAAAGAAGAAGCGCCCTTACAAGTGCTTACTGAAGCCATATGATTGGTTCAGATGGGGTGTTGAGGAGTGCAAGGTAATAGTCAACACTCCAGGGTTGTATGCCTGTCTACAAGGATAGATGGCCCAAACACAGGCCATATTCCTGCTGAAATTGTGGAGCACATTATGGCTGTATCACCACCACCAATAATAAAGAACCCCGACAATGAGTGAGCTGGAATGCTCCATCTGTCTGGGTGTGCTCGCACAACCAATGCAGCTTCCATGTGGCAAACTAGTATGTGCCACTTGTCTGGTAGAGTGGATCCACCTATGTGCTGCACGCTGTCCCTGCTGTCACTCCACTGCACCCCTGGAGTGCAAGGATGTCAATCCCGCTTCTAGTCTGATTCAGCAACTCCTGCATGATGTTATGGTGGTGTGTGGCACATGCATGAAAGCAATCAGCTACGACTCACATTGTTGCACTACTGTCCAACGGCAGGAAATGAAACTTGTTAGTAAAGTCCTGCACCAGATGCTAAATGCTAGTAAGGAGAACAGCATACAGATTCCAACAGGAGGGACAGTAAGTTTAGGAGTATATCAGCATTTAAAATTGAACAATGATCTTGTCATACAGCCTTTGAAATTGGTTTGCGTATCCACATCACGCGAGCACCACTCTCTGAGCTCAGTGTTCACACACGCAAGCGTCGTGTTCATGAGCTTCAGATGACGCGTCAATCCTGAGTGCTGGTGCCGAGGATGCTGACATCTTGTTTGAGGATGAACTGAGGTGTCTGAGTGAGGAAAGGAAAGAAAAGGTAATCCATGATGCAGGATCACTATTAACATTCCACTAAAGCAAGGGCTTGCCATTAAGTTCATGCTTGGTATCTCCTGGTATAGACTAAGGATTCTTAACAGGTTAGCCACATGCAGCACCAAAGGAAATAACTTTTCACTTAACTTCTGGTTGAAGCAAGCTGGGGTATACTTAGGCAGTGAGAGAAAGCAGCATGCCCTTAGCAACAAGCTTGTTCATGATAACCTTGAGGTGGAACTAGCTCCGTTTTCCTTTCAACTCAGCAATGGTGGGGAAGAGCGGCTTTTGCCTATACAAAGGTGGTGGCTATTTCAAGATGAATTTCCAGATTGTCAACACCCCAGCACCAAATTCTGTCCACAATACATGTGTTTTCTCTTGCTTTGAAGCAAATGACACACTTTCAAACCTCCATGTGGCATTGGACAGATTCAGAAGTGAAGTGGTACAATGAAGTGGAAGTAAGAAAGAACATTTTTTGTATCAATAATTTACATATTGATTTACATACAGGGACTACAAGTTCAAAGTGTTCCTCAGTGGCGACTATGATGTATGGACATTCTGGTGCAAGTGGTAAGAACATAAATTTTAAACATGGCTGATGCAACTTCTACCTACATGTAACTTATAGGGAAGTCGCCGTGCATTTTATGCCTAATCACCCTAGAGCAGTTGCATATACATTTACTTACTTTGCATGTACTACATTTAGGTCTGCTTACCAGGCTTGCATGTAACGCAGGGGATTTTCCATAAACTTTTCAGCCTCTTTGAGGAAGCCTGTCACCAGTTGGACCTAAAACTGGCAATGCATTGGGAGGAAGACTCCATCAACAGTTCAGAATATGAGGCCTATTCCAACATGTTAAGCAATCTCAGTGCAGCTAAATGCGAACTAGATAGCTTGCAGGAAGAGGAGATTATTCAGCAGGTGGCAATATACTACTCAATTGTTGATGGCAGCAATGAATTGCTTGCAACAGGTTTTCTATAACTATCCAGTACCTGTCACAAACAAGTTGAAGTCCTGGTGAGTGAAATGTGCAGTTATTCGCATTCATAATCATTCATATCCTTTGTAAAATTAAAGGAGAATAAGATCACTGCACTAGAACAGAAGATCGGCAAGGGCTTCAATGTTGATGATGGACCATCATGAAGAGCATCCAATTGTTCCTGAATAGATTGGGAATGTGTCGCCAACACTACTATGGAGGTATTTTTGTTGGAAACCATGTCCACACAATTCTGTAGGTACCAATATACATGCACAACAGGCGATTACAATGTGATGTTATGCGAGTCATGCATTTCAGCCCTCCAATGTGGAAGCGCTGCGCTGTGTTCTTGTGCTGCTCAAGACACACCTGTCATAGCTAATGCACAAGACCTTTACATCAAGTTCCGATCCATATTACAGTTCTCAAAATGCCATTCTCTATATGATTGCACCACCATTTCACCAGATATGATAAAGTGCCTAGGCAAGTGCTTTTAATATATCAGTTGTTTAATGCATAGGGTGTAAACTTTATTTTTTTTTAAAATATGTATTGATGAGGCCATCAAAATGTTGTTTGCAACTCCGGACAGCACATTTGGGGGCAAGTAGAGAACTGTAAAAATGCATCTCTTAGAGGACCACATGGTGGACTGGTTTTCAAAACACCAAGCAGGCTGTGGCTTAATGGAGAGCAGGGTGCAGAGTCGATTCATGCTAAATTCAACTCCTTAGCACGAACTTACTCCGGGATAAGGGATCCTAAACTAAAGCATAATGAAGGAGCACTACCTCAATGTCTCACCCCATTATCAACTGCAGTGCCGCCGCCAGTGAGAAGGCCAAGGAAAACATGAATATTAAATCCAAATGGCGGCACTGTTTTGATATATTCAGCGGTTAAAATACTCACTCATGAGCGCGCGTGGTAGCGTAACGACAACAAAAACAACTGAAAAAACCTCTTCACCTCCTATAACAACATTTTTAATAAGGCGGGATTTGTAACAAACCTGTGCGATTCGTAGGTACCCACGCTGTACCATTTATCTTTGAACCGGATGGCTCTTTTTAGAATAAATAGACCGGGAATGAAATTGGTATCATTGTGTTTCAAACGCTTCGCTGCACATACTTGTGCCATCAAATCCTAGATATTGTGAAAGATGTGCTTTGAAAACCCTGCTTCCCGGATTACATGTGTTGCTAGGGAGTTAATTAGTCATGTTGCTAGGTAATTAACATTCATAGTGGGTGTGGGCCTAATGTCCACGTTTCGATGCAATTGTAACAGCCGTGTACATCGAGAGGACATTAATGCATTTTAAGAATTTTTGATTGGATCAGTGGATAGAGAAAAATTGGAAAATCATAATAATATATATTTAGGGGGCTTGTCCAAACTACTTTTGGAAAAATTAGCGTCATTGTGACGTTAACATATTAACCCCCCCCCCCCCCCCCCCCCTTAACGTCATACTCAATAAACTTTTCGTACGCGTCTCGTGGCACCTTGTAAATGTGTTGCACATCTTTCAATACTCCTCCGAAAAGTGTAGTCTGAATAGACATAACTGCTGCCACTAGAGTCAACGCTGCTACAATAAAATTTTCTTAGCGTCATAGCCTTAACCCCCCCCCCCCCCCCCCCCCCCGAACGTCACAATGACGCTAATTTTTCCAAATATAGTTTGGACAAGCCCCCTTAATGGCATTTGCACTGAAAAGAACAGTGCTAAAAATTATCAAAGAAAAAGTAATTAGTACGTGCGGTCGCGGTCATTACGTAATACAGTAAGTCGTGCTCTACGTCACGAACTAGTTTACGAATGTAAGCACGCGATCTCAGATCGGTCCTCAACATATAACCATATTCAAACCCTCTGTTATCAAAGTTATTCAAGATTAAGGTTAGAACGGTCTTGTCTTTTCCCCATGTTAATTATGGTATTTATAACTTTATTGGATGCAAGGTAGGAATATGTAGTGGAACAAACAAAGTTAGTTATTAAAAGTAATTGTCATGATTTGCTTTAAAGTTATTAAGGTTTGATAAAATCCACTATGAAATAAAGAAACACCATTTGACAATCATGTAATGCTGAGTTATTAAAAGCAATGTCCATTAAAAGTGTACTAGTCATTTAGTAATTCAAATTCTTATCCTTGTCTGTCTGGCCTCAATAGTGACTGGGGCTTGAAGGGTTTGCTCGCTGTAATTTCCATCCACGGGAGTCATCAACAAAAAAAAAGAAAGTAAAACTGGGGATTGGAGAAGGTGGGGGCTTCAAGGCATTAAATATGAAATAAAAATCAAACAGCCACTACTTTATGGTCATGTTGAACACACACACACACACACACACACACACACACACATACACACACACACACACACACACACACTCTGAGTCAGCACATGTGAGTAGTAACCCTAATGAAACTGGGTTTCTGGACTCAGTGCTTTTTCTTTTTTTTATTGTTGCATGTAGTTCTCTTCTGAAAGTCATTTTAATTCCCTGCATACAGCTAGCACGACATGCAATACGCTGCCTCTTGGTGAAATAGAAATATGTTCCATCACTATTGAGAGGCTCCGAAGTCATGATTGTAATTTGCATGTTCTTTTTTTGTACTTCCCCCCTCCCCGTACGTTCCAAAAGTGGTCCGGCACATGCCGGACTTGCCAGACCTATTTATGAATATGAATTGTGTTATTACTCTTAAAGGTGTAAAGATAATGTATCACAACTTCTAATTAATTGTAGGATTTATAAACACTGAATCAAACATTTAAATAAATATTAAATTTCTTTTAAGAAAATAAATATTCGAAAAAACTAAATCAAACTTCAAAAGCACTAAATGACTTCTTGCTGATATTTATGGTTGTAAATTTATATCAATTACTAAAATAAACGGTAAGAAACAAGGTTGAAAATTACACAGTCCTACTAGATATTTAGCACATTTATAGGACCCTAAAATGTACATGTGCTAAATATAGGTCTGTGTCATTTTCACTAACACCCAACCTTGTTTCCTTCCTCTTTACACCACCACCATTCCTATATCCTTCCAAATTTCTCAAATTAGAGAATTATCTTGTATCTGCATGAACTAGTTTAGAGTTCAATAGCATTTGTGCCATTTATCGTATGAATATATTGTAAACGTTGGTAGTCAAACACTGTTTCAAAAAGGTTGTTATAACAATATGCGTATGGAGTCGTCATTATACACGATATTTTGTATAACGTCTCATAAACAGTATTTTATACACATGTATACACAACCTTATAACATAGTGAAATGTTTAGGTACATGTGGTGGGCTTTTAGAAATTTAGGAAGCAGGTCAGTTTATAATAGCACTGCAAAACTTGAAGAGCACATTGCTCATCTCTAATAACAGACCTCTCTGACCACCAAAAAGATTTGACCTCCAATTTAGACACTCGCATTCACTGGGTCACCATCTCTTCACAGCTCTGGGACATGTGTTTTAGCCAGCTGATGATCCATACCTACTACTGTACTCAGTCATGTCACATGTCCGTTAACATGCAAGGCCACAGTAGCAAGGGTAGTCTCATTCCCAGATCCAAAGCTTCACAGCGATGAGTGGATTACATCACTGCTATGTTTGGTAGACCTCTGGATCTAGGTGCGAGACTATAGTAAGCGAGGGCCTCTATAAATACTGGCCGTATTTGTGTTGTGACTAATGCCTCACTGCAACTTTCTCTCACACCTGTACTTGTATACTTACCTTCCTCATTTGAAGCTGAAAGGCAAGTACCTAAAGGCACATTGCAGCATGTTTAGAGGTTAAATGTAGACTGCCACTTGACAGGAGGTATTATTGCAATGGGAAAGCCTGTGGACAATAGGGGATGGCTCACCATATTAGTGACCTCTGCTATTGTGAAGGTCATACCAGTTGTGAAGTTGGTCTAACTGTTCTTGACACTCCTGTGTGGCTTCTCAGTGTGCCTAATGCATCAGGTATGTGCAGTGGAGTGTCACCTTAACAGTTAGAGACAGAGAGGGGAGCATACAGGTGTATCCTGCCATTATGCATCACTGTGATGCATCTGTAGGTATAGCACATAGTGGTTGCTTAACAAAAGTAGAACGTGCAGTCATCTGGAACAACTGCACTGCTGAACTCCACAATAGCAGAGATCCCTATTGTAATATGTATGTGTGTGTACAGGTGTGTGTGTGTGTGTGTATGTGTGTGTACAAGGTGTTGTAATATCTTTAGCCACAATCAGAGTAAACTCATACAGCCACACAAAACTGTTCTATCTATACAGCGCATGCGCAGAACATGACGTCTCACATACAACAGGTGTGTGTGTGTGTCTGTGTGTGTACAGGTGTGTGTGTGTACACGTGTGTGTACACATGTGTGTGTGTGTGTGTGTGTACAGGTGTGTGTGTCTGTGTGTGTGCAGGTGTGTGTGTCTGTGTGTGTACAGCTGTGTGTGTGTCTGTGTGTGTACAGGTGTGTGTGTGTGTCTATGTGTGTACAGGTGTGTGTGTGTCTGTGTGTGTACACATGTGTGTGTGTGTGTGAGTGTGTACAGGGGTGTGTGTGTCTGTGTGTGTACACATGTGTGTGTGTACAGGTGTGTGTGTGTGTGTACAGGGTGTGTGTGTGTGTGCAGGTGTGTGTGCGTGTACAGGTGTGTGTGTGTGTGTGTGTGTACACGTGTGTACACGTGTGTGTGTACAGGTGTGTGTCTGTGTGTGTACAGGTGTGTGTGTATACAGGTGTGTGTGTGTGTACAGGTGTGTGTGTGTACAGGTGTGTGTATATACAGGGTGTGTGTGTGTGTACAGGTGTGTGTATACAGGGTGTGTGTGTGTACAGGTGTGTGTGTGTCTGTGTGTGTACACATGTGTGTGTGTGTGTCTGTGTGTGTACACATGTGTGTGTGTGTGTCTGTGTGTGTACACATGTGTGTGTGTGTGTCTGTGTGTGTACACATGTGTGTGTGTGTGTCTGTGTGTGTACAGGTGTGTGTGTATGTTGTGTGTGTCTGTGTGTGTTTGTGTGTGTGTCTGTGTGTGTTTGTGTGTGTGTGTGTGTGTGTACAGGTGTGTGTGTACGGTGTGTGTATCTGTGTGTGTACAGGTGTGTGTGTACAGGTGTGTGTGTACAAGTGTGTGTGTACAGGTGTGTGTGTACAGGTGTGTGTGTGTCTGTGTGTGTACACATGTGTGTGTGTGTGTCTGTGTGTGTACACATGTGTGTGTGTGTCTGTGTGTGTACAGGTGTGTGTGTGTATGTTGTGTGTGTCTGTGTGTGTTTGTGTGTGTGTCTGTGTGTGTTTGTGTGTGTGTCTGTGTGTGTTGTGTGTGTGTGTGTGTGTACAGGTGTGTGTGTACGGTGTGTGTATCTGTGTGTGTACAGGTGTGTGTGTACAGGTGTGTGTACAGGTGTGTGTGTACAAGTGTGTGTGTACAAGTGTGTGTGTACAGGTGTGTGTGTACAGGTGTGTGTGTATGTGTTGTGTTGTGTGTGTACAGGTGTGTGTGTATGTGTGTGTCTGTGTGTGTGTGTGTGTGTGTGTGTACTTTATCTGTACTTTCCATGTCTGTCTATATTTGCATTTACGTTGTATAACTCCTTATAGAGGGGTTAAAAGTTGTAGAAGCAATACAAAACACTGGTACATGTCTTTACATTCTTGATACAGTAGGTTGGAAAGATGATGTATAAACTGTTACACTTTAGATGCTAAAGTAATTTGAGAGTCTCGGTCAGTGTAATGTAGAACTGGATACAATCTTCAAATGGCTTGGAATCACCATTAGTAATACTGTGAAATACTGGTGATAGGTCTGAGTAATGTTGTTCAAATTGGCGAGCAAGCTCAGCTAACTGCTCCTTTCTTCCAGCTAGAGGATCACACCCGAAATGGCTTTCCATTGTTATGTGGCCCTAAAATGTGGCATTTCACTGGTTCTGTGTGGGGGTCACACACATGCACACAAACATACACACAGGTATGCCAAGACAACTCACACACCACCACTATCACTACCACCATCACAAGTTGCATCATTATGTGCACACATGCAGATATTGTGCTTATTACATCTTTTCCTTACACCATAACCTGAAATAATTATCTCTGCCGTAGCCATCCCACATGTGTCATTTCTTCATCACGGTACAAGCAAGTGACCCAGTTACTATCACCGCTGGTCAACCTAGTCTATTACTGACCCAGTTTTTGCACAACTACTTGTCCTACAAGCTAAGCAGGCCTGAGGTATATTTAACGCATTGAATTCTTGTACTTGCTTTTGTGTGTGAATGTGTGTGTGTGCTTATGTATGTACATGTGTGTCAATTATGTGCATGTATGTGTGTGTACTAGTATACCTCAACAATAATGCTCCATTCTGTTCCTGCAAGCTTATACTGTGTTATCTATACTATGCACTAGGAACTGAATGAATTCCAATACTTGGACAGTGTAAGTCTCAGTGCTTTGTACCAATTAATGTTTCCGTATTCTACTCTGTAGCTGCACTTCATGTAGGATGTATAATTTCCTCCCCTCTGCATGCCTCAGTTTACATCAAAATAATTGTGTCAGGTGCTTTTCTTTTTTAGACATATAGTTTCTACAAATTCGGTCTAAAATACATGTATACTCAAAGAGAAATTGATCTGCAACTATATATTTATATGTTGCAACTGCTTTCACATGTATACTTAACGATGATGATTCTAATATCAATTAATGACGCCAACCTGTCAAAATCATGTAGGGGCTCTAGTCTATCCAGCGGCCCGGCCACCCACAGCCGGTTTCGGCAGCACTACAGTTAACTTTAATGCTTTATCTTTTTGCTGCATAAATGTATCGTTCACAACCTTGCTCCAAATAGCTTATTAGCATGAACGTAAATCTGTGTATTTGTCGTCATTATAAAATATTAGTTTGACAGGGATGGAATTCCAGTTCTATATTTAATTTCCGTCATACAGAGCTAGACAGAGCTATCTCGGTAGCACAAATGAGTCTACCATTCAATTTGTGAGCCCACGCCGGCGGAATGCTTATTTTTTATCATGTGATAATTTACAATGAATACAATGGCATTTCATTTTCACTACATGTATGCGATTGTGTACAGTCTGGCTACCCGACTGATCCTTTGTCGGGTGGAATTAGTAGTTATAAACTTTAAGCTTGTATTAATTTATTTTAGTTTTGTATTACCATCTTCTAATGAAAGCGCATTTTGCTAGTCTTCTTCCCTAGAAGAGTGTAGAGATAGCATTACTGGATTCATTGAAGAACTTCAGCAAAACTGGAACACTGAAGACTTGCGAATTCCCTTTTGACAACGCCATTCTTTTTGACTAATCCGAATTCACTGAGCAATTACAAGGTGTTTCTGGCGACGTCGAAGGTCATGATGAGTATGAATTAATTTCTCAAATGAGAACATTCTTTGACCATTTTGAGGAAAGAGTGTTTTTTTTTTTAAAGAGACCAGCAACCGGCTATACTAGAGGAAAATTCACAGCCCAGATTTGGAAGGCCACCCTATATGATTCCAGCAAGCCAGATTGAAGAAATGATGGAGTTGGGGGGACACGTATGAATCAATGGCTCGGATTTTACATTTATCTTCACGGACATTGAGAAGCAAGCAAGACAATTTGCCCCGCGGAAGGCTATTCAGTGAATTGACAGATGACCAGCTTGACACCCTTGTTTCAGAAATTCTACAGGTAGGCCTACATGTATTAGCATTGTTAGTGTAGCAGAAGTGTAAGTTCAGTACTATTATATATCAGTTTCCAAGAAAATTAAAAGTGGCTATATATATAAAAAGTTATAAAAATGCTTCACGTTTGAATCGCTAAAACTCCGTAAAGGTTTAAGCAATCAACTTCCTATTTCGAACACTTCGTGCCACACCACTTCTCTCTACGAAAATATATTTTGGTGTCTTACCCTTGCTCCTTGCCGACGTTACAAGGCACAGTACCCCGAGGGGTTCAAAATCCAGGTAGCTCCCTGCAGGAATGTCCAAATCACTTCAAAATCGATATGCACGTAAAGGAGTCCTGTCACTATTGATTTCTGCAGATGGTTGATTTTTACCTCTTCCGTTATGGAGATACAGCAATGCAAAGTAAGTCCACGTTTCCCGCTCGAATCGCGCCTTTCTCAGTCCTTGAACCGCTTCCATTCTCCCGAGTGGGACTGAGAAAGGCGCGATTCGAGCGGGAAACGTGGACTTTACTTTGCATTGCTGTATCTCCATAACGGATAAGGTAAAAATCAACGATCTGCAGAAATAAACAGTGACAGGACTCCTTTACGTGCATATCGATTTTGAAGTGATTTGGACATTCCTGCAGGGAGCTACCTGGATTTTGAACCCCTCGGGGTACTGTGCCTTGTAACGTCGGCAAGGAGCAAGGGTAAGACACGAAAATCGATTTTCGTAGAGAGAAGTGGTGTGGCAAGAAGTGTTCAAAATAAGAAGTTGATAGCTTAAACCTTTACGGAGTTTTAGCGATTCAAACGTGAAGCATTTTTAAAACTTTTTATATATATAGCTACTTTTCATTTTCTCGGAAACTGACCCATATATTTATCTCTTAAGGTTACTCCACGTGCAAATGCTTATTGGAGCACTGCGTACAAGACAAGTATATGTTCAAAGAACAAGAGTTCTGCAATCTCTTCGGCGCATTGATCCATTGGGAAGAACGTTAAGAAGTCTTACTGTAACATATCGTAGAACTTATCATGTACCAGGTCCTAACGCATTGTGGTAAGTCTGTTAAAATCTAAATTTGAGTCACTAATGTAAAAAGGCGGATTTTTACCACTCAATATTTGCATCTCTTTTAATTTGTAATATTGGCATATGGAACGTTCTACGAGATAATGAGCCCTGGTGGATTTATCCACATAAAACTCAAATTGCTGTAGCTTACGACCTGTTAACTCTAGCAACTTTCTAGTTTCAACACTTCGTCCTACACCATTTCACTATGTGAAAATGTATTTTGGTGCCTTGCACAATCATAGTGCCGACATTAGCCGATAGCCCGATCTGGTTCAAAACTTCTAAATCTTTAGGTAAGTGTATTCAAATCGCTTCAAATGTGGTGTGTACGTAGAGGGGTCTGTCGCTATTGATTTGTTCTGTTCGTTAAATTTTGCTTTATCAATTACGGAGATTGAAGTTGATCCACATTTTCCCGGTCGTTTCGCGCCTATCAGTTTGGCAAACCGCGTCCAATTCAATGTATATGAGGGAAATTTTGGGTGGAATCGAGTGGGAAAATGTGCATTAACTTAGTACAGCGGGTATCTCCGTAACGGATAGGATACAAATTAACGAACTAAACAAATCTATAGCGACAGGACCTCTCTATGTAAATACTGAATTTGAAAAAATTTGAACGCTTCCTACCTAAAGATGTAAAGGTTTAAAACCTGACTAGGTATCGGACTTCGTAATGTCCGCACTATGATTGTGCAAGGCACCAAAATACACTTTCACATAGTGCAATGGGGTAGGACGAAGTGTTGAAAATAGAAAGTTGCTAGCCTTAACCGATTGTACACTATAGCAATTTGAGTTTTATGTTATAAACATAAATCCACAAAGCTCATTGTCTCATCGAACGTTCCATATACATGCATTTGTAAATGTTGCATATTATATACAACTCACTCTATTTGATTAACTGTGATGAGCCATTTTAATATAATTTGATCAGCGTCTTGTTTACTAATAAAAGTGATGCAATTATGATAGATTATATTTTGATAATTATCCTATTCTGTGCTCTTTGGTTTGTTACATTGACCATAGATATTAGAGTAGAAGGATTGGAAACGGAGCACGTGAGCCATTGAGCCCTGTACATTGCAAAGCGCGTTTAGGTTGGAGGATCTTGGAGTAACTCCACATTTTAAGTTTTTGACATCGCCATGAACTAACCGACAAAACTACCCTGGTTAAGCTTTTATCTCTATTCGAACACTTGTTTCAGATAGCTACATCAATTCTACGTATGGTAGTAACCATTTGCTAAGTAACTAAGCTCTGCGTGAAGTCGTGAAAAAAATTCAAAACGGGTGGTCCATTTTACTAATGCCCTAACATTACCAGGGATTTGTACTTTGAAGGCTATTGACAACCATTCCCACAAGTTCCCAATCTCATTGCATGGGTTGCTTTGTTACCAAATATTGTTTTGTGTTACCAAAATATTGTTTACAAGGATTGAATAATCATTTTCCCATATCCATGTCAGAATGTACAACAGGACCGGCCACAAGTTTCAGCTGCACTGTCCAACAAAACATAGACCAAAGTGTCTTCCAGTGAAGATTCCACTCGCAGCAAAGTAATTGACATTTTTTTGTTTAGCTGGGTTATGCATGGGTTCCACGAAAGGAGCTGTTGCATTAGAGCACGCGGCCATTTCAAATATGATAAGCGGTCTGAGTACGAGGAACATCGAGGAGTCGGCGCGTGAAGCAGTGTTAATTGAGCCCGTTTCCAATCCTTCTACTCTAATATCTATGCATTGACTGGGCATGCTTTATATGTCTATATGGGCTATATAATTAACATCAATTATTAAAATAAATAGCTATAAAGGACTGGGAGATGTAACGAGTAAAGTAAAAATTAACAATAGCTACATGATCCCTCACATATATGTATCAAATTTGAAGTGAATTGAAATGCATGTTGGAATTGAACCCTGTGGGGTATTGGAAGATGCAACATTGGCATAATGTTATTGCAAGACCTCAAAATCTTACGGTCGGTTAACGCTATCGACTTACACTTCACTATGCAAAAACATATTTTGGTGCCTTGCACAATCATAGTGCCGACATTACGAGGTTCGATACCCCATCAGTTTCTAGATCTTTAGGTAAAGCGTTCAAATCGCTTGGTACGTATGTAGCGGATACAATAGTAATCAGGACTTAGGATCCACACCAATACAATTGAGACTCATTAAATAGTCAGAGTTCTAACTCCTCGCGCATGTGCAAACCACACCCTAACTACTAAAGCGCCTGTGCGCATGCGCTACACTACTCCCTCCTCTCTCTCTGAAAGTCTTTAAGTATCATAGATATTATGTCCATAGTGATCCGGCTTTCTCCTGTCTCGAACTGGTCTCGCCCTCCCCGGCTCGATTACCACTGGATGTGGTTCAGCTGCTTGACGTGGCCCTTCAATTTCCACCTCCACTAACAGAGGTTCAAGTTCTTCATGCGGCCGATCCCCCTCAAGTTCTCCGTTGGTATTCAACACACTCCTTGGTCCTGCTGGTACCCTCGTTTTCTCATTACTGGCTGGTGCAACACTCTCCTCTGATGACCGAACTGTACATGGCTTCAGCCGATCAAAATGTACCACTGTACGCTTCCTCGGGGAATCCCTGTGTTGAATGAGAAAGAGCGCATCACCAAGAGACTTGACCACTGAATAAGGACCCTTGCCAGTAACAGTGCAACTTTGGTGACTTTCCCCTCGGGACCGCTGGACAATGAAGCCACACTAAATCACCAGCTTTGTACGGATCACCATGACGGGATCTGTCATACAAAGTCTTTTGACGGAGGTGCTGAATTCCCATGTGATCCCGCACCAGTCGGTAGGCCCCTTCCAGTCTGGCTCTCAGGTCCAGTGCATATTGATTAACCTGTTGTGGGGGAAAATTAGGGGGAAGACCAAACATTACATCAGCGGGAAGACGAGCTTCCCTCCCAAACATTAAGTAGAATGGGGTACACCCCGTCGACTCTTGTGTGCTGGTCCTGTATGCCAGCATTAACAGAGGAACACGGAGATCCCAATCACGCTCGTTCTCAACAGCTGCAATACTAAGCATATTAAGCAAGGTACGGTTAAACCGCTCTATTAGGCCATCGGATTGAGGATGGTATGGACTCGTTCTTGTCTTCTGTACACCTAATAGCAGGCAAGTCTCTTTCAACAATGTGGATTCAAAATTACGACCCTGATCCGTGTGCAAAACATCTGGAACCCCAAAACGAGCAATAAACTGGTTAACAAACAACTCAGCCACAGTCTTCGCTTCCATATTCGGCATAGGGTAGGCCTCAACCCATTTAGTAAAGTAGTCCCCTACAACCAACACATACTTGTTTTCTCTTGCCGTCACAGGTAAGGGCCCCAATATATCCATTGCCACTCTCTGCATTGGCGTTCCCACCAGTCCCGACTGCATGGGCGCCCGTCTTCTCCTTGTCGGTGATTTACGTGAGGCACACTCAGCACAGGCCTTGCACCAATTCACCACATCGTGTCGTTGACCAGGCCAGTAGAACCGAGAGCGAACCTTTTCCAGGGTCTTGCGAAGTCCTAAGTGACCCCCAGTGGGTGTATCATGAAATTCCTTCAAAACAGCCTGAATAGAAGTTCTTGGTATCACGAGCTGTAAATGAGGATTGAACCCCTTTCCTGGCACATCCTCCCAACGCCGATACAGCACACCCCCATCAAGCACCAGGTGATCTTTCTGAGACCAAAGAGTCTGCACGCATTTGCTCCCATCCTTTGGTAAAACGGGAGGAAAATCATCATGTTGTAACCACAATATCACCTGCCGCAAATCAGCGTCTTTGTCCTGTAGCTGTTTTGGGTCCTCAACCGACAGGAAACAAACAGACCCTTCCTGCAAGAGTGCCGCACCATCACCAGATCCACCCTTCTTTACAGCATCTGGTAGACCAGGTGGAGGGGTCGACGTCTGCAACCCGCATTGTTTACAGGGAAGCCTGGACAGTGCATCTGCATTGCTGTGCTGCAACCCAGGTCGATGTTGAACCGAAAAGTCATACTCAGCCAAAATATCCAACCAACGAGCCACCTGTCCCTGCGGTTCCTTGAAGTTTCTCAGCCATTGCAAGGAGTTGTGATCCGTGCGAACAATGAACCGGCGGCCCCAAAGATACGGTCTAAAGCATCGAACTGCCCACACCATTCCCAGCATCTCTTTTCTGGTTGCACAGTACTGACGTTCGGCCTTTGTAAGGACCCGGCTGGCATAAGCGATGACATGATCACCTTCCTGCGACAGAACTGCGCCAAGACCGTGTTGGCTGGCATCAGTATCCACCACGAAGACTTTATCAAACTGTGGAAAAGACAAGATAGGTGGTGAGAGTAATTTTTCCTTCAACTGATCAAACGCCTCATTGCACTGTTGAGACCATTGCCAAGGCTTGGCCTTCTCCGTCAAAGAATGCAGCGGGGAGGCGATCTGGGCAAAACTGGGAATAAACTTTCTGTAATAAGAGGCAAAACCCAAAAATTTCCGCAAACACTCTCGGTCGTTGGGAACCTGCCAGCTACGAACACAGCTGGTCTTTTTGGGATCTACTTCCACGCCCTTCTCTGAAACTATATGTCCCAAATATAGTACACTCTTTCGCAATAACTGACACTTGCTTGGCTTGATTTTAAGTCCAGCATCCTTCAACCTCTGGAGTACATCTCTTAAACGCTGTAAGTGCTCATCCACCGTCTGGCTAAAAATAATGATGTCATCCAGATAGACCAAACAAGTGCTCCAACATAAACCAGACAATACCAAGCTCATCAGCCTCTGAAAAGTACCAGGAGCATTACTTAACCCAAAAGGCATCACTCGGAACTGGTGAAGACCAAACGGTGTGGTGAAAGAAGTCTTCTCCTTATCTGCAGGATCCATCTCCACCTGCCAGTAGCCACACGCCAAATCAAGGGTAGAAAACCATTTTGCTCCCGCCAAGCTGTCCAGCGCATCATCTATTCTTGGAAGAGGGTGTACATCCTTTTTAGTGACATCATTTACACGACGAAAATCAACACAGAATCGAAACGAACCGTCCTTCTTTCTTGCCAACACAATAGGAGACGCCCATGCACCTTCAGAGGGCTCTATGATTCCCTGCTTCAGCATCCCATCAATCATGTCCTTCACTACGCCACGCTGATGAAAGGGCAATCTGCGACTCTGCTGCCGGATAGGCAAGGCACTACCCGTGTCAATTTTATGACGTAACACACTTGTACGACCCAAGTCCCCATCCCCAACAGAGATTACGTCACCCAAGGTCTGCAACAAAGATCGAAGATTTTCCCGTTCACCCGTTGTCAAACCTTCTGTATCCGAAATGAGCACACCAATCGACTTATCTATCGCATTCCGAGCCGCAACTGGTTGACCATTCCCCGACGCCTTCACGGCGTTAGCTGAAATTTCTTCCTGCAACTCAGAAAGTACGCCCACTTTCTCTCCAGCATACACACTAATTGGGGTGGAAGTCACATTCATCAACTGTATGACGGTGTCCCCTTGTGATGAAACATAAGACACTGAGTGAGCAACCAATAGACCAGAATGATCGTCAGAAAATACGGGTTTAGGTTCAAACAATCCCCTACCATCCTTAAATACGTCACTATCTGTCTCAAGGCGGACTGGAAGCCGGACTTGGTGAAAGGGAGGAATAACAGTAGTTTCTTGTACAGCCACGTGACATGCAATACCCCTTACGCCACCCAATAGAGGAACCTGTTGTTTCACACCAGCCATTGTTAGAGTTCTAGTGCCCATGTTGATAACACAATGGCATTGTTCCAGGAAGTCAGTACCAAGCAAACACTGCAGTGTCATGTCCCGCACCACAAGGACCTTGTGCACCCCACTATAGCTACCTACCTGTAAAGTAACCTCTGCTTGACACCACATAAAGGAAGACTTTCCCCGTTAACGGCCATTACCCGACAAGTAGCCTGCTTGAGCTCCTTCCCTTTTACAGCTTTCTTCCAGATGTTCTCATGCAATATCGTGACAGATGAACCTGTGTCTACTAGCATGACTGTAGGGTGACCTTCCACAGCTCCCTGAAGCGTCAATGTACAAGCAACTGCAGACGTAAAATGTACTGACCTGTCTCCCCTGTCTCTCGTGGTTTGATCACGGCGCCGTTGCGGACAATTCCTACGTACGTGGCCCGGTTTTCCGCATTCCCAGCACGGACCTCTGAACGAGCGTGGCCCTGTCTGCTTTCCCCTGCGCAAGGTATCCAGCTGGTGCGATAGGGATTTAACTTGCGCGACCAGGTCCTGGTAACCACTACCCGGCTGAGCTCCCTCCTCAGAACCGTCCCGAGTCTCCGTAACGCCCGCCGCTACCTTCGCAGTCTGAAAAGAGCTCTGCGCCGATTCGACAGACTCCAACCTACAGGCCAACTCAACAGCAGCGTCCAGCGTATCCAAATTCTGTTGCAGAAGCTTAAGCTGGATAGAGGAGGAAAGAATGCCATGGATAAACTGGTTACGAACTAGTTCCAGGCGCTCTTCCGCCGGCCATGATGGATACGCCTTGTCCACGAGCATACGCAGCCTCGCCGAAAATGCTATCAGCGACTCGTCCTGCTCTTGCCGTCCCGTGTGAAATTTTCTTTGCCACTCCAACTGAAGTCCGGAAGGTGCGAACTGCTTCTCCAGGCACTCCTTCACCGCTGCGTAATCTATACCGCTATCAACCCTTAACAACCCCATCTGACTCACGATACGAAATGGCTCGTCGTCCAATAAGGAAGCTAATTCCTGACCTCTCTTATCCCTGGGAACGTCAGCTTCTCGGAAGTAAAGCTCTACGCGCTGTATCCATAACCGGAAGTCAGCTCCCTTGCCCACAAAACGAGACGGAGGCCGAACACTGTATCTGGTGACTCTGCGTGGGCCGTCTTCTTCTGTCATATCCCACTTCTGACACCAATGTAGCGGATACAATAATAATCAGGACTTAGGATCCACACCAATACAATTGAGACTCATTAAATAGTCAGAGTTCTAACTCCTCGCGCATGTGCAAACCACACCCTAACTACTAAAGCGCCTGTGCGCATGCGCTACACGTAGAAGGGTCCTGTAGCTATTGATCTGTGTAGTCGTTGAAATTGTGCATTAACTTCGCACAGATGTATCTCCGTAATGGATAAATTAAAAATGAACAAACAGAACAATAGCAACGGGACCCCTCTATGTACACACCGAATTTGAAGCAATTTGAACGCTCCTACCTAAAGATGTAGAGGATTTAAACCTGATGGGTTATCGGACCACGTAACGTCGGTACTATGATTATGCAGAGCACCAAAATATGTTGTAACATAGAGAAATGGTGTGGGACGTAGTGTTGAAAACAAGAGTTGATAGCGTTAATGTCTAATGTCCTGGGCGTACTCCGCGGAGCACGTTTGTACATCGTGGGGTACGCGAAACAAAGTTTTTTTTTTGCGTTCCGCCATTTCAACATTCTAGTGAAGTTCGACTGTTTTGCCACGTTGTATAAGTCCTTATCTGTTTGGGCCGAAGCTTTGAAGGCCTAAGCCCTTCCCCTGCTCTTACAGCAACGCATCGTAGCAGAGGTACCCGGTAACCGGTATCGTGCGTAACACGCGGCGTGAGAACAGATTGAAAACCAAGAATTCAACCACCCAGAGCCAAACATGGCCCCAAAATAACATTATTGGCTAAGAGTAAGGACTTTGAACCCCAACTGGCAGTACCCAGCCAGGTTATTATGGCAGTGCCGCGAGCCTAGTTATTATATGGTCAGTAGCTAGCTAGCTGATTTAGTCGTTACACATGTACACATGTGCTGAGGAAAATGCATGTATTTGGTTACACAATGTAAAGATGTAGAATAAACAGCGTCTCTTCAAAAAGTCACGTGCACGTGATGAGCTAATTAACCTAGGGGAGGGTTTCAGCTACATGTTCACAAGGAGGCAAGACCATGTTGCCCTAGACAATTACGCCCAGTAGTGGACTACAGATAGCAGATACCAAACAACCACCAGTACGTTCATAGCATGTAGCACAGTAGAAAGCACCGCAGATGTCACAATGTCGTCTTGCACGATAGGTATATGCTAAGGATTCTGTAGGCTGGGAATCTACTTAGCCTTTTTAACCTTAGGCAATAAGGTTATCTCTGGCTCTAGGTTTTTTTAATAAGTTCATGCGTTACGCACAGTACCGGGTACCCTGCTATGATGCGTTGCTATGAGAGCAGGGGAATATGGCTTAGGCCTTCAAAGCTTCGGCCCAAACAGTGGCGAGGTGGCTCTGGGGGGGCAAATACACTGATTGCCGCCCCCCCCCCCCCACACACACACACACACGCTGCCTTTCTGTCAGAATTTCTTATCTCGTTAAGCACTATAATATATAAAGTCGGACACGTATAATCCACCTGCAGCTGGGTCCGTTGGGTCTGGGGCCGAGACTACAGTATGCATGGAATGGTTACTTAAAAGTTAAACAATAGTTCACGCGCAGTATGAACCATCCAACTCACGGGCACTATTGGTACAGTCACTTGCAGGCGTGTCAGTTTCAGTGTTTTGCAAAAAGTTCAGCATAAAGAGCCTAGCTTTCGTTCCTCATGTATCAATTTTTGCCTTCTTCTCTTTACGATAAGCAGCTCCTGATTTGCACTTACGTGATTTGCCTTCCAATGACATGTCAAAGTCGGGGAGTCGAACGCAAATTCTTTTGAATATAGCCACAAAATACACACTAAGCACAGAATAGTCAGTTGTGACCAATAGATCGAACGAATAGTGTTTGCGGCTTACCAGGGTATGAAAGAAGAATAGGTCACACTACGTCTCTCAACTACTCAAGGTCACCAACGAATGAATCAACAACCAGTAAGAATACGGCCAAATAGGACACTATTAAATAGCATTGCGTTGTGCACAATAGTGCCCACTGTTCGAGCAGCACGATAACAATGACTAAGGCTGGTAGGACGTAGACGATTCTCATGGCATCAGTCTAGCCGAATGATCATTCATTAATTGTTAATGTTTATCATCTGGAACTTAGAGCCGTACTATACACAACCTATATACTAGTAATACTACACTATACTATACTACATAAATAATGAAACGCGATTCTTATCATTTGCTTGGCGGCTGGCGCGCCCCTATCGTCATTTTGGCGCCCCCTTTTTAAGACCCACTGGGGGGGGGGGGGGGGGGGGGGGGGGGGCAATTACCCCCCCGCGCCCCCGGCCACCTTGCCACTTGTCCCATATATAGTTGAACCATTTATAGTGTGCAATCATTTATTGTGTTTGCTCTATTCCAGTAGACATAACATAGTTGTATATTTATAAACAGTATCTAATAAAGAACACAACACACATCCCTCAGCATTTATTAAATGTGCAATTTGCAAACTAATTGTAATATTCAGGTAAAACATTCTTGTCTTAATACTAATACTATATCATCCTACATCTAGTCATCTTGATGGCCATCAACTAATTATTCGTGGAGGTATGTTTTCATTCGTATGAAAATGCATACGTATGGGTCAGTGGGGAACAAGAAGACAATATATGATTCGCATTAATTCTTCATGTTGCTGTAGAATAATTTCCACTCACCCACTTGGCATGCATGTATAGTTACTCTCTCTATCTGTATTAAGATATCAGAAAATGGTGCAATAGATCCTTCAGCTCCTCCTGTTCCTCAGATGAAAATTCTTCTGCATCACAGACTAGGCTGGTAATAATATCCTGGGGCTGCACAAACAGAATGATGCTTATCATCCATCTGTGGTGTGTGATGGTATTTAGGTTTGTGTTCATGATTTGTACTATTGTGATGATGGGAGTCAGCAACTACATGAACAGGGTCTCTTGATCCAGCAGACCACAAAGCTGCTCAAGCTGTGCAGAGACCCTCATCTGTAGTTCAGCCAGAATCTGGGTACTGTGATCATTTACACAGCCATGAGAAACAAAGAAATCGAAATCTATACTCTCTTGCAAGGCTCTTTGCCACCAATATTTCATCAGCCCATATATTCCATCAAAAGGATGCAACCATCAGATGTTACAACATGTTTCAATAGAAGCATCCTATATAACGTACTGTAGATGAACCAGCACATTTAAACTCATTTCACACTTCCATGTAGGAGTATTCCTTTTCACATGACCCTGTTCTCTGCAATGCCAGCAGACCACTTCTTGCATTATGGATGTCATCAGCTGAGCATTTGGTATTCATGAGGCCCTGCTCTTGGGCTTGGTGTTCTACAGGAACCACAAAATAGCTACCTCATCTACCAGTTTCTTCACTTGCACAGTGAGCTAGTCTAACTAATGGCAAAGAGCTAAAGATCACTAACCATGGTATTATAGCTAGAATTGAGTTGTTAGTTACATGTTGAATATGAGGTCAACTTTTCAAAATGTGTTTGAAAATTATATTTAATCATTACACTTAAAAAGCCATAAAGTCATAAATGATCGAATACTGGTGAGACACTTTGGCTACTAATATTGCTCTCTCACGAGAGGCTGACCTCGGTCAGCATATCTTTTTTTTTTTCCTATACATTGTACATTAATTGGTAACTTAATCATTCCCTTTCACCCAAAATATGCATATACAGCCTAACGAATGCAAGGGTTTCTCTGTCAGGGACCCAGTCCCTTACGGAAAGAGATATACGCACCTGAATAGCGGCCGCCGAACACCTGGGAGCCCCGAGGCTGGAGGCGCTGGATGCCTAACAAAGGAACCTTTTGCATGTTACCGTGTATGTGTGCTCTAGTATATAAAGCAGTAACTGTGTTGCAAGTGTATTACAGTTGTTCGCAAGAACGTTCTGTCAGTGCGTCTCACGCTAGCGCGGCTCGGGTATGTTTGGAACCCTTGACATCCTCTTAGAACCCACATCTCATCATTACCACATCTACAACTTACACAATGCACTGCATAACAAAACATTGTACACACAATTATACCTCTTGGATGCAGAACAACTGTACAAAAACTTAAATTCACAAAGTCATAACTTGAATTATGAAAGATCTCATATTGATTTTTAGAACCAATGTCATTACTTTATTTTAAATGGTTAATTTACTGCAAAGCGACAGTGTAATGACAGCAAATAGTAAAAATCAGCAGGCACAAAATCTGGCTAGTCACAAATAATATCAGTCTTAAATAGAACAGTTCTAGAAGAATCCCCAATCTCTGCACAGGCACGATGTATAACTCTTTGAACGCCAAGTGCATATACATACATGCTTACTAAACGAGAATTATCTGCCTCACCATTCAGGCAGTCCTGTGTGTTATATTGTGTTGATCAAAATCACTTTGAATATGCATGCAAGTGCAATACTGACATGCATGTAACCCCATAGTCATACAAATGTGTGAACATATGTGTGGTCCCAATATAAGCACATTTTGTGCATGTGTCCATTATAACCCACTGGCACCTTTTGTTCCAACAACCGATAATACAAACTGGCAAAAGGAGGGAGTGAACAGATACTTACACTGATCTGGGCTATGCATTCTTGTTCATGAGTATGATGCATTAGTGAAGTCAAGTGAGGTCATCTGAATAATGGGGTTCTTTAGAAGAAACAATTACTTTGTGCATGTACTTATAAGGTTACAAGTGCAGGAAGCATATGCATCATCATACATAGTGTTGTGACATTTTTGCATGCAATATCTAAATCATGCATGAATGTTGTAACGGCTGTGTGCCAAGTGTGTACAAGCATGCATACACATGTGCATGCATGCATGTACGCACTTGGCATTCAAAGAGATAAATAGCGGCCATTTATACATCGTGCTGCGCAGAGTATTGGGAGTCTTCTAGTCATAGTATTTAAGACTGATGTTAATTTTGTAGAGCCAGTTTTTGTGCCTGCTGATTATTACTATTTGCTGTCATTACACACATAATAAAAGTCTGATCTTAATTGTCCCTCTTCAATTGGCAATATGAATTAGACATCGCCTAAATTGAGGGACATAGTTACTTGCACTGTCATGGATTCATTTCAAGGACATTTGAATTTATGTACAGCTTGAATATAATATAACTACATCTGAAAAGCAAATCATGGTGTCTTGTGTTCTATAAAACTATTTCTTCCCCGTTATGGGCTAATATCATCAATATTGAGTATTTCAATCATGATTGATTGATTGATTGATTGATTGATTGATTGATTGATTGATTGATTGATTGATTGATTGATTGATTGATTGATTGATTGATTGATTGATTGATTGATTGATTGATTGATTGATTGATTGATTGATTGATTGATTGATTGATTGATTGATAGAGAAATAGATAGATAGATAGATAGATAGATAGATAGATAGATAGATAGATAGATAGATAGATAGATAGATAGATAGATAGATAGATAGATAGATAGATTGATTGATTGATTTGGTTGGTTGGTTGGTTGGTTGATTGTATGAACTCATCACTAACACAGTTTGCTATGTGCATGGCATTACAAGGTTACAACTCTGCAATTTGCACCCAGGAATTAAGAACTGTATATAAGACATTATTGTTAACTTTTACTTTGATATCTGCAGGAATTGATGGATATTCAAGAATGATTACAGTGCTAATAAGAGAGCAGGTACAGTGCTCAATCTTTTCCTCAGTGCTTGCAGAGCTTATTTCACACCATCACAGATCAGGACAGACCAAGGAACAGAAAATGTGGATGTGACCAGATGGATACTTGAAACTAGAGAATTCAACAGGAAAGTGTTATAAAAGGTAGCTCTGTTCACAACACAGAGTGACTGTAGAGGGAAGTAAGGCTGGTTGCTATTCACCAGTTTATTGCCTCATTTAATTACCTTGAAGATGAAGGCTTGTTGGATCCAATGGACAATGTCCATTTATTTGTTCTTCACTATGTATATCTTGGACGAATCTATAAATGTCTAGCAGAATTTATTATGCAATATAATAATCACCCAATGTGATCCGAACACAATCTGTCACCATATCAGTTGTACTATGAAGGAATGAGGAATGAAGAGAACTTAACTCTTTCACGGGCAACAGAGCAATATTGCGCCGCAGGTGCTATACTAAAGCCACTCTGTTTATCTAAAAAGTTAACACTTTGTAGTCAACAACATATTGATCAGTTGTTTCCTGGTCATATAGTGTAAGTTGTTTGATAACTACGTTTTCCTGCAACGCACAACACTTTGTTTTGCACAACATGTGTACCGTAATAATTGGCTTTGCCCACGAAAGAGTTAAGATACATGGACAATCTTCCCCATTATGCATTCCCTGAAGATTTCACTGGCAGAGAAGAAACTGGTGGTCATGCTGGCTGCTGATGGCAGGTATGGTTTGAGGTGTGTGTGTGTGTGTGTGTGTGTGTGTGTGTGTGTGTGTGTGTGTGTGTGTACTGTTGCATGTACCTCCATAATATTATTTAATGTATTTAACATCAGAAGCCTCCAACAAGATGTGGAAATGTTGTGCTTGGATCATTCCTGACAAGACCTTTTAGGGAATGGGAGAGTCCTGAACAAAATTGACCAAGATGGTATTGGAAAGGGAGACCTGGGTGTTGAACACTGCCACTGCCTGCTTTAGGTGGATTGTATCAGCACAGCCCAAGCCTGAGAATGACAGGGAGGCAATGAAAGCAGCAGCAGCATGATGAGAGACGGAGCAAAGGCCTAAAACACCAAATTTTGGTCAAAGTTGTGCCTGGCTCCAGGCGTCATCGGTAACATTGATGGCTGAGCACATTGAGCACTGCTTGACCTCCTCATCAAAAGAACTCAGAGCATCTGAGGCCAGGCTGGGTGGGGTGACCCTTGCTATGTAAACCATCCTGTAGAAGCTACCACACATGCACAACAGGGTAACTGCTACCTGGAGATCAACTGCAGCAACATCCCCTAGACCAGACAGTAACCTCCTGGACTCAGCACACTTCCCAGCGATAAACTTGGAACAATGTCGGTAATCCCCAATTGGTGCACCAAGGATATCCAGGTTGGGCAGTAGAGAGCACCTCACCTCAGGTGGAAATGATGTGTTGCCACTCCTGCTGAATAGCTACACTTGGCACAGGTTCACATGTAGGCCTAGTGCAGGGCCTAATTCCTCAATCAGATGCAAGGCACGCAGTACAGCTGGTCGGGTGCCCCATCATCGTGGTACCAAGCTTGAAGAAGAATTTCAGCACACTCATCATCTGCATCCAGGCTGGATACCAACTTCTGGAGGACTAATGCAAACAGCAAGGGTCCTAAAGGGTCACCTTGCTGCACTCCAGACTCGGAGCTGATCCGGCCAAGAGGGTGCCACAGCAGAGGATGGGTCCCATAGCACCACGACACCCAAGGTAGCAACTCAGGGATAAATGTAGCACACTCATCAAGAACTGCTTGCCTGGAGACCATATTCCTCATGTCTACCTTAACTCTTTAATGCCAAGTGCATACATGCATGCATGTACACACAACCGTTACACCATTCGTGCATGATTTAGATACTGCGTGCAAAAATGTGCTGATTAGGCACTCTATGATGCATGGTACACTTGTAACGTTATAAGTACATGTACAAACTAATTATGAGAACCCCATTATTCATATGACCTCACTTGACTTCACTAATGCATCACTACAATACTCGAAGAACAAGAATGCGTAGCCCAGATCAGTGTAGTATATTATACTTGTTCACTCCCTCCCCCCCCCCCCCCCCACCAACCTTTTGCCAGTTCATATTATGGGTTATTGCAACAAAAGGTACCAGCGGGTTATAAGAACACGCAAAATGTGCTTACACCGGGACCACATATGCTCAAACATTTGTATGACTATATGGGGTTGCATGCATGTCAGTATTGCACTTGTATGCATCTACAATGGTATTCAAAGTGAACTCAACATAACAAACAGCACTGAATGAATGGTGAGGCAGATAATTCTCGCATGTATGTATATATGCACTTGGCGTTCAAAGAGTTAAGCACAACAAAGTCCTCGTCCATCCAGTGCTCCTCAATGCACCCCCCGAGTTGATGGGCCACCTTCTCTGCCCCTGCATGACAGGCCACACCCAGCTGCTGGGGTTGGAAAAACTCAGCTGCCTTGTCTTTCACCAAGGCACACATGCATTTCCCTGCCAGTCTCCTGATTGTCTCCCCCATAGCTATGGGCCTGATGTCAGGTGGGCAGCCCTCCTGGTTTTTGTTGAGAGCAATCAAACAGCCTCCTGTTATATAAATTATGCAGAAAAAATATTGAGCACATTGTTACAAACTGAAATGTTCCTTTTACAGCCTTTAGAATGCTATGAACATGACTGACATGGCTGACTGACTCCCGCTGCCATAATCTCGTACTCAGGCCCAACGTTACGCAGCCGTGGACATTACCGCTACCCGTAAGTAGGGTCTGGTGAACTGTTGTTAAATTCTGTCCATGGTCACCAGAATTTTGAGGAACCACTCAGATTAGAGGTATGCAATAATTGTATATCTTTGTTATAATCGAGAGGTTAATTAGGAATTCGTGACGGTATGTGGTGGGACATGCGACAGTCTTCTAAGGCACATGGGCCAACTTGCCAGCTTCTATGGTGGGGTTACACTGCCCTGTGTGTGTGTGTGTGTGTGTGTGTGTGTGTGTGTGTGTGTGTGTGTGCGTGTGTGTGTGTGTTTGTGTGTGTTGCATGTGTGTGCGTGTGTATGTGTGTGTTTGTGTGTTTTGTTGTGTATGTGTTTGTGTGCATGTGTATGTGTGTACCGCACACACACATGCACACACATATATGCATGCACACACACACATATATGCATGCACACACACACACACACACACACACACACACACACACACACACACACACACACACACACACACACACACACACACACACACACACACAAGGGCAGTGTACCCCACCGTAGAAGCTGGTAAGTCTTAGAAAGACTGTCACAAATTCCTAATTAACCTCTTGATTACGCAATAATTGCATGCCTCTTAATCTGATTGGTTCCTCAAAATGGTGAACTTTATCTTCAAACAATATTGTCATCCTGCCAAGTAACTTTGAACAGTGATTGAATGGTTATAGTGATACATGCACAAGTTCTAACCTTCATGGTGGTGGTGATGTAATCCACGCGTAACTTTGGATCTGGGTACATAACTACTGCTGCCAAGAAAAGCATGAAGGTTAGAACTTGTGCATGTATCACTATAACAAAGAGTTAATATGCCTTACGGAATAATCGCACCCAATAAAAAATTATCTCACTCTTATTAATCAAATGAGTGTACATTAATCCATAAGAAAGAGTGATGCGCAATCTTCACATTGAGAGTGAAGAGCATTCTGCGTAGACTGCTCTTCACTCTTAAAATAGGAGCAAAATGTTCGAGGGCGACATTCACTCCTGGATTAGGAGTGATGTTCACCCGTTTTATTTACAGGTCTGTGTGTTTGTCATGTGTGTATGTGCGTGTGTTTGTAGGTCGTGTGAGTGCCTGTGTTTGTGATTGTGTGCGTTTTTGTGTGTATGTGTGTGTTGCCACATGTATATTCAGTGGTGTGTGTTATGCAAGTGTAATGTATGTGTACATTTAGAGGACCAGATGGGGACACAATGTGTGTACAAAGGATCAATCTATGGGAGCACAATGCATGTAAAAAGAACCAATCCTATGAGCAAGATGTGCACATGTACAGAGGACCAGTCCTATGGGACAGTGCATGTAGTTACACATACCAATGTGTATATATGTACAGTATCTGAAGTGAGGGCTCTATATGACATGTACGAAAAGCCAGTTATAAGGAAACTCAACATGCAAGCATGCTCAGAGAGTAGCTATAAAAAAAAATTGGATGCATGCAAAAATACAGAGGAAACTCACAGAGAACAGAAAGCTTGGTACATAAAATCAGTGGCCTGCATGTACAAACATGCAAAAGTGCATGCATTTAAATTGAATAGAATGCATTTGTATGTGACAATGTTTGTGAGTGTTTGTACCAACATCACTCAGTCACGTTTATTGTTTGCCACATGCAAAAAATAACTGGTGTTCTGTATTTATTGCATGTGGATTGCATGCAGTAATAGCTGGAAATGTGCATTAACTTTGCATATAGGTATACATTTATCTCCGTATATAACGAATGTAGTAAAAATTAACGAACAGAACAAATCAATTGCAACAGGACCCCTCTACCTATACACCGAATGTGATGCGATTTGAACGCTCGTACCTGAAGTTGTGGAGGTTTTGAACCCCAGGGAGTATCGGACCTCGTAACGGCTGCAATATGCTTGTGCAAGACACCAAAATACGGTTTCACATAAACAAGCGATGTAGGACGAAGTGGTGAAACTAGGACGCCGATAGCATTAACGATTTAGAAGATATAGCAATTTGTGTTATTAATGATATAACCTGAAATCCACAATGATCAAAATCTCATATATAGAACGTTCATAATATATCCGCGTGATGCAATTTTCGTGGAAACTGTCCCAAATAAAATAATAATAATGAAAGAGTCTATTGTAGTTAGCAGAGCTTCCCTTGACACCAGGTCAAGTGGAGGTTGTGTCACAGGCGCCCGATGCGATCTTGAACCTCGTCGTCCCTAGACTAAACCCGCAAGGCTGGCCAAGGAGAGTGCACTGGTAGTTTGGGAGCGTAGTACGATGCACACGGATTTGTGGCAAGTGTGCGTGTGGAGAATTAGTACAAATGCGTGTGTCACACTAATGCGTGTGACTTGGCATGTGTTGGTGACCACCATTTGGGTCTGGGTACGAGACTAGATGTTAATGCGTCCGCCCTGGTCAGTTCTTCGTCGGTTATAACCGATCAAAGGCATCAAACATTCAATGGTGCAACGGAACGCCGCGCTGTCATTTATTTGCTTAGTTAAGATAGTCTGCTTCACGCAGTCATCCCAGCAGCTTCTCCGCAGCTTTACACCAGCGGCCGAAGCTGAGATGAAGGACCTAGCCATCAGCAGCGACGCCAAACAATTGTTTGCAAGCAGCTCCGTTAGCGACCGAAGTGTAGTGTACAGACTGAACAGCAGCTTTGACACACAAGAAGTTTTGTGGATTTCGGAGGGATTATCCGTTTTAGGAATAACTTTGACCCTAGACGAGAGCAAGCTGGTGTTATGCTTGAGCGATAAAAGCTGTACCAGTTATGATGCTAGCAACTTGAAGGATGGCTCCTCGACGGTATTTCCGATCGCGCTGGCTGGCAACGGCAGCAGCGTGGCTTTGGTGAGTGCCCCGGTCATTGGAGGAGGAAACAGCTTCTACGCTGCCAGCAGTAACGATACTGTGAACCTTATTGGTCAGTACGGACTTGACGGGACAGTCAGGAACGTTAGCAGATCATCGGGCGGCCTGTTTGGTGTGACTGCAGATACATTCACCCGTGATTGGTTTAGCGGATTTGTAGCGGGTCCCTACGTGTATTTTGTGGTACTCGACGTGAGCGCTTCCCCAAACTCCGAGACAGGGATCAGGGTGCTGAGAGTGTGCGATAATAGCCAGGAGACCCGCGTGACCTCTGTTTCTGAAATTGAACTGGACTGCCTTGATCTCGCTGGACGCGTGAATGGCTATGCCAGATTAGTCGGAGCATCCCTGGTGACTTACCCAGTAAATGGATCCGAGTCATACGAAGCTGCTCTTCTGGTTGGGATCGTGACACCGCCATTGGGTGGCTATTCAGGGATGTACAGCAGCCGCGTGTGCGCTTTTCAACTGTCCCAGATTGACTCCATGATTGACAGCGTCTCCTCATCCTCCCCGTCAAATGGTACCTGCTTCTCTGGTCCTCTACCCTGGAGGAATACGAGCAACTCCTATTTCTCGTGCAGCAGTAGATGCAACATGTCGTCACCCGGGGCAACTGAGGCGCCAACGCTGCATGCAGTGTCGCATCCTGTGTCTGTATTGCTGACCAATACCTCATTTGAACTCGACTATGTACTGTCCATCTACATAGAGTCACTCTCGTTGCTGTTTATCGCATCCACGAACCATATGGGCGCATCGAATTTACAAACAGTAAGTCTGTTTGTATTTGGCAAATACATGTTTGTGGTATATTGTAAAATTGCAGTTTCATGTTACTGATGGATCTGCAAACAGTACTGGCAATCTATTCTCATCCTGGGTGTTGCCCCAGCGGGCAATTAAGCTGACGTGGATCAGTGGACTGAGCTATATCTATGTCACTACAAATATCTCTGTAAGTCAATTATACCTGTAGCGACCTTATATGTCAGCGGGTGAAAACTACAAACACCGCCTCCGCCCCCCCCCCCCCCCCCCCCCCCCACCCACCCACCCCAAACTACAGTGCCCGACCGTTTATACATAGTATCAGCTCAATTATACGGAAAATAAGGCATATTCATTGGGAGTTAGGCAAACAGTCAGTGTACTAGTTATCTGCACCACTATTGGTGTAGCCTTTTATTAACCAAACAAACTAAGCTATGCTACTGAAAGACAGCTTTCAGCAACGCCCTTTCTTTGACTATAGATGGTGCAGTTTACCTGCATGAAAGACTTGCACATACAATGTATATATCATACGGGTAGCTCATGTGTGCATACATGAACATGTAGTGGTACACTGCCCTGCATCGTGTTATGTGTATCTGCAGGTCAGTGTGTTGAGTCTGCCTAACTCCCAATGAATATGCCTTATTTTCCGTATATTAATATTAGCCAATCACAGCAATTACAATTACAGGCAAGACTGTCTACAGCGCATGCATGAAGCTGACAGAAACTCCTATTCATGCGTATACAAAAATATAGCATCGATACAAAGTGTTCTCAGAGTAGTATCTGAGTGAATGTGCTGCTCTTTTACATTCAGTGACGCTGATAGTGTAGTTCAGTTTCAATATGATGTAGTGACACAGAATATTTACAACATCAACCGACATAGCCTAAATTTACCTTTGTGACAGCGTGTAGTTAGACAAATAATTCAATACACAGTAATACTTTGTGGCATGCAAAGGCAATACTTTAATATTGTCATTGCACTTTAATTTGAATCTCTTTGACCCACTAGTGCATGCAATTAATTCACTGCACTCATGTGCATCCGTATAATAGTTAAATAACATAACTAATTAATGCATGCAGTCTCGTTGTTATCTTTGTGGTTAGGAGTGTATCTGTTTTTGTGAGATGCTCAAGCCTCCAAATGAGGGGACATTTATTGATGGTTGAGATATTGTTAGAGGCCAGCTAAATAAATCAGAATAAAGCTTTATCAGGATAGAGTTGTTCTCATTGTATACTTTATTTTCCACCGATCAAAAAGGTCATTGAAGTTCCCATTGAGCAATGCTCCAACCTCATTGGCTGTCGGAGCTGTGTAGTCAATGTGAACCCTCTGTGTGGATGGTGCACTGTGGAGCAGAAGTGTTCTCGGAGGTCGCAATGTCAGAAAAGCACCAAGAAAACCTCTTGGATACAGGGTTATTCCAACCAGTGTCACACTAATGTAACTGCAACCATGATTAATGATTCAAAAAACTTTACCTACACTTCTGTGATCCCTACTAATACCATACCATCGTAAGCTCAATTAAATTGCAGTTGTGCCATTTCCCATTTCCAAAACATTTCTGTAATATTTTATAGTGGTGGCATCAATCTTAATTTCATTGGAACATTCCCAGATACTACCCTGAAGGCTGTTTTTGTGGTGACAAATGGAACTACATCGGTATGTGATAAAATCCAGCGACCATATTTCCCTGCTATGTACATCTGCCCACTCCTCCCTTTACTCCCTCCTCTCTCATTCGCCCTCTCACCTTCCCATATCCCCTCCTCCTCCTCTTAACAGCAGTGTGAGCAAACATTTGGCACGCTGAAGTGTATTGCCCCGCCCCTTGGTCCAATTGATTTCATTGGACCAGATGTGTACCTTGTGGCTGGAGTGGACTACACTATAGTGATGGAGGGTGTCCCTGGACCAGTGGGAGATAGCCTAAACCTTGCAGTATTCCCAGACCCTGTGTTCCTATCCATTAGAGAAGATGACCAGACACAAACTGCTGGGTCTGTTAAGCCCATAAGGATCGATGTGCGTGCCAACTTGTAATTATATGACATGTGTAACCCTATTTTCCAATAATCAAAGCCATTTTCCTTCCACCTCTGGCATCAGGGTTACTACATTTCAAATGTCAACGCGCAATTTGAGATCAGTGTGACGATTGATGGAGAAATGTGTCAAGTGGATGTGGGAACCACAACTGACACAGTGAGGTGGTCATGAATGTACCCAGTCTCCTTCTAACCCTAACCCCTTCCACAGACACTGACCTGCCAGCCTCCACAATTCCTTTCTGCACAGTTCTCATTCAATGCACAGGTTTGGTCTCTGTGTGTCCATGTATGCAAGATTGAAACACTTTTTTCTGCATTCCACTTTGTTAGGTTCGTGTGACCATTGGTAAATACTTTAGCTACACACCTGGCAACATCACACTACTGGTAACAAGCAAAGCTGAAGCATTACCCATTGCCGCCACAGTGGGAGGGAGTGTGGCTGGTCTATTTCTTCTTCTTCTGGCTCTAGTACTAATTGTGACAACTGTTCTGGTGATCAATAGACAGAGGTTTTTGCATAGAGGCAATTCAGCTGGTGGACTAATGATTGATTTGGTGATTAAAAATGAAGGCTTGAAGACAGGTACATTGAGATCACTGGGGGCTGCAATGAGACGCTATGTTTGAGTCGATTTGTGATTCTGGTTAATGTTGTGTGAGATGGCTGTAATCAAAATTTAGATTTTTTACTATGAACAGATATTGCAGTTTTGTCTTGAATCTGACTTGCTGTTCTAACTGACTGATCAAATATTATAATTCTGTTCAGTATAGTAGCTTGTTGCAAGGCCTTTGATGACCAAAATGTGTTAGTCATTTGTTGCAGTAGGATATATGAAGATTATATTGTAGCAAAAAAAAAATAAATCAGATCTATGCTACATATGCAACTGTCCAATCCACTTTGCAAAAAGTATTCATGAAGCAAAGAATATTTTATGAAATGCAATATAATTTGTATAGGGACAAGCGATTGTTATGTTCCATTCTATGACATATTGACCTAGCTGACACTTTCTCATCAGAATAACAATGGTTGTAGCTTGGTACTTAGGCTTTATAATACACAACTTTTTGTTCACGCAGGCCTTGGTAACATGGAAATGGCAGATTTCATGAGGCACTACAGGGGAGCCATCATACGCAGTGATCACATTCTGGTTTTGAATGCAATTGGAAATGGCAAGTTGTAGTTATCATCAAGCTCCATTCCAACTCATTGGCACTCTCACATCATTATGAGGCATGATCCTGTATCTAAAACCAATGTTTTTCTGATTTAATTTGATGCATATTATTCGTGGTCTGCTCTCCTCCCCCCCACCCCCCTTTCCCGTTCTTCTCAACTCACCTGCTCTGCTCTATACCCACCATCATCTGCTCCAAACCCACCCTGGTCTCCTCTACCTACCCTGTTCTGTTCTACCCATCTTGCTCTGCTCTATACCCACTCTGCTCTGCTCTATACCCGCCCTTCTACCCATGCTGGTCTCCTCTACCTACCCTGCTCTGCTCTACCCACCTTGCTCTCTTGCTCTATACCCACCCTGCTCTGCTTTATACCCACCCTGCTCTGCTCTATACCCACCCTGGTCTGCTCTATACCCATGCTGGTCTCCTCTACCTACCCTGGTCTGCTCTACCCATCTTGCTCTCATGCTCTTTACCCACCCTGGTCTGCTCTATACTCACCCTGGTCTGCTCCATACCCACCCTGCTCTGCTCTATACCCACCCTAGTCTGCTCTATACCCACCCTGGTCTGCTCTATACCCACCCTGGTCTGCTCTATACCCACCCTGGTCTGCTCTATACCCACCCTGGTCTGCTCTATACCCACCCTGGTCTGCTCTATACTCACCCTAGTCTGCTCTATACCCACTCTGGTCTGCTCTATATCCACCCTGGTCTGCTCTATACCCACCCTGGTCTACTTCCTGGTCTACTCTATACCCACCCTGGTCTGCTCTATACCCACCCTGGTCTGCTCTATACCCACCCTAGTCTGCTCTATACCCACCCTGGTCTGCTCTATACCCACCCAGGCGAATTTGGAGTAGTATACAAAGCACATCTTCTCAGTGACAAAACAGATCAGCAGGTGGTAGCTCTGAAGACTTTGAAAGGTGCAGTGTGGATACACCTTGTGTTATTTTCATCCTTCAAACCCCTTCCCTCCCCCTTTCTTCCCTCTCCCAACCCTCCCCTCCTCTTCCTCACCTGCCCTCCACTCTGCCCCCTCTCTCTTGCCCTCTCTGCTGTTATCACTAGGTCTGTTTACAATGAGGGATCTTCACAACATGATGAGTGAGATTCTGAAGATGCAGGACTTCAATCATCCTCACGTGATGACTCTGATGGGCATGTCCTTTGATGCTTCCAACACTCCTTCCATGGTGATGCCTTACATGGCCAATGGCAGCTTACTCTTCTACCTCAAGATGAACAGACCCCTCCTTCTTGTAGCAGACACTGCAGATGTGAAAAAGGTAAGAGGCTGTGTCTCTGTGTCCAGTGTGCACAGAATCTTAACACCTTGGTAACCATTGCTTCCAGTTACACGCCTCCGAGAAGCTGTTGACAAGGATCTGCTATCAGGTGGCCCAAGGGATGGAGTACCTTTCAGCACAGAAGTTTGTGCACAGAGATCTGGCAGCTAGAAACTGCATGTGAGTGAACCCCTGCCACCATAGGGTTGTGGGGGAGGAGGGAGAGAAGGAGATGAAACGATGACCACAGCATACGTGGCAATTGGCACAGGATTGATGCAGACGGGGTCATCAAAGTGGGAGACTTTGGTCTGTCTGAAGATGTGTACATATCTGGGTACTTCAGACTGGACAAGGAATCTCGAAGAGTCAAACTGCCATTCAAGTGGTTGGCTCCAGAAAGCATTCAAGATGGACTGTTCAATGAAAAAACCGACGTGGTAAGAGATTTTAAGGAGATATTGGTCCTTATATATATATGAATTCTTCAGCCATGCATAGCTTTAGAAGTTGGATTGTTAAATTCCCCTCACCGTTCCAATCATCTTTTCCCTCCTCCCAACCAATTTTTTCTATCTTCTCCCACAATATAAACAGAAGTATTTTAGACATCATTACTACTGCCCAGCCAACTGCATATAAAATGACTGATTTAGAGAAATAGAAGGGAAAGTTGGGGAATGACACTTGCTTTAACTCAAGCTTTTATACTATTGCCATAATACGACTGAACATTCCCCATGCAGAAGTGGATTATGGTGATAATAGAAATGCCCCAAGTTACAGATGCATGGTATAAAAAGTATAGAGTATGTTGTGCTTCTGTTTCTGCAACACAGGGGAATCCCCTTGGATCACTAATTCAATGGGCCCTCTGTTATTATGTCAATATACAAGGAAATAAAATCCCATTTCCACAATGTTGTTTACTAGTGTTGATATACTGGTAATGCAACTGTTAATGTTCACATCAGCATTGTTAGGATGGGGAGTATTTCCATGTAAATAGAAATGCAGACTGGACAATAGAATACTATAGATCAGTATTCTTGTTTCAAGCCACGAGCAGTTGACTTAAAGTCACTACAAAACAGCAAACCTTATCACCATTGGACACCATGATGTTAGAGTAAATTTCAGATCTGTAGTTACGAATTGCTTGTCTCCAAGCATATATCCTGTCTGTTAACCACACACAGCATGTATGCCAGCTGCTTGCAATACTTATGCATATTTTTTAATGATAATCTCTTACCTTTCAGTGGTCATTTGGTGTGACATGTTGGGAAGTATTCACTGTTGGAAGTGTCCCGTATCCTGGGCTGGATCCTTGTGACCTCCCAACATTTCTCAGGAATGGCAGGAGATTGGAAAAACCCCAAAATGCAGCTTGCTCTGAAACAATGTTAGCCAGAGGTGCCATGCATCAGATCATGTGTACATGCCACTGTGCATTTCAGGTACTCACTGATGTTGAGATGTTGGGACTCTGACCCTGAGGACAGACCTACGTTTGCCAAGATTGCCATAACTATCTCAAAAGCACTCCAGATAATGTCTGACTATCTGGACCTCTCTATGATAGGCAACCAAATGCAATACACACAGAATGGAAACCAGGAGCCAGCAATTGTAAGCCAACAACAGTATGCCTTCTCGCTGTTCGCAGTGTTGCAAATGTGTTGCAAGCCTACATGTTCCAATTACCGCTTTCCACTGAATCTCACTGCCCACAATTCCGACATGCATAACAATAGCTCTACAGTATAAAAGTTTACACTGTATCTCACTGCAAGCTTTGTCTGCACACATCAAAATGAAGTTTGTGTCAGTCTTCTATTTTACAATCCATGTGCCATATATAGGCTAACACCACTGTCCAGCAAATGTCAACTAGAGTTGCTGCTGGCAGCAAACCCGAAACTACAATACAAACTACTGTCTGTGAAGCTTATGCAGAAATGTCCGGAAGGGACGACTACCGGGCAATGGTCACGAAGGTATGCTGATGTGTGTATGTATCACAACACTGATAGATGCATACTCCTAATTATGTTAACAGATAATTGCACTAGATGGCACTGAAGCCCAAGAAATGATGCCCCTTGAAGGACCATCTTCGCTCAGTCCACGTTATGTTGATGATGTCAGAGTTATAATTTAATCCTTATCAGAGAGTATAATGATTCATAAATACTTTCGTGCAAGGAAGTTCTGAAGTGAATATAACACAATGGTTTTAGGATGAATGATTTGTTCATCTAACTTAGGTTTAAACTGCTAATCTACTAATACTAAGTATTTTTCTAGTGATTCTAAATTTAATTGTAAGAGTAATATTTTGGAGACTCTATCATTGTTTAAAATGTATTAATTGCAAAGTCTTCAAAGTCCAAAGGGATCAAGCAACTATAAGTAGCCTTAGTATCATAGACAGTTCAAGAAATGCTAACAATTGCTTTCACTTATATGTCAAAATCTTAGATTGCAACTAAGTGCTTGTCTTTGGAAGACTTTTCATATTTTACTCAAATTAAAAACAATTGACGTGGTAGCAGATTTTATGTTACCATTGCATATATGAATCAGCATATAATCATTGTATGGTTCATTTAGAAATAGCTTTGCCATTACCATAATTAGATACAAAACCTGGGATCATTTCCGCGAAAAGGGACCTTTTCAAGATTTCTAATTTTTTGATATTCTAGCAGTCTGAAATGTCCTCTACACATTGTTTCTTACACATTGAGAATCGGAGCATCTGTCATGGAGTAGTTGTAAGGCGCTGAATTGTTAATTAGCCATACAAAAGTTATATTGCGCATACTGGAAATTTTATAATGTATACCTTTTCGAGCCCACTTACTAAATGATTTTAAGGTTACAATGTCAGTAAGTATAATAGCGTGTTATGAAGCAAAGTAAATGCATATCAATACATTGAATTTAATGATTAAAGGGTGCGCACTGCTTAATATAATTGTTAGAAGCATTGTTTGCTTATTAGTCCAGTTAGCTATTATACATTTCGGTGGCGAACTAGAGGCAAGCACGCCATTCAGTATTAGCAAATCAGTGTTTATGATAGGGATAGAACTTGTAATCCATGTGTCAAGTTCATTGGAGAAAGTTTAACATAAAGAATAAATCATTCATCCAACATAACAAAATATTAAATAAAAATATTTTTGTGTTATGCTTATTTATTATACTTCTACTGCATTACAATTAGATTCTGGCTTCTGGTGGCCTCAACAATCCACCAGGCACAGCAACTATGGACTGTGCATACGAGTTCGTGCAGTAAACAGGTCCTCGAGAGTGACAACCAGCAGAGTTGAAACTGTGCATGCTGTAGATGCAGTATTTTAAGCTTCAATTAATTATACCTTAGAGATCTATTTGAAACATGAACTTTCATACTACTGCTTTTGAAATTTGCGTGTGTCTATTATCATTTGTTTATTGAGAGATTGTGTAGGGATGTATGACAAGCTTGCCTAGTAACAGATCAAGATACAAACTGGGGCCAGAAGCTACACAGACTATTTACATAAAGTTGAAGCCAGGAGGAGGCAGAATAGTAAGAGGAAGGGAGACATGAGCACTACTGCATTATAGTTTTAAGGATGATGAAATGTTATTTGATGCATAAGATTTTACACACACACACACACACACACACACACACACACACACACACACACACACACACACACACACACACACACACACACACACACACACACACACACACACACACACACACACACACACACACACACACACACACACACACACACACACACACAGGTAAAGTAGATTCGTTTCTTTCTCCTGTAACAATACATATATTATTATACTTTCCTTCATGTTCAATTCACTGGCACCTATTCTCCTCAATTTTGTCAAGCCTATCATTTACATGGTCCAAATTTGCTTCAAAGTCCGAAAATTTTATGGCGAAAATCTTTTAATGGACACAATGAGCACTCTTTCCTGCCATGATCTGAACACGTTGCTTTATCTAAAACGTTGATAATTTTTTCATTACAATCCACCTATAATTTGACTACTACACAGATGCTATCTGCAATTGATGAGTTGATGTTTGTCTTATTTGTCTTGATGTGTTAGCCAACCAATACAGCTCCTAAGTGACAGGCTTGTATGTGCCACATGCCTCATTGAGTGGATCAATTTCACCGCCACACATTGCCCCTATCGATATTCAATCACACCATTGAACAGTACAGTTCTTAAAGCAGCATCAAGAATAGTTCAGCTGCTATTGCATGATGTAATGATGTGTTGCAAAAGAACCATCATTGCACTACATTATTGCACTACATTATTGCTGCACAAAAGGTGACCAATGAAGGTATGAAAATAGCCAGCAGGGTCGTGCACAAGATGGTTGATGCTTCTAAGGTAAACTCCAACTGATAGAGCTGTATGTAACATAAAATAGAATTTATATGTACTTGCACCTAGCCCTGACCTTGGCTCGCATTACTTCGCTGAAATCACTCCCTGATCAACTCTACACGCATACTCACAAACAGCATGTGCGTGAGCTTAAAAAAACAAGAAGCATCATAGGGGCTAACCCCAAGAGCTCTGGTATCATACTCCAGGATGAGATAGTGTGTGGAGCAGCAACATAAATTACTTCATACTGCTGAGGTTCGAATGGTGCAACCAATGCAAGGACTTGCAATAAAATCAATGCTTACCATACCGTGGTACAGACTAAAGAATCCTTCATAGGTACATAATAAAGAGTGCAGGTGTTGTAGGGAAAGTAAATATATTTATAGATGGTTAAAGCAGTCTGGTGTCTACCTCTTATTTTGGAGCGTGACAGTCAAAAAATTGCTAGTCCTGTTGATTAAGCATACTATTGTGACTGTGTGCTCTACAACAGAAAATCAACATAAATTGTTTTCCTTCTCTCCGCCAGGTCGTCCCAGAATCAAAAATTGGTCCAAGTAGCTCTGTAAGTTGTCTTGATTTGTGCAAGAGGAACGGGAGGAAGGGGGATTAGGAGGGTAGGGAAAGGCAAAGACAGAAGGGCTTAATATACACACTTTCCTTCCCCATATATATAATGTAGATATTATTAGAGCATGTCCTAGCTTGCAATTAAATACTACCATAATTTTCCAAGTAGTAACGTTTTGGATACCCTTTATTACAACATAAGTCATGGGATACATTGGACTTTATACGAAAATATTTCAAATTATATTAAATTACAATGCATTCATGTGGGATAACCTTAAAGCAGAAGCAAGAATGACCAATATAGTATAAAGTGCATGCAGTTATTTAGCACATGATTCATTCGTGATTCAAATGTGACATGTGTAATAGGCCTTGATTCGATATTGTATGATATCCTCACCATTCCTGTTAACAGCTTCCATCTGCACCTCTGCACCCTGAATTCAAATTTGACGAATGTGATGTGTGGTTGTGTGTTTGTGTTTGTGTGCATGTGTACTTACTTAGAATAATGTGACACTGGCATGCACTTCCATTATCATCCACAACCATGCTAATTGCTGCTTGGATTAGCAAAGGTTGATTCTCATCTTTTGTCATTGCATACACTGATGTATACAAAAATAAGCAGGGGCGGACTCAGATAGGGTCCAGATGATATTAACTATCAATTCCACCATATATGGTCTTAGTAAGAGGGAATATCATCTGGACCCCCCTCTATGTCCGCCCTTGATAAGGTTGATATGCTTTTAGAAAAAAAAGCTCTTTCTATATGTGCTCTCTCTTACACCAGAATGTAAACTTTGCTTCCTCTCACCCTCAGGTTTGGAACTCCTTGCAATCAAACCATCAAACAAGATTCTATTTGATTCAAATGCTGCCAATGGTCCCAACATTATTATCATGGATTTTAAAAGAAATGATCCATCATCCATAAACCAAATGTGGTTTCTGAACAACTTCCCTGCATCCAACACCACAGCAATTGTTTCCAGGAGCACTGATGACTCCACAAAGTTTGTATTGGATGGTGGTGCAATGACCAAAGGAACTCAACTTCAGTTGAGTGCATTCAATAGTCGAAGCCCAAAGCAGAGCCACCAATGGAAACGAAATGGAAATTGCTGGCAGTTGGCACGTTTTGGTAATGAACGTGGCTGGAGGCAATCCAACAGCAGATACTCCAGTCATTCTGTCGATGGTAAACAAACCCCCCATTGAACAGCCAGCAGTTTACGCTCATAGTAAGATTTATTATTACTGGTAGTGAGAAATTGGAAGGGAGATTTGATGCAGTGTCAATGAGTGCAATCTACAGTGTGCAATCTACAGTCTGTAATTATACAGCTTTAGTAAAATGATAAAAATGTAAAAATTAGTATTGTTTCATCCAAGAATTAATCTGGTTGAGCTTGTGGTTGTCTTTGGTTTTTAATTATTCCTTTTTAATGTATGTGACAAATTTAGTTACATGTGCCTACTGTAAACAGTATAAGGACTATTTACTGCATAATTAAGAAATCTTAGTCTTGATTACTAATAGTGCTACAACTACTTTTGATTGCCAATGGAAAATATTTGAACAAAATCAATCAGCTAGTCACACATAACTGCTATGTTGTTGACTTTTTATTTCAAATTCAACACTACTTACGGTACAAAGTGGCACTGTATTTTTTCATCAAAGCCATGCATTGGCCCAAGTCCACCAGATCTAGGCACAAAACCAGTAACCATGCTCAAATTTGTGTATTCTGGCCTCACTTTTTTCTTCCTGTTTAAGGTGATCGTGCACTGGGGGATGTTTTTGCATGGAGTTTGGAAATTTAATTTGATCAGTGTCAAAGTATAACCAGTGTTAAGTCCATTTCTTCAAAGTGACAACTCACAACACTTTCTTCATTACTGTGACTGTTTGCTGTGACTCAGTGTAGAAAGCAAGGAGACGAACAGATATTCATACTTGCTTGAATACAGCATGGGATGAGAGTCACTACACTTGTGCTGGGCACTAACAAATCAACCCAAATGTAATTTGTATTTTACATACTGCAGATAAGAAGCTGAGCATGGCATTCCTTGATCAGGGAGCAGAGGTTGTAGAGAAGAAGCAAGGACCAGAACAGTACCTGGAGGAGTGGTGTTGGAGGAACACTAGAGCTGTGCTGTTAGTGTTGTTTGTTGAGCAGTGCTTCAATGGTCTTTTCCCTAGGTTGTTTTCTTCTATATGAGGGTGTGCAGGCCTACCCCTCAAAATCAATATTTGTGTGTGGTAGAAGGTTGCAGTTGGTGTGTCATCACTGTATATGTGGCAGTGGGTTTAAAGAAACATGCATATCATGTTGCCTAGAAAAGCAATTTGGCATCAATATATCTGTTCTCTTATCCATCTCCATCCCTATCAATCTCAATAAACAAATGATAGCAGACACACAAATTCCGAAAGCAGAAGTAGAAATAAATACAAATAGATTCCTACGGTATAATTAATTGAGCAGAATACACAGCATCTGCAGCATGCACAGTTTCAACTCTGCTGGTTGTCACTCTGGAGGCCTTGTTTACTGCACAAACTCGTATGCACAGTCCATCATGTTGCTGCACCTGGTGGATTGTTGAGGCCACCAGAAGCCAGAATCTAATTGTAATGCGGTAGAAGTACAAGAATGCAAAATAATCAATAAACAAACGAAATATGAATTGATTTAAAAAAAAAGTAGGATAGCAACTTGTCCAAATGTGAGGTATTCACCTGCCACAACCTTGACATGTTCCCTCCTGAGATGAAAGCTTATGTCAAGCCAAACATTGTAATTCTTTATATTGCCATTGGCGACCTAGATTTCTGCTCCTCATTCATCACTACCAAACGGACGGAGGCTAGAGTTCTAATATCCTAGCTTGAGCTAGTTGGTCTGGTGGACCCCCAGGTTGCCCTGGTCCTTCTTCGTCTCTGTGATGGGTTTTGCAAACTGGTTCACCTGGCCCATACAACACTACCATGACTCTCATCAAAGGCTTTCAGTCTTTTTGATAATGACATCTGTAGGGCTTTCAGTCAGTGCATGGGTGTTGACACCTCCAACATTGCAAGGTCAGCTCAGCCTGAGTAGAAGAGGCTTGGAACCAAGCTCAGCTCAGCCTGAGCAGAGGACATCTAGGACTGTGGTTGTCTCACCACTCATTTGCAGCTTCCATCTCCTTCATTTGTTCTTCTGGTTTTGGACCTCAATCAGTCCACCACCTGTCTCAAGCTATAATGGTCTTTAACAACTTGGTTTCTCCAGAAGAGGCCATCAGTGCCGAGACTGTTCTCCTTTCCCCTCCTACTAAAAAACTAGGCCTACTGCCTTCCAAGCTTGATGACTATCTGTTTAACCATTTGTTGAACCTGTCTCCATGGGCAGACAAGGCCCGTCTATTATCCATATCTTCAACCTATGCTTCAACTTGGATGTCTGTAACACCATCTGAGAGCTTTGGACTTCACCTAGATTATCAGATTCAGCGTTGTCTTTTAACTCTTAAGGCAAGCATGGCAGCCAACATCAGAAAATCCATGTTTGTGATAAGCTTGTCTTAAAAATATCTTTCTTGTTTTGTTCATAGAACACTTCTTGTATTTGAACTATATCAATTTTCATTGCAAAGATGTTTAACAAACAAAATAAATAAATCTATCCTATATTATTATTAAAATAACATTATTAGACTGCTGAGATATACACACATCACATGAACAGAAGAAAAAGTATGTTTTGCTCTATGCCGGTGGTGCTATCCTTGAAAGTATAGCTCTGGCATTGGCACGAACCAAGTGAACATTCAACTGGCCATAAATGTCACTGAGCACCACCGACTTTGGCTTGCCTGTGGAGATGGTGAGTCTCGAGGCGATAGAAGAGATGATGGCAGAGGCCAAGCTCCATCCATATGATTCAGCCACCATGGGAACACACACCCAGCTAAGTTCAGAACACTTGGGGTCATTGGCCAGGTGTTTCCTTGCCTCTGTGACCTGCATGAACAGCAGTCTTAGCCAACACTCCCGCTTCCAAAAGGGTTAGAAGTTTAAAAGCGGTGAGGTGATTGAGACATCAAGTGCTACTGTTTTGCCCAAGAATCAGTTAGGCAGCAACTTGCTATGGTCACGAGTCTGGACCCTTTATGTGTGCTCAACGACAGGTTTCCACCAGAAAGTCCCTAACCCTGTTGTAGCAGGAGACCACATCTCCACCATACTAGCAGGTGACTGCATGATGACCGAGGTGATCAAGTGAATTACCGGGGCACAGAGCACAGAAAGCCCTCTGAAGTGTCGAGACCAAGCCACCAATTGATGGCAAACTGGAAGACGGGGGGCTGACCTACCGCAATCAGCAATGACAGGGTACCAGGCAGAAACATCGCCCTTAAAAACTTACCTACGAGAGACCATTTTTGTTGGAAAATGTCCCATATATCGCTTGTGAGCTTGTAAAAATGCTGAAAAACAATAGAGTTGCTTTTTGTTGATAACTTTTGTGCCGACACACGCATATCCAGCAAGGCGCACTGTTAATTAAGCGCTCCACCTGTGCACAAGGTCAACACGAATGAACACCTCCAAGAATTGCAGCAACAATTGCGCCATTCCAGCAATGAAGGGGCGAGCGTCTTCCCTTTTGATTTGCTGCTGTGCACTTAAAAAGCAGATGTAGTTCTTATCTAGCCATAATTGTAAGGTCTGCACCCGTGGAAGTTTACACAACACTGCCCAATGCTATCAATTCAACTTTCTGTTGCTCATGGCCCGAGGGGTCCACCACAACTGAAATCTCGTACGTTCTTCTGAGAAATCATGAAATCGTTCAGAAATCCGGCAGAAATATTTCACGGGTGTTTCGAGATGGACATTAGGTTGCTAATTAGAACACGTTGCAGCATTACGGTACTTTGGCATTTGGGATCTTGGAGGAACTCAATATATTGTGTTAATATTCAAAGGCGCTTTTTGTCGCTACGAACTCTATATAAAATGCCATTATAAATTTGGGCTATTCCACATTCAATTTGGTACTTAGAAATCGAATAATACGCAGTTAAAAGCCATTATCTCCGCGCATGTGACTACTTCGGGCAAGCCTTTTATGGCTTTTGTGAACGCCGCAGCAAACAATATTTCTCAAAATACGCGAGGCAGATGGTTTTAGAACTACTCGTACTTAAATAAGGATCGTTGTATATCGTAACAGTGTTTAGTATATGACGAGGCATATTTCTGGTGAACAAACGACACGGTTACTTTGGACCATGTAACTGATGAATAATGCTAAACATGCGTGCACTATAATAAACATTGATACACGACAGTAATGGAAAACTCGCAATGACAGGTCCACAAATTCTGTAGAGTATGTGGCCATAAACTGAATGTGTATAAGAGTGGAATACGAGAGTCTCTGACAAAATACAACTTTATCAATGAAACTGTTGACATCCCAACTAGTTTCTGCAGAGCATGTAAACGTGCAATGAGCAGGGTACAAAAAGCAGCAGTGAAAAAAATTGCATAAAGGTGTATGGTGAAGCCTTACAACTGGCTTCAACATTGTCCCAGTACCTGCAAGGTAAGCATATTCACATAATGCAATAATCATTGGCCAAGTGTGTGTAACTATACATGCTCCTCACAGGAACCCATACACTCAAGGCTGGCTCCAATTAGAAGAGCCAACCCACAGAAACCAGGAATACAACCAGGCATCACACCTAATGCCTTGCTTGATCATATCAACACTATTGCACCACCAAAGGTTGTGTGTCACAGAAGGGACCCACAGTTAGCCCCAGCACAAATAACTATCAGTCACAGACTTGCTTATGTACCCAATGTGTACGCAAATGCTGGTGCAGCCTTTTGCATGGCACTGCAATGCAGTAGTATGCGCAAAGTGCATTGCTGATAGCTTAGCAACATCTGCCAGCAGTAGGGTGTGTAACCTCCCTGCATAATGAAAATCAATTTTTAAAAAACACTAATCGATTTTTCAGGTTTTTGTGGATCTAAAAATCAATTTTTCCGAATAGATTAAAAACAAAATCGATTTTTCCGAATAGGTTTTGCCAAATTTTCTGCCGAATACCTAGGTTATTCAAGTTATGGTGCTTGTGGAGTGCACACTGAGAAGATAATTTATGTCTGCACAGAAATCTACCTGGTCTCGCACCCAAACTAGAGCTATGCATGTCAGTTGAAAACAAAGAGACCTACAGTAGTATGTGTTTGCCAAATAGAGTTCAATAAATTGTATGTCTTTACCATGCACTTGTACATATCAATGGTAATGTATACCTAACGATCCAACACTAACAACCGAGACCAGACATCACCATTAAAAACACACCCCACATCACCTAGAATCACGTACTCAACCTACAATCATCCAACAACACTCCACTCACGTTCTCGCTAAATAATTTCCCATTAGTACGATTGGGTAATGCTCTTTACTTACTACACATACTCAAACAGAGCGCGCATACTTACTTGAAGTGGGTGAGAAGTCTGTCATTCTACTTCACTCGCTAGCGCAATACTCAGATATGTTCAATGTGCAACAAAACAATGCAATACTAGTACTGGTACATACATTTATCGCTACTATATATAAACACAACTCATGGCACTCATGAACTTAGTTACTTACTTGAAGACGACGATAAAAACATTGAGCTAGTACACACTGTACATTCTGTATCCCCAATTGATAAATTTTAGCGAATATCCCAATAGCCCGAATAACCTGATAACCGGTTACACACCCTAGCCAGAGTCAGTGCCATGCTGTAAGGATAATGTGACCCGTTCAGTACAGCCAGCTCCATACATGATACTTGTACATAAAAAGAGCAGTTGGACCTAGAACAGTGAAGTTTGAACAATTTATTCAACTACTCTGCCATGATTGTAGGAGAGTGTAGTCCTCTTCTCTCCAGTCTGATAGAGGATATATCTGACTTGGTAAGTGCAATGCATTTGGTATGCAAGTACCGTAAAGTACCGCGTACAAGCCCCCCCCCCCCCTCCGCCCCCAACGTGAGATCCTGAAAAAAATGGCAAGTTTTTTTAACGATCGTATCTCCTGAACCATAAACGGTGCGACCTACCTTTTTCAAAGTCTTGTTGTACTACCATTCCTTTCCTGAAATAATTCCTGTTTGGAATTGCATTGACATGCCTTACGACAAACAAGGTCTGAAAACATACCTGGTTCAGAACAGCCATATCGTTTGAACCGCTCATCTCCAAACATGGAATTTCGGTGTATATATCGTACAAACAGCGTTCAACACATGTGGCATGTTTTTGTTCCATTTACCTTGTAATTTCTCGCAGTAAACATTAACAACATAGTCAGTCCACATTGCTCCGCCATTTCTTATTTCCATTGACCAGCCTAGGCCCCATCCCAAACCATACATATTTGGAATGGAGAAATCGTATTCATAGCCCTACTAAACTGAATTTCCTATTCATAAGCTCGCATCTGTGTACACTCCACGGCTGTTTGCTTACATTGAAATCTTGGACATTAGGCCTCCTCCCCAAAAATATTGAAATAATTATGTAATGCCCTAGCAACACCTTGACAACCTAGACCCCAATTTGCACTCGAGCAAGCACGAACAAAACAAGTACAATCGCCATTTTAAAGACACAAAACAATAGTAGCACTACTTTTCTATTTAAAGCCTAAGTCACATGATTTAGGCTTTTCGATACTTTTAGCTATAGCGTTCGAAAGCGGGCACATATCGAAGGACGTCTTCACTACGGCGGGTTCTTTCTCCCCCAAGAGCAAATTTTGAGACCGAAAAAAAAGCGGAAAACTGAAGGCGACAAGTTGTTCTTACTATTTCCATTGTGTCTCTGTTGCCACTAGTTTTTTTGACGCTGCTAGAATGGAATAAAGTTGTCGATTACTCACGCGGTAGAGTAACATTCATGTGAGATGCACGTTATAGCACGTATAGAATAGTTTTAGGGTGGACCGTGTTTTTGTCTTTTGCATGGCTGGGGGATGGCTGCAACGTTGTGTGGTGCAATTGATAATAGGTGTTCTTTAACTATAGACATCAATCTTTGTGTCTTGTCGGGTATGGCCTGGTATGTCCGTTGTAAAGTATTGAACTTAGCATGTATAGATTCGGCCCCTTGTTCTCCCAAGAAGTTTCATGTATTATAGTACAAGTTGTTGAGCACAAGTAATTGAACTTACTGTTCCTTTTGTAGGCATTGAAAATATCTTGTCAGGACTAGTGTCAGCCAGCCGTGTCAACACCTGAGAGGCCATCTGCACTTCAGTTCGTGTAGGTGAAACACTACACTCATGTGTATTGTACTCACAAGCCTGCATGTCCCTTGTGCAAGTAATGCAATGGACCATTACATTACTTAGCAATGCCTGGACTAAGGGCGGGGCTGGCTTTAATTCTGATGGGATTACAGGTGTTTCAGAATAACAGCAGGGACATTTAACATCATTGCAGTTAAATGTCCTGAACAGCTGCACAGTGCACATGGTGCACACTAGTGCTCTACATGGGAGCTCTAGTGGTTGGCACAAGACATCCAGGCAGACTGAACAAAGAAGCTGTTCCATTACTGTATTCAATTGGCTTGCTAGTGGGGCATCCGGTAAGCAGTTTGGTGGTGCAATTCCCTTAATGTAGCCAATAATTGAATTGGCCTTGGAACGACCTCCGGGATGTCTAGTTTTTCTCAGTGGTCCTGTTTTGGGATGGCACATCTGGATGGTGGATGTGCATGTATATGTGTATATGAGATTTAAGCTAGCTGCATGGTCATATACATGTGTACATGTATTAATACCTTGCAACATTCTTCATTATGGGCTTAAGCTTGCCATACATAGACTGTCGTTGACGATTTGTATGGAGAAAGATGGTGTTCAGCATGTTGAGACTTGTCGATGACTAGCTTGCACCGGTAACAAAAGAACAGAGGGTGAATGTCTGGGACATCATGGGTAATGTCAAACCCAAAGACACTGTGCAGATGCTTTGCAAACACTTTGCACTCATATGATGGTCTATTTTTCTCTCCTCTGTCTTTTAGAAATCTCCCACATACTCTACAGTGCTACTGAACTTTCTCTCTGTGGTCATCCATCAAGCCTATATGCAACCGAAGCACAGATTATTCATAAGACTCACTGCCGTAGTGTAGCGCGAAAAAAACTAGTGGCAATTGCAGACTGATGTTTTCAGATAGTGATTTCATTTCTCTCCATGTTGCTATATACTAACCTCTTTGAAAATTTGCAGGGCGTCCGTAGAACAAACCTGAAGTGCACCCCCTTCTACGTCACGCGTGATGATTAGTGCAAAAAGAGGATGCGCGCTTTGAGGAATTGCTATGTATGGATTGCGCAAATGGCATAATAAGGACTAGACAGATAGTGGAAGGGTTCTCTGCACTCATTCGACTTCAAATGGGCAGGATAACGTTGTTTGTTTGATTCGCGCGATGCATGTTTATAATGAGGATCGGCTTTAGTTTATACATCCATTTACGGTATCGTTCTAATTACATCCCTAGTGTCCAGCCGCAAACAGCCGTGACTCCTGTCTGCACTCTGAATGTAACTGCCGCCGCTTCATTTACGTCTCTCATTAGTGAGGTAACGTCGTGCAGACATGGTTCGGAATGGGGCCTAGGTTGGTCAATGGAAATAAGAAATGGTGGAGCAATGTGGACTGACTATGTTGTTAATCTTGACAGTTTACTGCGAGAAATTACAAGATAAAAGGAACAAAAACATGCCACATGTGTTGAACGCTGTTTGTACGATATATACACCGAAATTCCATGTTTGGGGATGAGCGGTTCAAACGATATGGCAGTTCTGAACCAGGTATGTTTTCAGACTTTGTTTGTCGTGAGGCATGTCAATGCGATTCCAAACAGGATATTATTTCAGGAAAGGAATGGTAGTACAACAAGACTTTGAAAAAGGTAGGTCGCACCGTTTATGGTTCAGGAGATACGATCGTTAAAAAAACTAGCCATTTTTTGATCTCACGTTGGGGGCGGAGGGGGGGGGCTTGTACGCGGTACTTTACGGTACAGTATTTGGTAGGATGAGGGGTAGTCCTGTTGTGAGAGTTGCATAACTTGCCTTAGACCCCATTCGGAGAACTTACCAGATTCCCCTCTCCTGTACAACAATGTACATGCACCTACTTTTTAACCTCCTTATTCTCAACCTGATGACGGATCTGATTGGCACATACCTATTGCATGTAGGAACAAAGGATTCTCATGTCAATCTGAAGCTGCAAAAGGTTTGCAGTGTCTGAGGGACCCTTTGTGAAGGGAGTGGAACAGCTCTCAAGTCTCTAAATGTACAATGCCAACAATATCACAGTGGAGCATTCATTGGCAACCATGTAAACAAGTTAGTGCAGGTAAATTGAAACAAATGTAAACAGCTTAATTGCGAAATAAAACCTTCTTTTTCAGGCTCAACATACACACACACAATGTGCATACCCACGTTGACATTGCCCAGAAGCACTCACTACAATTGGTTGAGGAAGCAACTGGTCTTTGCGGGAATTACAAGAGAGCCTTTTCATTGTATTCTCAGTGTCACAACATATACAATAAGAATTGTATAACTGAACAGGAAAAGAGTGCACTTGGTATGTTCAGAACATGCATTGCCAATACTAACACATCAGTGCCCAGTGGTTTTGTTACAAGATTCCATACAAGAATTCTTCAGTTATTTTGACCAAAAGAGGACAGTTAAAATACATATCATAGAAATGCACATCAGTGAGTGGATGAGTACCTACAATGCTGGATTTGGGGCTAATGGGAGAACCGGGCACTGAAGCAACTTCAATAAACGTATGACAGTATGGTGAACAAAGTGCAGAGGCTAATTAAAGTGCATCATGCAAGAACACTACCTCAGTGTGTGCCACGGACTAAAGTCTGAGGCCAGTAGAAACAAGCACAAAAAGAAAACATAAAAATAAAGCTTACACTATTTCATATGCATATACAAGTGACAGTATTTAATCACATATTGACCGTGCGTTTGTGACTAAGTCATATGTCTTCAGTCACAAATCATTGATTATATTCATGTAAATTTAGATACCTTCACATGTGGTGGATTTTGTATACTGATAGGTACAGCTACAATACAAATGTAAATTTCTTAAAAACTTAGATACCTTCACATGTGGTGGATTTTGTATACTGATAGGTACAGCTACAATACAATTAGCAAGAATTTTGTCTTTCATGACGCTGCAACCTTTTCCTTTCATATTGCTTGCAACCTTTTCCTTTCATAACGCTGGCTAGGTGTTGCACTGCACTTTCAACCGCACAAGACAGTTTCTGTTTAATTTTTACGTCACACATATAGAGAAATGAGCGGTCACCGAAGTTGTAAAAGTTACTTATTTTTAATGTTCTGAGATTCCATCACAGGTTTTCTGTTGTGCATATATAGAAAGACATAATATGATTTTATTTTTATTTATTTTTTGGGAATGATCCGTGATCCGTTTTTATAAAATATTCAAGAATACGAGCTATTAATAATGTCCAGCAAAAACCTATACTTGATAATTACTATCTATTCCAAGATGATACTTCACTTGCGGCAACGGAATCTTGTTGCTTAGTATCCACTGTCTTAGATTCTAAAAAGAAAAATACCCCCTTTATATTTGGTTCCTGGAGGCAAAATTGTGCAAGTACATAAAATGCTGACCTAATTACAGTATTCCACCAATGGTCAGCGGATGTACAATACTTGTCCTCAATTGGGAGAGAGGGAAACATGCTGCCTTTGACATCATGGTGACCTCTCCCTTCATTCCTTCCATCTTAACAGCAGCAAGCCTGTCTGAAGGGGCAGGAGGCTGAGATGAACCAAAGTGTTTGGAGCTTAGCTGGTTGTATACAGCATAGCCTAATTATCTTTATACATTTGTACATTTGCAAATGTATATGTATATACAGAGCACCATGCACCAATTAGCCAAGCTTGAAATTGCGGCAGCAACCTCTCCATAACCATAAATCAATGGTTAATAAAAGTGTACAAAATGGCGTCGACGTCGACATCAGGAACGATCGAGTGGAACTACGACAACATTGAAAAACTCATTGAACTCTACGAACAAAGGCCGTGTCTCTACGATACCAAAAGTAAAGACCATTTCAATAGAAATGTTGCGCTGCAGGACATCGCAAAGGTTCTGAACACGAGCATAAAAAATAACATATCCAGAAATGAGCGGTCAAAAGTCAGAAGTAATTAATTCGCGGTTTGCGAATCAACGAATATTCCCGTATATCTTCCCGTAGACATGTATGGGGTACTTCAATACCAAGCACGCCAGATTTTTCTCAGCATTTGCCATGAGGGATTGTTAGTACACTACATTTGCCAAGATTTTTAGTGGGGTCGCCGTATTTTTCCTATTTAAGACGTCGCTTCCCTAGGATTGTCCTCAATGTATGGTTATATGATTTGGTGTGGGAGAATGTATGGTATTTACTCACAGCACAGACAGACACATGCATGTACTGTACCCAAGGTGTATGCAGCCTTGTACATGGATGTATAAACGGCAAGCGACGTCTTAAATAGGAAAAATACGGCGACCCCACTAAAAATCTTGGCAAATGTAGTGTATTAACAATCCCTCATGGCAAATGCTGAGAAAAATCTGGCGTGCTTGGTATTGAAGTACCCCATACATGTATACGGGAAGATATACGGGAATATTCGTTGATTCGCTAACCGCGAATTAATTACTTAACGGATATGGTTTTGTCTTGATTTTAGTTAAAGAATGGTTAATGGAATAATTTTTTGAAGTACATAAATCATAATCAGACCTGCTTATAGTACATCATAGAGTTGGTTAAAATTCAAATTGAATTAAAAAGGCAAGATGACCGCCTATGTATGGGCCATTTCTGGATATGAGTACATACGGAACGTTGTATACGAAAATGGGTCTTGTGGATTTTATTTTATAACATAAAAATTAACGCTATCGGGTTCCTATTTTTAACACAACATACCACACCATTACTATATGTGAAAATCCATCTTGGTGTCTTACACATGCGGGGTACCGACGTTACAAGGTCCGATACCCCGTAGGGTTCGAAACGGCCACATCGTCAGGTAGGAGTGTCCAAATCGGTTCAAAAAGATACCTACCTATGTAGAAAGGTCCTACCGCTATTGATTTGTTCTGTTCGTTAATATTTGCTTTATCCGTTATGGAGATACAAGTTAAGTGTGCAAAGTAATTACATATTTCCCGGGCGTTACGCGCCATTAACGTATTACGACTGGCTTCGAGGATCCTCGTAATACGTCATTTGCGAGTCAGATTAATTTTGCTGAAGTTGTCCTTAGTTGTCAGAATATGTTATTGATCCAGGCATATTTCATGCGTAGCTTTTGCATATGCATGCATATTGCCCGGATCAGTCAAAAAGTGAGTGATCCGGGCGTACCTTATAATATACATGTTCATACTTAAATTACCCGGTCTGGATCAGTTTTGGCAGCAGCGGGCCATGCATGCACTAAATGTACATGGACCTGTCTTGTGTTCATGTATTGGCAGAAAAAGGATCGGGATTTGTCCCAATACTGAAGTGAACTACAACTGGTGAAATGAATATTGCTAAGATTTGTATATAAATATCAAAACAAACTTGTATCGACGAGAAGTTGTACCCGGATCACTTTTTGCAGAGGCGGATCACTTTTTGCAACCAAAAGTGATCCGGCCGGATCAATAATTGCAACTAAAAGTGATCCGGCCTGATCACTTTTTACCCGGATCAATTTTTGCGTGACAGGCAACGCAGCATACGCCTGCTGGGCCTTCCCGCTCAGCTGCGGAGCAAGCTTGTATACCCAATGTTGCTTGCTCACCTCATAGGAAGCAGTTGGAGCAGAGATAATATATATTATCTCTGGTTGGAGGTTTTGGCGTGTTTGGCAGAGGGTCGAAATCGCGAGAGTGAATATGCAGAACGGATCCTACGTGAAGGAGAAGCGAAAGTGGCCAAGCTGACCGACAAGGACGACATCGAAGCCTGACTATGGTAGCCTCCATTCATCCCTAGCAAGACGATCTTGTTCCGAATGTCTTCGCTCCTCCTCTTCCCTTCGCTTCCGCTCCGCTTCTCTTTCGATCTGCTCCCTGTCGGCTCCTCTCTGTTCCTCCTGAGCTCTGAGCTTCCGCTCCTCCATCAGAAGCGTGAGAAGTTCGGCCACAGTCACCGACCCCTCACCTGCATTCTCCGACGCTGCCCGCTCTGTCTCGGCCGTCGGCACCTTCTGTCGCTGGTAGTTCTTTCCCGATCGCAAGGACATGCACCAACGGGTTCGACGCTCACCAACTGCTCTCCTTTGCAAAGATGAACACCGAGCTGCCACCAAATGTCAAGGATTTACTACGCGCTCGCGCTACACTACCGCACAGGGGTTACCACAGCAGCAGAGATACACTGGTCAATAGTACCGAATGCACGCTTTTCAACTGCTTTATAGCATTGCTCACACACAATAGCTGTCCGCATACATGCACAATAGCGTAAGTTCTAGAAGAGAGGGCCTCATACAATCGGCAGTTCGTCAACACCTCTGTTCAAAGGTATGCTTGGGTCCCTATCCGACTGGGCACCCGTCTGGGGGTGTTGACGTCATACACAGCCAACGACTGGAGCCCTGACAAAATGCGAAAAGTGATAGGAGACTTGAATTTAGTGATATACTTTCCCTACAATAAGACAGAGAGGGTCAGCAAAAGATCAGTGATTCTGACTAGGACGATACGGAAAGTGGCTACGAAACGAGTGGCACAGGTGGAAATGAAGTGGAAGTGATGATGTACAACAGAACAGTATAAGTTTTGCTTGGATATTTGAGCCATTGCTTGAAGATCCACGGTAAGTCATGCATGTATTACTCTGCAAATCTGCATCTTTGTAACAATCAACTGTTTTATAATGACAAGTCAGTTCTTATCTATCGACTGTTCATGACTACTTTTCATTTTCATTGTGCAAAGAAAACATCATCGTTTATACCAATCTTCCAGTTGAGGGCGACACTGAATGGAAGTATCCTTTAACATTTGGCGAGTTTCTTAAATTTCATGATGTTCTTTGCTATATGGTTTGCTGCACTATTGGTGGAAGTATTCGCCACTATTGGCAATGGTCAGGTGACACTATTTCCACCATCAAATTTAGGCAGATTCATGTATTGGAAATGATTTGGACTTGTCTGCAAACACTTAACACTAGGTGACATTGGGCAACCTGATGATAAATTGAGGCATTGCGCTCCTGCTTTCAGCAAGCTATAGTACCAGTACCGATGAGTCAATAAGAACATTGGAAAGGCCTGTTGTGTAATGTATGTACGCCGTAAACCTGAACCAATAGTGGATAGTTGTTGACAACATACTAGTGAATTTTGAGTTAAATGAAGGAAAAAGATTCAATAAGGGTACTTTCATAAGAAGCATATTTCAGAACCAACCATCTTGTTTATATCGATTCATGGCGTAACAAATGCTGTTGAACTGAAAAGAAGAGGTATTGATAGCTTAGGTGTTACTAAAACCAACCATAAAAACTATCCGCGCGTTGAAATAGAAAGTATGTGTGTGAATGAAGCTAGCATCTGCATATGTCAAAACAGTGATATGGGTTCGTTCCGCGAAATAAGACCTAACGCAGATTTTTTCCTCTACACATTGTTTCTTACGCACCGAGAATCGGAGTATCTGTCATGGAGTCAGTTGTAAGGCTCTGAATTTGTACATCTCAACGCAAGCGTTACATTTCTATTGCGCGTACTGGAAATGTAAACGTTCGGTCCTTTTTCGCAGAAAAGATCCCATAGACTGCTTCACAGTGGAGATCTAACACATATCATAAAATCTCCCTTCTTTCTACTGCCAGTTCCAGTAGCCCTACAAATAAATTCTAAAGCCGGTCAAGGAATTCCAAGACCTGCTATTATCTGAACCTGCGTCAGCAGGTTCAATATAGGATTGATTGAGGAGTCATGAAGTCATTAAAAATTTTCAGTTGCGTCGCGAGGGACAACGAAGAAACGGATAGCTTTTCTCTTTGCAGCAATCGAACGACAACACCAAGATCTACGTTTTGGTGCTAGTTTCATGTCATAAAACTATGCCCTTCTAGACCAACTAAGAACCTGTTTCTCGTGCCCATGCCCAAAAAAATTGTTGGTCGTCGTCGTCGTCTTCTTCTTCTTCGTCAAGTATAACTCACGCTAGGAATGGTTTTAAAGAACGGCGATAGTACCAATCGCTTCAGAATTTACCGGCGCGGTGCCCCTTAAGGTAATAAAGAAGCTACAACGAAAAAGTACTATATACGGTATGGGTATATTACTATGTTCTAAATACAGGAGTATGGATAATTTTAGGCAGTATAAATACTCCAACAGGCACAAAATTTATTTTGGTGTCAGTTTAGTCGTTACTTATTTTGGCTAGTGAAGTTGTTTTTCTAAAAATGCCTTCGCGTAATCGAAAGAAGAGAACGAAGCAACGAGCGGAATACCTCCAAAAGCAAGAAGAGAACAAGGCTAAAGCCCGAGAGCGCTACAAGGCCGACCCTGATAAAAAGAAGGCCTCTGTACGCGAGAGCTACAAGGCCGATCCTGAAAAAAAGAAGGCCTCTGTACGCGAGAGCTACAAGGCCGATCCTGAAAAAAAGAAGGCCTCTGTACGCGAGAGCTACATCGCAAATATTGAACCTAAGCGTGCTGCTAAAAGGCAGCGATATGGAGAGGACCTCGAGGAGAACCGTGCTGCTAAAAGGCAGCGATATGGAGAGGACCTCGAGGAGAACCGTGCTGCTAAAAGGCAGCGATATGGAGAGGACCTCGAGGAGAACCGTGCTGTTAAAAGGCAGCGATATCAAGAGAGCGTCGAGGAGAACCGTGCTGCTAAAAGGCGGATATACAGGGGTAATTCAGCTACCATTAAGGCAGCTAGAATGAGTCGGTATTGGAAGGGTCGTAGAACTACCACTACCACTACCACTACCACCCAAAGGTATGTTATAGCATGCTGTATGTACCATTTAAAATCTAAGGGCTGCTATGCACGTGGCTCATGGCTTCCTGTCATGCACACATTAACACTCTTGTATGCCTGCATGACATATTATCAGATGTACAGTATGGCTTCCTACACGGGATGTTCCCTGGTAAAGGTCAATGTTTGTACAAAAGGTTATTTGTACATGTACATGCATCTGTGTCTGTTACATTGTAAATGTGATGTGCAATAAAGGACTATACACATGTGTGTACTACTGTAATTGCATTTTCAGAAATTTAATTAACAAGTCTGTCATGCGCATCCAACCCTTGCATGCAGCCAGATTATCAGATGTACAGTAAGGCTTCCCACAAGTAAAAGTTCCCCATGTACATGTAAAGGGTACAAAAGGTAATTTGTGTCTCTCACATTGTTTTAAAGGTCCACTACACATGTGTGTACAGAAAATTGAGTTGTATGAAAATAAAATAATTCACGTTATGCGCAGTTGGTAAAATGTTTTGATACATGATAAGGCATAATGTGTGGTAAAATAAAAGTACTGCAACCCTATCTTCTCCCATATAGTTACTCCCTGTTTGAGCCCAACTCTCACACACTAGCAGAGTATGGAGTGAGTCTTGAAAAAGCAATTCTTAGGGATAGTGAGCTTCTGAGTGATGTAAACAATGCTTTCTGCAATAGCCATCCATTGCTAGCTCAAAAGGTTGTTACAAGATCTGCCCGTGCAGCAGTAAGTAAGATTAGTGCAGATGCATTACTTGCTAAAGCAATAAGTGTACGAAGATCACAGGCAGGGTCACTGCTAAAAACTATCCGTAAGGTTAATGCAAAGAAGTTGCAAGAGAGTGATATTTTAGTCGGGCATAGGTTTCATACTGCTGGGGCTGAGCCTTACTTCTTTGATAATTCGTACACTCACAGAAAACAGCATGGAGCCATTCCAGTAGACCTCAATGGTAGGTGTGTAGTGGCAGAGGAGATAAAGGACAGGGATAAGGTCACCATGCGCCCTTTGAAATGGAAATGTACAAATGAGTGTCGCAAGCTCACTAGTGAAGAAGTAGCAATAGTGTTAAAAACAAATTCACTGTTCCAAAAGTCCATTGAAGACCTCAGAGCTGGGCTCGATGCTCTTGATTCAGGGTGTGGTCATGTTCATTATGATGTCACTTTGAAATCACATTCTAGGTTTATTGATCAGCTTGGGCATCCTATTTATTGTGAGCTTCCAGAATGCTCTAGTCCATTGCGAGTTATTAGGGCAGCTATGCCTCACTATCCTGCATTACGGACTTTCACCAGGCTACTTTACAAAGCTCGCAAATGTCACATGACTATTTTGGCTATTGATTCAGCACTTGCTAGTGGAAATATTGATGAGCTTATACCATTTATGGGCATGAAGGACAATTTGTCAGATTTGTTTAGTGAGGATGGAGTTGAGCATGCTGTAGTTAGTGAAGACCATTTATCATCTGGTCTAGGCTGCATTGAGAGAGACTTGAAAGTTACGCATGCTGACCTTATAGCTGAGCTACAATCCAAGTTCAATGACGATGCAGAATTTGCATGTTGTAGCTGTGAAAGACTGTTTCAGCGCAAACAAGTGTCTTGTGTAAACTTTAGCCTTGACAAATATGAAACAGATACCTGGCAAAGACTGAAAGCCCATGTTTTGCAGAATGGTGTCACTGAACAACTGTACATCTGCCAGTACTGCCGCCCATTTCTAAACAAAAATACTATTCCAGCAAGATGTGTTCTTAATGGGCTTGTCACTGAACTCATACCAGACGAACTAAAATCTCTAAATGCTCTCAGTAAACAACTGATTCAGAGAGCAAAGGCTTTTCAGACTATCGTGCGACTTGGGACATATTCAGGTAAAGTGCCGGCATATAACGCACTTCAAGCCTGCAGGGGTTGCATGTTTTTCTTGCCACTGCCACTAAATAAAACATGGGACACTTTATCGGAAATTGAACTTGGTGGTAGTGGTCTTGTAGCTTTGCCTGACCCTCAGTTGTACATAATTGTAAATGGTGTACCAACTAAGGATAAGATTGTGTGGCAAACACTAGTGGATGTTAATGCTGTAAAATTAGCCATTCAAAAACTCAAAGAAATAAATTGGCTTTATAAAAATGTAGACGATGCATCATTAGACGAGGCAGCTAAAAATATTGTTGAAGTAGTAGACCAAGCTTCTAGCATAATGTTAGAAAAAGCATCGACTGATGACGTGGCTGCTTTACAGGCGTACACTATTCGATCGCTTGACCAGCAAGGGTCAACAAAGTTGGATGTTGAGCAGTATAAGATGCAAAATGTTAAAGACAGTCCTATCGAAAGCAGACAGAGACACCTTGATGTGATGTGCTTTCCAACACTTTTTCCTTCTGGGCAGTTTGGTGAATTCCACCCTCGAGACATTCACTTATCAGCATCAGAGTATGCTAAATCTCGGCTGCTCAACAAAGATTCTCGGTTTCGAAAAGATCCTCAATATGTTTTCTTTTTGTTATGGCAGCAAGAGATGAGGCAGATTTCTGCAGGCATTTACAATGTTCTTAAAACTACATCTAAGGGCAAAGTGCCTGTGCGTGAATTCCTTTCCAGAGTTTCAAATTCTGATGAAAGTGTAGAAGCAAATCTTTCCACAATATTTCAATCTGTGCGTGGGACTAAGCAGTACTGGTTCCATAAAAGTAGTGAATTAAAATGCATGTTGAGAGAGTATGGATCGCCCACTCTTTTCATAACTTTTAGCTGTGCAGAGTACAACTCTACCCACATAGATAGGTACCTAAGGAAGGTCAATGACCATCCTCCTAGCTATCCCATATCTAAGCTTTGCATTGAAGATCCTGTTTCAGTGTCCCGAAAATTCTCTGCAAATTTTCACCATTTATTTTACACTATTCTGCTAAAAGGATCTGTGCTTGGTGTAGTCCTACATTTCTTTTGGAAAAAAGAGTATCAGGCGCGGGGAGCCCCTCATTATCATGTATTGCTGTGGATTCAGGATGCACCAGTGATTGGGAAGAGTGATCCAAAAGACGTTCTTGCATGGATCCAGGAACGCATCACATGTAAAATCCCAGATGCTGCCCTCAACCCTGAACTCCACGCATTGGTCACTAAATATCAAATGCATAAGTGTACTAACTATTGCAAACGCAGGCAAAAGCTCAAAAGTGGTTTCATTACTAAATGCAGGTTTAGTTTTCCACGTGACGTGACTGAGCATGCAGTGCTAAACCCAGTGGAGGAATGCCTCAAGTCGAGGAAAAAAATTTATCTCCTACCTCGAGCTGCACAGGAATGTAGAGTGAATGATTACAATCCACTACTGCTTCTGCTTTGGCAGGCCAATATGGACATTCAGTTCACTGCTGAATCTTCGTTAACCCTAGCTCATTATGTTACAGGGTACGTAACCAAAGCAGAGAAAAGTAACATGCAGGAAGTGTGGCAAGAGGTCAATTCAAACAGCAGTATCTACAGCAAGCTGTGGTCCTTTGGTGTTCGGAGCTTACGTTCCAGAGAGTGTGGCCTCTACGAAGCAAGCGACCTGTTACTTGGTGACCACCTCACCGAGAAATCAGTGACTGTGAAATGGGTTGATGCTTCAATGCCTCACAAACGAAAGCGCAGGCTTAAGACTCATAAACAGCTTGTGGAAGTTGAAAAGATGAATCCTGCTTCCACTGACATATTAGAGGGGAGAATGGTAGACATATTTTACCCTACCAGGCCAAATGAGTTGGAAAATGTGTGCTTGTATGATTTTGTACAGTGGTACAAGTATTGCGGGACAGACAAGGATGGCTCTAGGGTATACCAGAAGCTGCAAAAGCCTCTTCTTCCTAATCACAAGCTGTTTGATCCTTCCAATGAGAACCAGAGAGAAGACTATTTCTATTCTCTCATGTTACTATTCATTCCATTTCGAAATGAATGTGATCTGATGAAAGAAGGAGAAACAGCTGAGGTAGCCTTTAATCGTCTCATCGGTAGCAATGTCAGTCTGTCAGATCACCACGAAAAACTGCAAGCATTGTTGAAAGCGCAGACTGCAGTGAAGAAAATCAATGAAGCAAGAGAGGAGGAAGGGGTCGTTGTTCCTCCTGCAGAGGAAGACGCTTATTTTGGTGGTGAAGCTAAGGCAGCAATGGAAGATGTGTTCAATTTGAACGAGGTGAACGCAGCAGAGACAGTTGAAGAGCGTGTTGCTAAGCTCAATGCAGACCAGCTGCGAATCTTCAATGATATCAATGACCATCTTTGCCACCAAAAACTGCATGAAAATGGGAAATGCTCCTGTACTAAGCTAAAGCCCTTGTGTAAATTTATTAGTGGTGTGGGTGGTACAGGGAAATCCTTCCTAATTCATACGATTCGAGCAAAGGTTAATGAACTTTGGAAGGATAACAAAGATTCCATAAGGTGTGCACTTGCAGCTCCTACGGGATTGGCTGCATTTAACATAGAGGGTGTGACTGTACATAGACTATTTCAACTACCTATAGAGCATGATTCTAGGACATCCACTTACTGGTCACTACCTAAAGAATCACTTAAAGTCATGCGGAATGGTTTCACGCATGTGAAGTTAATAATCATTGATGAGGTTAGCATGCTATCAAGCCTGACCCTAGCTTACATTCATTTGAGACTTGATGAGTTGTTTGGAAGCGATCAATGGTTTGGGTCTATGAATGTCCTGTTCTTTGGCGATTTACTGCAGCTTCCTCCAGTAAATGGTTCAATGGTGTTCCAAAACATTTCCAATAAACTTATTGCCGCAAGGCTTGGCTGTGTGACAGCTGTGAACATTTGGAGGGAATCTATAGTGTATGATGAACTGACCATTAATGAACGACAAAAACGCGACCCAGAATTTGGTCAGTTGTTAAATGAAGTGAGGGTGAATTGTATATCTGACAAAACTGTTGCATTGTTGCACAATGCTGTCATAAAATGCACAGCTTTTGAAAAGTTCCAAGAACTCTTAGGCCAAAATTTGTCCCCTGTGTGTCTGTTTGCTACAAGAAAATCTTGTGACCAATTTAATGCAGAGATGCTTTCCAAAGCCAGTTCACCAATAGTAAACATGCCCTGCATAGATGAGTTTGATGAAACAGCAGGGAAGGTGAAGTGGACTAAAAGGGCATCATCTGAACTAGAAAAGTTAAACAAAGACTGTAATATGACTGCTGGTTTAGAGGCAGAGCTAAAACTTGCAGTAGGCGTTAGGGTCATGCTAAGACGAAATATAAAAACCAGTGAAGGGTTGGTCAATGGTGCACTTGGTACTGTTACTGCCATCTCTAAGAACTGCATTCATGTTGCTTTTGATCACACTCCTAAACTGCAGTTTAAAATTGAACGTGTGCGTAGTAAGTTTCAAGTATTACGCCGTTTCTACGTGTACAGAAAGCAGTTTCCTTTAATATTGGCATTTGCAGTAACAATCCATAAGTGTCAAGGCTTATCATTAGACTGTGCAATTGTGGACCTTTCTAGTGATATATTTGCAACAGGAATGGCCTATGTTGCCATGTCGCGTGTGAGAACACTAGCTGGTTTGCATCTGTTAGCATTTGATCCTAAATCGATCAAAGTCAGCATGGAGTGTACTGAAGAAGTGAACAGGTTACGTAAACTATTTAGAAGTGACATTCCGTGCATAGAGCTGTCTGCAGTCCCTAACCCTATTAAGAGTAAACCTAAGCGAACTGGTCGGGCTTGTGACATTTTACCTCCACAACCACTACCTAGCAAAGACCAGGATAAATCCACTGTTTCTGATTCTTTGAAATCTAAGACATCACAAAGGGGTAAAGGGCAGACACCAAAACAGAGTACACCCAAGTCCTCTGTTATAGATCTTACTGTTAATGATGTAAGGGTTGTGCGGGCAGAGAGAGAAACCACATGGCCATATCTCAGATATTACCAAACAGACGAACTGTGGCAACGTCAAAAGTGTACACAACTGGGCCTTACATTTCACAGTGCAAATAATTTTGACATCGGTGGCCCCAATATAGTTTTAAATCGCCCTAACACTGAAACAATATTGAGAGCAAGGGGTGATGGCAATTGTCTCTTCAGATGTTTGTCTCAAATCATAACTGGTTCCCCAGATCAGCATTATGCAATAAGAATGTGCATAATTACACACATGAGACACATATCGCACCTTCTAATAGGATCATATGAATTTGATGGGGGAGATGATATTGAAGCATACATAGCTAATAGAAAAATGGATCGGAATGGCAGCTATGGTACGAATAATGAAATGCTTACACTGTCTCACCTACTGATGTGTAATGTATACTCATTTAATGCTCAGGCTTCAAATTGGTCATATGTAGCAAACCCTGGTCACATTGATCCCAACATTCCTGTCATTGTAGAAAGAAAATCAATGTATATTTACTACAGAAATGGAAATCATTTTGATATTGTAACCTCACAGTTGCCATAGAGAGACCACTGTGTCTAGTTTGTGAACCATGCTGCATTTAACTTGAGTGCATTGTGTAATCTTGATTAGTGGTGGTTATACACATTGCTGACAAACGTCTGGTCACTATGCTTGTTTTGAACCAAATACTATCACTGAGTCCTTTGTCCAACTATTGGACTGTCCAACAATTGTGATTGGACTGGTCTAGCTGACAGAGCAGACCAAGGCTGTAACACAGCCATATATGGTGCATGCATGTATTTGTGTATTCTATGTATTTGTGTATGTTACAAGGCTCAAATATTCATTGATTTCTAGTGTTAGCAAGTGGCCGCAGACAGTTGAGTTGCATTGTGTACAGCAGACCACTTGAAGCCACCACATTTTGTAATGATTTATTCTACTGCCACTTGATGTTAGAATGGGGCATGCTATACACATGTGTGTTATGCCAAAAGTAGGCTACAATGAGTGAGCGAGGGGCTCATGACACCCCCACCTTTTGAGTGGATAATACATATATCTCTGCAAACTAACATGCACATGCAGAGATATATGGGGGACCTACTCCCATGGCCAATGATATACATGTATGTAAAAATGTGTGCACAACTTATACTCTCATGTTTGCAACAATTATAGCATGGTATATACATCACAATGGACTTGCACATTGCAGATCTTGGAAACGTTTGAGCATTTACAAAAATAAATTTCCATAAGTGATAGCTAGTTAACAGCAGAATGTATCAGATGTGCTAATTTCAACACCACTGCACCTGCATGCACCTCAGGTCATGTGATTGGATGAAATTTGACCAATAGAATTTTAGCACACCTACACACACACACACTTCACTCCTCCCACTCAGTATGTGATGTCATGCATGAATAAGCGACCAATCAGTGAATGGACGGATGAAATTGGGCCAATAGAATTATAGCACAGCTAGAACACATGGCTGTACATGTGTATAAACCAATGACCCGCAGAACAGCACATTTCTCTCTTGAAAAAATTCATCAAAGGTAAATACTATATTTTGCGAGTTGTTTCAATAATCTGTCTGCCACATAGATGGCTGAAGACAACTTAATGATAGGGATAGACTTCTTTGACGAGGATGTCCAAGATCGGGCACCGCCAGCAGAAGCCCCGCCACCGCCTGCAGCAGCGCTGGACCCACGGCCACCGCCAGCAGAAGTGCCGCCACCGCCTGCAGCAGCGCTGGACCCACGGGCACCGCCAGCAGAAGCCCCGCCACCGCCTGCAGCAGCGCTGGACCCACGGCTACCGCCAGCAGAAGTGCCGCCACCGCCTGCAGCAGCGCTGGACCCACGGCCACCGCCAGCAGAAGTGCCGCCGCCGCCGCCTGCAGCAGCGCTGGACCCACGGGCACCGCCAGCAGAAGCCCCGCCACCGCCAGCAGAAGTGCCGCCACCGCCTGCAGCAGCGCTGGACCCACGGCCACCGCCAGCAGAAGCCCCGCCACCGCCTGCAGCAGTGCTGGACCCTCCGCCACCGCCAGCAGAAGCGCGGCCACCGCCTGCAGCAGCGCTGGACCCACCGCCACCGCCAGCAGAAGCCCCGCCACCGCCTGCAGCAGTGCTGGACCCTCCGCCACCGCCAGCAGAAGCGCGGCCACCGCCTGCAGCAGCGCTGGACCCACAGCCTGCAGCGTTACCCCCGCTGATGTGCTCCCCCCAATGCTGCCCCCAATGCTGCCCCCAATGCTGCCCCAATGCTGCCCCCGCCTTTTTTACTGCCCCCGCCACCCGCATGGCCTTACCCCGGGGGGGGGGGGGAGAAGAAGAAGAGGAAGAGGCCGAGGAAGAGGAGGCGGCAAAACTATTAATTTTATCAAAAACAACTACACTTATCACTATTAATTTTATTGTTATTGTAACATTAATTTTACATACGTATTTATTAAAGTTATATAGTAACTTGTGGTCGGGGCAATGCACAAAGCGTTCGTAAGGTATAGACATTTTGTCCATTGCACATCGTTCCTCATCACATTACAGTTATGAAGCTTCGTTGACACGGAGAAAAAAAAACTTATGAAACAAGTAAATAAAAACCTTCTCTAACGAGAAAGTTGGTGGGCATATAGGATTGACAATGTTGGTGTAAAAAGCACGGAAACAAGTGTGACAGAAATGTTACTGGAAAATTGAAATAGGCCTATATTTAGCACAGTCACATTTAGGCAGCGCACGCCTGAGAAAATGGGCTAAATATAGGCCTATTTCAATTTTCCAGTAACATTTCTGTCACACTTGTTTCCGTGCTTTTTACACCAACATTGTCAATCCTATATGCCCACCAACTTTCTCGTTAGAGAAGGTTTTTATTTACTTGTTGAAAAGTGGTATGATGCATATGTTGCTGTAGATGCATTTAATCACTGTATAGTTGCTGGAGAAAAGCACGGATGGGAGCATCGCATTAAGCTTCATGATGACCCAAACTTTCCCCTTTTTACAGGAGTGATGTCTTTTATTGATGCAAACATTTATCACACAATGCAGCTCACAGCACCACAAATCATGCTGAGATGCGACACATTCTGGTAAAACAAAATCCAGAACTTGACATACAGACAGACCACGTTCAGTGAATGAAATGCCAGGACATAAGTCAGCATTGATGGGTCATGAACACCATAGGTGATGTATTATGTTGGAGCATGAAAGAAATATGTCACACATGTCCTGCATACATACATTTTGTCGACATCAACAGGCCAAAGTTGCTGGGATGATCACCTAAGATTTGGTCTGCTTTCTAGGAAACATTGTAAGGTTACAGAATATCCCTAATACCAGTTTACATTCACCTGCTCGGCTATCAAAACTGCATGTTTTCATAAACAATGTAAGCCTCTGAATTAGTATTAAAAAAGATCTATCTCTCCTCATAATGAATTGCAAATAATATTATATGACCTTTTAACTTCCTGTTTCTGACCATTGTCAATAAAAAAGAAAAGACAATTTTGTGTACTTTATGCATTCTTGCAATTTTTCGTTTGCACTGAACAAATACATAAGAGGTTGATGGTCAGAATAACCACATGGTTCAGACCCTTCTTAAGTTAGCACCACAATTTGGTGATGCTAACTTTTGACTGCCACCAAATAAAACATGTAATACTTGTCCAGCAACACGTCACGTTCCACCAACTGCGGCGGAATGGCAAAACAACTTTGGTTCCGACAACATGCCGCTTTTGCAGGCTCATTCCGGGGTCACATATTCTTGCTTGTTGTATATGCTTGTTCTAAATAGCTAGAGGTTTACATAATGAAATCAATATCATCGTATCCTCTGCTACCCACAAGCTTGTAAGTGACAATGGTCCTTGTTCTGAATCCAAAGCATTCATGGATATTAATAGATTTGTCCACATTAGATCAGCCCCATACCATCCTAATGGTCTATAGCTGAAAGGGCTGTGCATGCAGACCCTCAAGGATGAATTGCGCCGTATTGAAATCCGAGTGGCAAGATTTCCTTCAAAATACAGGTTAACCCCTCATTCTACCACAAGGTTATCACCAAGTGAAATGTTTTGGCTCGTCCTCATTCATATCTTGATTTGATGAACCCAGATTTAGCTCAAAATTAAAGGTGTCAGTTGTCAAATCAGCTTTAGCAGAATAGCGCACAACACAATAGCAAACAACCATGCATGCTCATTCAAAGTGAGAGAGGAAGTTGATGTTCTCAGTTTTAATAATGCAGAACCATTGGATTCCTGCATGGCATGCAGTATTGTTGCACTAACTGGGCCCTTAGGAGGTATTGCTTTGATTTGGGTACATTTTTCAAACCCCATTTTGTTTTGAGCAACTGAAATATGATCTAGCTTGAAAAAGATGTTCATATTTCTGCCTCTGATGAACTATCCAACAGGGTTTATGGCCCTAATTTCCAATTCATTTTAGGTAGCAGAATTAGAGAGTCAATCTTACCATAGGGACATCTTCCCATCCCATCTCTCCTCCAACCACCACTACATGCAAGGCTAAAGTATTTTGTACAACAATATGCACAACTTTGTTCTAAATAACAGATACATGTCTGCATACATAGCCTAACAGTACACTTAGAAGTACTAAGGATAATTTAGAAGTATCATACTTTTCTTCTTCTGAGAATCTATTCAGAATATAGAGCAGCACTTTCATTGGACTCAGAAACTTCAATGGCTGGTACCGGCTGTAGAAAGCGAAGAAACTAACTCATATTACATCAACAAGACATTGAATTTCATGTTTTGGTGTTTTGTAACACGTTGAATGTAAAAAGCATGGGAGTCATTGTACTTGAGGAGGGCACTAACAGATCAATCCAAATTATATAGCTAGCATCAGCTCTGAGGTAATATGTCCATCAAAAGTATGTTCTATGGTAATTTATGTTAGTAGATAATTGTTTTTCACTGTTTTTATGATATGTTTTATACTTATACAGCATACAATTACACACAGAAAGATCAGTAGTCCATTGCATCGACCTGCATGTCTGCCACCTGCAAGGATCTTGCAGGATAGCCCTGGTGCTTGCTCTCACAAGCACAATGCTCAGTCTGCCATATAGATCCCCCAAAACGTGGGATTTGCTACAGTTTGTGAGGATGGCTTCGCGCATGGCTATGCAGGAGAAAGCATTGCATGCCTCTTCACCCCAGGTACCATATGTTTCCACTGCTAGTGGAATGCACTGCCAACCAAGCTCTGAACACTTTGTTTCATTTTGTTCATGTTTTCTTGATTCTGCATCTTTTGCAGCTACCCCAGCAGAAACCCCCACTTCAGAAACAATTTTGGGACTTAGCGGTGAAGTTACTGTGATGTCAAAAGCAGCAGTATCTTTAACTCCCCAACTTGTCACTAGAATATCAGCAGGCCTAGTTCTGAGTTCACTACTGCCTAAACCACATCCTGCCTCCAGGCGAGCAGGTAATGAGGCACGTTGACATGCGCTGAAGATGGTATTGCGAAGACGATTGTGTCGGTTTGTTACAGGTGATGCTGTGATGACATAAAGGATCTAGTGCTTTCTCGGGGCACAAGGCACATAATGGAGTTGGAACATCAGTAGCACCATAAGGGCACAATCCGAGCCACCATTTTATGGCATTGTGTAGCTCATTGGGATCTAGGTGGAGGCCCAGACTGACTGATGGTGTAACTGTTAACCACACAGCCGCATGTGGAGAGGATACTGACAGCAGTCTTGCCCTGTGAGCACAAGACATGGAATCAAACAAATCTGAAAAAGAATAGGCTTCCAGCTTGTCTGAAAGGTTGTGTTGTGAGGGTTTATTGAGCAAGCAAGATTCAATGAAAATTGTGTCAGAGGACATGACGGAGAGATTGAAACAGTCAATTGATGACGCCAGATGTGAGTGATTTGGAGAGGCATATTCAGAGTTGCACAGAGATGAAATGTATGCAGCTGTTGAGTGATGGGAAAGTGACCAAAGACCAAGGCCTCCTCTGTGCGGACTTAATTCAGCTTGATGCCAGGATTGTTTTGTGGGTGTTAACACCAGTGCACTCAGAGAAACATTCATGAATAAGGCGATCAAAGTGCTCAAAGGTTGCAGTTGCGATTGATGGTGGTGTGGTTCTAGCAACATATGCAAATTTACAAAAACCTGCACAAGAGCGGAGGAGAGTGAACGCAACATGTGGATCAATAGACCCAAAGTGAGATAGAAGGGTTGATGCGTTTGAAATTTTTTCAGTGATAAAAGCGGAGCAGAAATTAAAGTCTCCTATGGGAGCACCAAGTAACTCAAAGTTGGGGATGGAGGATGATGGAATTGAAATGGGGAACTGGGACAATACTTTTAAGAGCTGTGGAAATATAATACATATTTGCCAGCTATGATGGAGGTTGCCAGTGAAACTGGTGCTTCTTCTTGGTTGTCTACCCTTCCAATTTTTGAGCAGGGTTGTGTACTACATGTACATAAGGGTTGCCTAAGGGATGCGTGCCTCCTGTAGTGTATTGGATTGTTAGAACTGTAGCATAAAACTGGGAACTAGTGTGTGCTAGTGCACTTGTACGTACATATATTTTTGTGGTGTCCTCGTGTGTGTATACATGCTGCTGTCTTGCCTTACTATTGAACCTTGACGTGAAACACTACACCTCCGTTTCTATATGTACCTTCCAACTGTGTTTGTGGCACCATCTTTACTGTTGAACATGCATTAATGCTGCGGTGGTTTTTTGTCAATCAGACCCACAAACTGAGAGCATTAAAGCATCACTGCTGTCAGAAAGGTTGTCACAATGTTGCTACCAAACTTAATCTGTAACCTCTTTCAGGAGAACAGTTTAACTATATGTTCAGCTTCAATTGTTAAGTAAAGCATTTTAATTATTTGTAATTTTTGAAAAGTATACAAATTAATAATGTTAATTTGACACAAGTTTATTTATGGCACAAAAAACTAGAGCAGCGTTTGAACCAAAGGTAAAAGCACAAGATATAAGGGGATTATATATGGAAACTACGCAACTAAAAATTCAGGTCTGTAATATTTGTAAATCCATAAATTCATCATTTCCATAATCCCTTGTTTCCTACCCATTGTCACAATTCACTTGTGTTTATACCATATGGATAAACTGGGCTTTAGTATACTAAAGCAGCCGTGCAATGCACTAAATCTCCCTTCACTTTAGTAATAATGAATCTTACTATGAGTGTAAACTGCTGGTTGGTCGATGGGGGGCTGTTTACCGTCCACAGAATGACTGCAGTTCCTGCTTTTCGATTGCCTCCAGCCACATCCATTACTAAGTTATAATTAGCCAACTGCCAGCAATTTCCATTTAGTATCCATTGCTGGCTAGGCTTTGGACTTGAAAGGTTGAATTCACTCAACTGAAGTTGAGTGCCTGCTATCATTGTACCACCATCCAATGCTAATTGATTGGAGCCATCAGTGCAAACAATTGCTGTTGTATTGGATGATTTTATGTTTTGCAGAAACCACTTTTGGTTGCTCGGTGGTGGAGCCCTGGGTGGATTCATGCTAATTTTGGAACCAACGGCAGCATTTGGAGTGGTCAAATAGTATCCAGCCTGAAGACTTGATTGTAAGTAATATGAAACCTGAGGGTGGTGGGGATGAAGAACATATGTAAACATGATGGAAAATATGAGATGTGCGGAAGGTAAGCTGTGGACGTGTGTGAGTGTGGAGAGTGTGCTGTTGGTATGCCTGGTGAGAGGTACATCTGAGGAGTTGTGACAGTGTATGTGTAAAGCATGTATGTGTGCATCAGATGTTTGTCAGCAATTTAGGTGCTTGCGATCAAACATTTTGGCACGACCAGAAACTGTGTTTGGAGCATGGTTTGTGTGCCATTGGTCTCATCCAGCCGCACAATGCAGACCAATGCCAAGATGGACAAAGAGCGTTGCTTCTGCAGCATAAGAAATGGACCAAGCAGAACATCGTAACAACCACTCCCATCATGTGTTTCCATCTCCATTGCTCAGTACCTTTATACAGTAATCATGACATCATGACTATCACTCAGTACATATGTTCTTTTTTTTTACAGTACCGATCAAGGAATGTGCACAAAGGCTGACTAATGTATGTATCAGAGGCAGCAGAATAGAATGGAGAAGCACAATGCATGGACAATTGGGGTGGACTATCCTTATCAGCTTATGAATACACGATGGGATAGTCTGGGCGTCCCTTGTAATTTAATAATTCAATATCCTTACCAGACTAGGGCGCGGCGACACCACTCACACACACACAAAAACACACACGAACACACACACACACACACACACACACACACACATGCATGTGCATTCATAAGCTGATAAGGATAGTCTACTCCACTTGCCCATGCCAATTGCTCTTCTCCATTCTACTCTGCTGCCTCTGATACATACATTTGTCAGCCTTTGTGCACATTCCTTGATCGGTACTGTAAATAAAGAACATATGTACTGAGTGATAGTCATGATGTCATGATTAATGTATAAAGGTACTGAGCAATGGAGATGGAAACACATGATGGGAGTGGTTGTTACGATGTTCAGCTTGGTCCATTTCTTATGCTGCAGAGACAATGCTCTTTGTCATCTTGGCATTGGTCTGCATTGTGCGGCTGGATGAGACCAATGGCACACAAACCAATGCTCCAAACACAGTTCTGATATACAAGAATACTAACTTTTAAACTCCAAAGTCGAATCGCCCATGAAAACATGCATTGGCCCCAAATGAAAACAATCCTGAATATCTTAAAGTTAGTGCATTTTGTTAAATGAGTGTGGCTCCATGCTTCAAAATGTGTTATGTATATCGTTTTTTATGCTGCCATTAAAAAAAAAAATCACTTTGTTTTGATTCTTTCCCCATTTTAACTGAAGAGTACACAATGTTCTTTTAGGACTTTCAAGTTTGAAAAACCATTCCCTTGGCATAATGCATTGAAGTGAGTGTGTCCTGAGCTAAACAACAGCAAAGAAATCACACAAAGGTGATAATTTCATGTTAAGTAAACGTCTATGTAAACAAAACACCATATCTGCAAGCTTATACATTGTCTCACTCTCTGCTCTGGAGTACTCTGGAGCAGAAAGGGATAATAGTATTGCTTGAGCACAGTGCAGCGAATATTGCAAAAAACTGAACATGGTGTCAATAATTGTGTTGATTTGACTTGGAATTCCCCCCCCCCCCCCCCCCCCATACCCACACTTGGCAAGCAGTCAACATACATTATTACCAGTCAGGCAGAGGTTCGTTTTCAAATTAAAGGCAATTAACTGGGTGAATTACTGCCCGCTTTCTGTACATCACTATAAGTGATATTCTGCAGGTACACAATTGATAATGTGATTGATTCGCGTTCTATTTCATCACAGTTTCGCATGAAAATCCAGTTTATCCAAGACTTACATGTATGTAAAAACCTTATAACCTGGAAATAGAAAACTATGGTATTATTCATGCTCCAATAATATCTACAGTTGAGATTGAGAATAATTTTTTTTCAATGTTTGGCATTACGTTTTGGAACAATAGTGAATAATATTACAAATCTGATTGCAGCGTTATGTTGGTAAACTAAATAACAACGAATATCGAAAGTATGAGGTTGTCACGTGAGTTAGTAAATATTCACCATTTTCGTTTGTGCAACCTGTTCAATAAACTTGTTTTTAATTGATTTCTCCACCTTTACGCGTACGCAACGCATTTTACTGAAAAGCGCTATACATGTACGACAGCAATGCCTCCATCGATGGTTCGAGTCAGAATTTTAACGCGGTAAACCGTTGGACTGTTTGTGACAAATAAGTGCTGTTTAGAGGGGGTAAAGTTTCTGCATAGACAAGAATCGCATTTAGCTGGCAGATGGAAATAGGGTGCCTGCACTAGAAACACCCACACAACATGTATAGTAGTTTACCTGTTCCCTAAACATTCAACCAAAGTTTGGACGTCGACTGTCGCCCATTTTCGAATGAATAATGTTTTAATTTTTGATATAATTCAAGTTATACATCAGTTTGTTCGAGGCTGCAGCTGGAGTTAGTAAACGGTTCATTTCAGAGCCAAATTCAATGCCCTTCGTTAAATTGAGTGACACGAATAGCTAGTGTTGCAATATCAGGAGCTTGGGGGGAAGGAGCTCCGAGGGGAACCCTCAAAGGCGTGACAAAGCCGCTACGGTTGCTGTATACCCAAGCGAGATCCACAAAAGAAATCGCAAAACTGGATCAGAATTAGCTGAAAATGCTGCCAAGGAGGCCAAGGTCACTATCTGACTACATGTACATGTTGAACCTTTTTGACATCGACGCTAGGACGCTTGCTTTGCGGTTTGCAAGTTAAATGGCTGGAGTTGGTGGTAGCGTAAACGGTTCTTTCAGAGCCAAATTCAATGCCCTCCGTCCAGATGAGTAGCACGAAGAGCTAGCGTTGCAGCATCAGGAGCTTGGGAAGGTTTATCATGGAGCTGTGGATGGAACAAGAATGGATGTTTCTACTTAGCCCCCCAGTGCTGTACCGCAGATGGGCTACTCCCACGCAGTAGCCCATCTGTACTTGGGCTAACTAGAAACATCTTGCTGACCAAGTTTGGGCTATGTTAAAAGAGATGTTTCCTCCACCAGCTCCATGTAATACAGCAATTTAAACATTTATTCATTCGAAAAATGGACAACAGTCGAAGCCCAAAGTTTGGATGAATGTTTTAGGGAACAAGTAAACTACTATACACGTTGGTTGAGTGTTTCTAGTGCAGACGCCTCTTTTCTATCTATAACAGCTAAATGCGATATCCCATAAGGAATTCTTGTCGATACAGGTATCTAAAAAGCTTTACCCCCTGGAAACAGCACTTATTTGTGACAAACAGTCCAACGATTTACCGCATTAAAAATCTGACTCGGACGATCGATGGAGGCGTTGTTGTGTTGTACATATAGACTTTTCAGTACAATGCGTTGCGTAATGGTTGAGAAATTAACTAAAAACTAGTTTTTTGAACGGTTTTCCCGGCAAACGAAAATGGTGAATAATTACTAAGTCACGCGACAACCTCATACTTTCAATAGTTGTTGCCAATTAGTTTACCAACATTATGCTGCAAACATAATTGTGACATTATTCACTATTGTTTCAAAACGTAAGACCCCAAAAAATGCTCAAGTAACACGATGATCTCATTGTACATGATAGATATGGGGGTTAAGGAGAGGTTGCATACTAAGTCATTCTATCTTCGCCTTTCCCTCTTCCCGCCAACCCCTCCTCCCCCCCCCCCCCCCCCCCCCCCCCCCCCCCTTTCCCCTTCGTCCCGGTCTGTCGAACAATCGAAGACTTACGACGGAATAACTTGGGCCAATAACTGATTCTTGGACGACCTGGAGAAGAGAAGGAAAACAATTTATGCCAATTTTCAGTATGTAGAGCACACGGTCACAATTAGCATGCTTGATCAATTGCTTAAATTCTAATATAAGTTGGACTTGATATGAAAGTGACGTACACAATTTATTCAGTCAATAACTTTAATGGTTTACGCCACGCCACTGAATAATTAATTTTGTTTGATGAAAATTGCAACTTTGAACACTCATATTTGTCATTATATGGCTGACAGATGTGTTCTTGGATTAAATTGAAGATCATTTTAAGAAGAACTGGTTTATTATGATTGTTGCTTGGTATTGATAAAGTGTTAAAATTTTAGAGCGTCTAAAGCACATTTTGTAAAATAGAAGTGTCTAGGATGTTAAAATTGTCTTTTTAAATAAATACAGGCTCTATCAAGCAAATGTTTTTATGAAACAAAAGTTTTGTGTATCTATAATCCCTGAGAACCACACACGGTTTAACGTGAGGACGCCATTTTTGCCTCATATAAATTCACTCAGTATTGTTTACTTACGTTCTAAGTGGTGTTATGCATAACTGTCTCACCACTGACAGCTACCCACATTATAGCCACTAATTACCTAGCCTGACTCAGCAGAAGGAGTTTCCTTATTTGGGTACTTATGAACTTAAGTACTTGGTACCGGGTCTTTGGGGCGCTAGCTTTTTTGCAGAAGGAACTTACGTAATACATTAGGAGCGAACAGGGACCTAACGCATGATTTTTGGTTGATATTTTAGAAGTCTAAATGTCGTCTGCACATTGCTTCTTACATACTCAGAATCGGAGTATCTGTCATGGAGTTGTAAGGCACTGAATTTGTAATTAGCCATACATTTCAACGCAAACGTTGCATTTCTATTGCACGTACAGGAAACTCTATAATACATGCGTTAGGTTCCTTATCGCGGAAACGTTGGTACATGTATACCTGACCTTACTGCATGTAGGTACATGCAACGCGTATAACATACAATCATGTCTTGTTGTGAGTCACACTAGTGTGAATTCATGCAGCAAGCATCAGAACTAGTACTAATAAAATAGCAATGTGTCATGCGTGTAATAAATGTTCACGTTCATGAGGTTAAATACGAGCGCTAGCTAGCATAGTTTTGATATCGGTGGTTTCTTATAAAGCCGCTGGACGACGAATACAATCCTTGTACTGATAAAGTTAGCGAAAATGTTCACAACGCTACATGTCGTAGGAAAGTATTTATACTACAGTATTGACAGTGTGTACCCTTGTTATTCAACCATCCCTTCATATGTTTGTAGCAGCTGCAGAATATTCGCAATGTCCTAGACCTTAATAAATCAAAAACAAATTAACGTGGTATATCCCGTATATACGGGGTATACCACGTACGGAACTAGCACCATTAAACAATTAACGACATATACAGTGGATGCAATTACATTGGAAGTATGCAATTAATTACATTTGGAAGTACGCAGCAGACTCATTGGTACGCAGCAGACTCACTGGTGGCGAAGGATCCATTCTGATACAAATGCACAACAGTTGACGATCACACCAACCTAGCGCGCAACACTGTTGATTCGGAGGTCCAGAATAGGGGCGGGGTTAAGATGATATTCACTGTTGTAGTTATTTGGGTCCATGGCACTTAGATTATCCCGTAGAGATTTTCTAGCTCAGCATGATCTGCGTTTACCTGCCTTTATAGCTTTCCATGAAAAAATGAATAGATAGCAGCCCCATGTAGAGGTAAATGATTCTTATTGCATTGCTCAGCAACTTGGCACGACGAAGGTATATCAATTCCAAATCTAAATCACATACAGAGATACAGTGCACTTTAGTTTATACACAAGTCATTTTATATCAAAATCATCATTGTAGTGTATGTCATGAACTACATAAACTGCCAAAAAAAGCTAAATGCATGCTATTAATACTATGCCCCATGCTGTCGGTTCTAACACTGTAGCATCACCTCTGATGGATACAAAGTGCTTAAATCAGGAGGTAATACTATCCAATTGTAACTGGTGTCAGTTTTGTGATGCGATGGAGGAACAATATGGGTTCGAATGCTTCAGCTCAAGACAGTTTATGATAGCGTCATTTATTCCAATGAGCTAGATGACGGACAGAAAGCATTGCTTAATTAACCCTCGAACTGCTAAGGTAGGCTAATCGTGATAGACGTTAACAATTTATTCACGTCATTCAGATTGCTACATGTTGCTTTAAATGTATTCTTATTGGCGTTACCATACAGTGTATTTTGTTGCATTAAAATTTCCCACATCATAATACTAAATACGATTGTTAGGCTTAATCACTGAACCAGAGCTGCAGGTACAAATCTCTAGTGTATTTGACTATAATAATAATACATTTCGGACGCTCATTAGCAATTCCTGGCCAATTTTGCAAACGTCCGTCACATTTCCCGCGCACGCGTCCATAGAAATGTATGGGGTAAAGTTCATTTTTGAATACCATAAATCAGGGAAAGTTGCTATTTAAGTTTGAAAGAAGCCCCATGATGGATAACATGATAAGCTATCACTCTGCCAGGTTGATGGAATTTTCAGCCACTGCTGCGAGGTTCCTCATAAGGATTAGTACTCCTCCATAGAGATGTATGGAAAATTGTTTTTTTATAATGATTTTTTATCACTATTCTTTTTTGTTACTCTGAATGTAAGATAGGAAGGTATTGTTTGACTCATTTCAAATGATGCTAATATGATCAAGGTAACTTTCTACCAGGTTCTCATGCCCATAGGCTTCTTCCCCTGGGTTCCTGGGGCACTTTTGGTCATGAGGGTACCTAGTTCAGTTGAATAATTAACAAACGCCCGTGACAGTAAATTGGGGCGTTCAGTTCTGGCCGCGTTGGAAGTAAGGAACTTAACTGCACGCAAACTTGGTATGTTCTTTGTTTGGGACTATATAGGAGCGCATGTTTTTGGTTCGATACTAAGCCGTTTGAAGTTTATGGTCTGTCAAACGCGGAGTAGTCCTAGGTCTATTCGATAAACACGATACGTATTAAACTACGTGTGTTTGTTTTCTGAAAAGCTAAGGCATCACTGAAGGCTAAGTGTATAAGTAAGGCCACTATAAGCCTATAGCTTTTTATATTCGACCACGTGGTGGCGCTATGAGTATGACAGCTGGGAAATTAACGTTCCTTTTCTGTTGCTACTTTTCCATATGCGTGTGTGCATATCCACATTTGTCAATGTGGTCGTTCTATATAAGGCCCAGTGTCGTTACAAGAGTGATTATGACAAGAAGCATTGCAAAGGCAAAGCAAGGGAGTTTTAATATGTATCTATGTTTATGTATGTTATCATGCATACTTATGTATAGTAGTGTGTTTGTTGTGTGTGTGCATTAATTAAGTCAAGCAATTTAAATGTATGTTGCACGTTTTCATACATTTATTTCTTATTTTTCAGCCGCTTTCAGTAGGAACATTAGTGTTACTGAGAAACTCTCACCAGGATGGTAGAAAAGGAGGTAAGCTTACGAAACGGTGGAATGGTCCATATAAAATAGTAGAATCACTTGGAAAGGGAGTGTACAAGATATTCAATCAAAAAACTCGAAAAAGGCTGTCAACATTTGCAGGCTGAAACCCTTTTATTCTGGTGAACAAAAAAAGTCCCTTCATTTAATTTTTCAAACATGTTACCCATCCATCACTGGAAACCTTTCTACACATGCCAGGCCTTCAAAAGACCCATGAGGATAGAGAGCTCAATTGAAGATGTTGGTACACTGGATAGTGTGTGCTTACCTGGATCAAGTTGTAATGAAAGCAAAATGTCAATGCCAGATTGTTTAACAGTCGGAAATGTGGGATTCCTTCGTATAAGTGGTGAAGAAATGGCCCCAGTGGATACCTCCAATAGTCACTCTACAACAGTGATTGGAGAAGATCTTAATTCTGTGCTGTCTATGTTCAATCAGGCTTTGCAAAATGCATATGATGCAGGGAATTGGATACATAAATATGTGCAACCACCCATGTTTTAAGTCATCAATACCTTGACACTGCTGAAAGTATTGAACAATCATGCTACTGTGGCAGTGATGCAGTACAAGACAATTTTGACAACTTTGCAACAAGCACCTCACAAAAAAACTGCGGTTTGTTAATGCCTTTTTACTGTATGAGTTTTTCCCCTATATGTAAACTACCATCAGTACCAATTCCTCAGCAAAGGAACATGTCACCCACAGCTTCAACTGTACAAAAATCAGCAAGAAAAAATTCTACTGTTTTAACATCATCCTCGGTGCCTAAAAAACCTCAAGCATTCAAAACCAATGCAGCACCATTTTGGATCGAATCACTGCATTTGCTGATGTCAGATTATGATGCATTTCTGAATGGAAGTTGGGTTACAGACAACACTGTAAATGAAGGACAAGTCATTATCAAATATACATTTCCTCACATCTGTGGGCTGCAGAACATTTTACTAGGCATGAATCTTCAATTTGATGTTCAGTCAACAGAATTAGTTCAAATTCTGCATATAGATGATAACCATTGGATTACAATTTCGACAATTGGATGCAAAGTGGGAGAAGTGAATCGGTATGATTGCAACCAATGTGAATCCCTCTCTGCTTCTACAGAAGAACAAATTAGTTGTTTATTGAATTCAAAGGAGAAGGAATTGCACGTGAAGAAAATGCCTGTACAAAGGCAAAATGGTTGTTCAGATTGTGGGTTATTTGCACTGGCATTTGCAGCAACACTGTGCAGTGGGTCATGCCCCAGTAACATGGTCTACAAGCAGTCTTCAATGAGAAAGCACCTACTTGATTGCTTTTTACATTTCAGTATGACCAATTTTGCAGGGAGAAAGATAAAAAGACCTAGTAAACGAGCATGTTTTGAAGTAATTATTGAAATGTTTTGCAAATGTAGGCAGCCAAAATATGGTCTGATGGCACAATGTGACAAGTGCAATGATTGGTTTCATGAGAACTGTGAAAGCATTTCCACTACCGTACTGATGTCCAATACATATTGGTATTGTTCTTCATGCAAGAAATCATTTCATTCATAAGCATTATTTCTTTGCATCATTTATTTACTTCATGCACTAGCTTCACTTGATTTGGAGCACATGCGATTATATGAATCGAGTTAAAATACAGCTAAATGCGCGAGCGCGGTGACATCGTGACATCTAGGGGCTGTTGTAATAAAGGATTGATTTGTGGGTATGGCTGGTTGGAGTTGGAGGCCGCGGCATCCATGCAGGGATGCCATGGAAATACAATATCGCGTGTTTGGTCGGAGGGAGGGGGGGGGGGGGGGGGGGGGGGGGTAGGATAAAATGTCCAGGGGAGACACTAGAAACTAGATGGGGACACTTTTTCCTACGATAAAGTGTCCGGGAGGACACATTTGGCTAGGAAAAAGTGTCCGGGGGGACACTTTCTAGGATTTTGTGTCCGGGGGGACACATTTAGGGGGGGACACTATTTACTACTACACCAGCACAGAAAGCATCCCTGCAGACAGGACTGGACCAGTCAAGGCGATACTGGAATGCATTTTGAGAACCACGTTTGTTCCGAATCACAGCAAGCATTCCATAAACAACTGCCTTTCTGGTTTTCTTGGCCAATTTGGATAGTGTAGTGCATGCTCATCTTTTGGGCAAGTCACCGTACTTCAATAAGCAGCTGTCTTTGCAGCATCCTCCTCTAGTAAGGTAGGCATTCAGCATGCGACGGGGACGACACTGTCCACGTGCTATTCTAGCTGGTACACCTCCTGGGCCCTCGCTGTCATCTTCACCATCACCATCACTATCACAGTCGCTTCTGCTATCACCATCACTCCACTATCACTTCCACCATCATCGCTTTCACCATCACCGCCATCTCCGTCGCTTTCACCATCATCGTTGATTCCATCTTCACAGACATCGCTATCAATGCCGTCGAAAAATCATCATGCACTTCCATATTCACCGTCGCCATTGACACCACCGTTCTCAATCTCCTCATCCACGTCCAAATTATCGTACCATTAGCTGAATGATAAACGACGAGCTCGTCATCAGTTGTCGCCATATCGTTTATCTACACAGAAGATAACGAATAACAACTGTAACTAAATAGTAATAGGCAAGACCGAAAAAATTCGTACTAGTGGGTACTATACTTCTCAACAAGAGTGATTTTGCAGGACACTGTCCCATATACATACAAACATATGCAAACAATTGATTTAAATACAGCACAACCACAAAAGTTGAAGAACATAAAATGATAATCATAGAAACTCGTTGCCAAGATAACCATAGAAAGGTCTAATAACAATGTGGAAAATTAGACACTTCAAGCCAGACAATTTTTCATCCTTCCCACTTCATCCTAGCTATTACTGAATTGCTCATGCTCAGCTTGTGACGACACACACACACACACACACACACACACACACACACACACACACACACACACACACACACACACACACATGCACACACACATAACACACACACACACATATACACACAAATCAAACATAGTACACAGCTGCAATGCATAATTAGTTCAGTACACCTATAAAGTAACTGTTTTTATCACAACATAAAATTCTTAATATGCTCCATATGACTTGTTGGGACTTAACCCTATAAATGCCCGACCGTAAAAAGTGGCTGAAATCACCCTCTCCTCCCCTATGTGTAATGTGAAAGTGAAACAAAATGCGTTATCTTACTATATTCATATAACATATTTTTTCCACGTCTTTTTCCTCTTTCCCATCCAGTTTTTGGACAAACCTGTGTCTTTCACCAATTCTTAGATTTATTCACGAAGAGATACAGTGTACATGCATGTATGTGGCGATATTGTATGCAACGAATGGCTTACCACAACAGACATCACATCGTCAGAATCCTGTGTAAATTAAACAATATTGTATTCATAATAGTGCTTTGCCTTTCACAGCATGTTTGATAAATGACAAACGATAGCATATCTTATCTATAGAAATAGTATAGAGACAGCAAATCGAACTAACATAAATGCCATACATGCACTTCAGATTATAGTTATTGATTGCACTTTTTAAATACATGCACGACAACTAGCATGCACACCACAAAGATTCTTGTAACTCTGATTGTATTTTTTATCACATGCACCTGGTAATTTTTTCTTCATTTGTTGATAGTGCCTCTATCATTAAGGTAAGTACAAGCATTAATACTTCAAAAAAACGTGAATTCTATATAATGCTGGGCTTATATTTAAAACAACAATACACATTTGTGTAGCACAGTGACTTAATTTGCCGTTTTCTTTGACAGAATTATCCCATTTTGTGATCAGCATACCAAGTACGTAACTGAACACTCTATGCTTTACTGCACATGAAATGATAGATTTACTGCAGCTTTTTCAACATTACTTGCAGATGCAGGAGTCTACATAAATTAAAAACATAAATTTTGCAGATGCAGGAGTCTACATAAATTAAAAACATAAATTTTGCAGATGCAGGAGTCTACATAAATTAAAAACATAAATTCTATACAATGCAGGGAATAACACACATTTTTGTAACACACTGACAAAAAATGCACTTTTTAACTCTCTATGCTTCACTGCACAAGAAATGCTACACTTACAGCAGTTTCTTCGGCTCACTTGCACATGCAGGAGTCCCTAAACATTCATTGGGCTTCGACTGTTGTCCATTTTTCGAATGAATAAATAAATGTTTAAATTGTTGTATTACATGGAGCTGGTGGAGGAAACATCTCTTTTAACATAGCCCAAACTTGGTCAGCAAGATGTTTCTAGTTAGCCCAAGTACAGATGGGCTACTGCGTGGGAGTAGCCCATCTGCGGTACAACACTGTAGAAACATCCATTCTTGTTCCATCCACAGCTCCATGATAAACCTTCCCAAGCTCCTGAAGCTGCAACGCTAGCTCTTCGTGCTACTCATCTGGACGGAGGGCATTGAATTTGGCTCTAAAAGAACCGTTTACGCTAGCTACCACCAACTCCAGCCATTTAACTTGCAAACCGCAAAGCAAGCGTCCTAGCGTCGATGTCAAAAAGGTTTGTAATAAGGTAGCTCATATCAATACGCACAGAAGAACCACCCAAAATAAGATTACACTCTATATATACATACACCATAGAATGTTCTTGATCATTCTGACCAATGACCTAACAGCACATGACTGATTAGCACAGAAGGTGATGATTGTGCCCAGCTCTACACAGGCCCCTTTCTTGAAAGATTACGTCCCAGTATTAAAAATAATCTGGAGGGCGTCTATTTCTCAAGGGATAGCGCCGTGCATTGTCAGCCCCAGCCTGAGTAGGGTCTGCTGCCTCCTGTCTGGGTGGTTGGGCATCAGGATGTTCCTCCTCTTGTATCTCTTGAGGTACCACCATTTCATTTCCATCATCATCTACCAACTCAAGTGCATTCCCAGGTGGAAGGGGTAATTTAGCTGCTTCCTGTAGACCCTTGTCGGTCAATCCAGCTTCACTTCCAGTTCTAGTGCCATGTGCCTCCACATCAGATGAACATTTCTTGAGTCGGTTGAAGTGTACAACTAGGCGTCTACGACGACCCATCGTAGCCTGAATGCGATAGTTAGCATCGGAAAGTCTCTTAATGACCCTATATGGGCCATCCCATGGCAGATGCAACTTTTTTGATCTTCTTTTCGTGACTGCTGGTGAATACAGCCAGACAAGGTCTCCTACGCAAAATGGCAATCCATGGACTTTCTGGTTATACAACTCCTTCTGGAACTGTTGTTTTTCTCCAATGTGTTCCCGAGCAACTTCGTATGCCTTTTGCAAAGTCCTTTTCAAATTGCCAACATACTCGGGGAGCTCAACGTCTGGTGTATTGTCCATGCCACACATGAGGTCCACTGGCAGTTTGGCTTGTCTCCCAAACATAAGGTAGAAAGGAGTATATCCTGTAGAGGTCTGAACGCTAGTGTTGTGTGCAAAACACACCTTTGGAAGACACTCCTCCCAATCCAGTTGCCAGCATACTTATCAGAGTGCGGTTGAACCTTTCAACTAATCCATCTCCTTGGGGGTGATACGGTGTGGTACGTGTTTTGCAGATCTTTAGTACTTTGCACATTTCAGACACCAGTTTGGATTCAAATTGTCTACCCTGGTCCGAATGTAACTGTTCAGGTATAGAAAACCGACAAAACATTTCATTGGTCAGCTTTTTAGCAACTGTCTCAGCCTCCTGGTTCGGAATGGCATATGCCTCTGCCCAACGTGTAAAGTAGTCTGATGCCACCAGCACATACATGTTCCCATTCTTACTTTTGGGTAGAGGGCCGAGGATATCTGTGGCCACAATCTGGAGAGGATAACCAGCCTTGACAGGTTGAAGTGCAGCTTGATTCTTTGGCACAGGGCTCTTTCTACGTGAACAGACAACACACCTCTTGCACCAGTCAGTCACATCGTTGTAGTGCCCAGGCCAATAAAATCGCTCTTTTAACCTGGATAATGTCTTCTGTTCGCCTAAGTGTGCACTAGTCAAACTGTTGTGAATCTCTTTCAGAATACTCTCCCTGGCTGCTCTCGGGACAACCAACTGCGCAATGCTTTCTCTTCCATCTTTGCTCTCAAACCTTCTCCAAAGGATGTCCTTATGCACATACAGCTGGTCCCACAACTGGAATAGTCTCCTGCCGCCAATAGTATAGCTTTGAACTGTATGGAGCTCAGGTTTCACTCTAGCCTCCATAGCCAAAAGAAGTGGGCCAATCTCACTATCCTCCAACTGTAGCTTTCTCATAGTGCATTCACCACCTTCTGTAGCCTCACCAACCACCATTGAAATGCAAGACAATTCCTCTTCATTGAGATTAGGCTCACTTCTGCCACATTGTGAACAGGGTATCCGAGACATTGCATCAGCATTACAGTGCTTTCGACCTCGGCGATGAATGATAGTGAAGTCATATTGTTGAAGTCTCTCCAACCAGCGAGCTAACTGCCCTTCTGGTTCTTTAAAGTTTTTCAGCCATACAAGGGACCCATGGTCTGTCCGGAGCTTAAAGTGGCGACCTAACAGATAAGGGTGGAATTGCTTCACAAAGGTGACCACAGAAAGAAGTTCACGCCTTGTGGCACAGTATCTTCTCTCAGTCTTTGTCATTATGCGACTTCCATACGCAATCACTTTCTCGGAACTGTCCTCTTGAACCTGTGACAGGACAGCTCCCAGTGCAAAGTTGCTTGCATCTGTGTCCAGGACAAATTCTTTGGAGAAGTCTGGATATGACAAGATGGGGGCAGTGACCAGACGACGTTTGAGTTCTTGGAAGGCCAGTTCGCACTCTTCTGTCCAAAGAAATGCTACATTGTGTTCCGTGAGATGGTGCAATGGTTTCACTATTTCTGCAAAGTGTTGGATAAAGCGCCGGTAGTAACTAGCCAATCCTAAAAACTGTTGAACCTCTTCAGCTGTTGATGGTGTTGGCCACTGTTTCACCTTCTCTGTCTTTGTAGGGTCTGTAGCAACTCCTTCTTCAGATATCACGTGTCCCAGGTATTTCACCTGTTTTTGAAAAAACGAGCACTTGGCTGGCTGAAGCTTTAACCCAGCAGCTCGAAGGCGTTGTAGAACACTGGCAACATTCCTGAGGTGTTCTTCCACACTGCGACCGGGTATGATGATGTCGTCCAAATAGACCAAACACTGTGACCACTGCATGCCTGCTAGAACAAGATCCATAAGACGCTGGAAGGTAGCTGGTGCGTTACAGAGGCCAAAGGGCATAACTTTAAACTCAAACAGGCCATCTTTTGTACAGAAAGCTGTTTTTTCATTATCTTCAGGCTTGACTTCCACCTGCCAATATCCACTTATCAGATCCAATGTGGTGAACCACACTGACCCAGCAAGGGTGTCCAACATTTCATCTATACGTGGGAGAGGATATGCGTCTTTACAGGTGATGGAGTTCAGCTGCCGGTAGTCCACGCAAAATCGAAGTGTGCCATCTTTCTTAGGGACCAGTACCACTGGAGATGCCCAAGGACTAAGAGATGGCTGGATGATGTCTTTATCAAGCATGTCTTCAAGCATCTTCCTTGCCTCCTCCCACCTAGCAGTAGGAATACGTCGAAGTGGGTGACGAATAGGATGGGAATTTCCTGTGGAGATAGAATGCCGCAGTCTGTCAGTCCGGCCTAAGTCATTCTTGTTAACAGCAAAGACATCCTTATATTCTTGAAGGAGCAAGAGAAATGAATTTTTCTCCCCATCCATGAGACCTTGTCCACACCTTTGCACAATGTTGTATAAGTCTTCTCTGACCGAACACTCCCTCAATGTTGAATGTTCATTTGCTGCCGTAGCCATTTGTACAGATGAGAGTTCTGCTGACTGAACCTGTTCCATTGTGGCCATCTGGGTCCCTTTGTGAATGATAATGGGCTCCGTTGATGGGTTCAGTAGTCTCACTGGCACTTCTCCTCTGCGTACATGTACCAGTCCATGTGCTACTTTGATGGGCGTACGAGTAGTCACTGCACCCTCCACAATCCAAGTACCGGTAGCTGGTAATGGTTCCTGTACCTTTGCCATCACTTCAATCTCACTACTGGGTGGTAGATGTAATGTGGTCCCCAATGTAACATGAGCAGCTGCTTCATTCAGGGTAACACTGAGGGGCAACGTCATGTTCCTGCCAGCAAACTGCAACTGCCCACTGTGGGTATCAATGATGCACTGGTTGGCCTGAAGAAAATCAAGTCCGAATATAGCATCAGTTGTGAGACATTCCAAGACGATAAGGTCTGCAGAAAACAGCTCACGTCCAATTCTGATGCCAACTTGAGCAGCTCCAAGAATCTTCAATGGTGTACCATCCACTCCCACCAAGCGATGTCCAGTCGGGTCTAGCTGTTGCTGTTTCTTTGCGTTAACCTGTTCCCACACATCCTTGCGAATGAGTGAGACAGCAGCACCAGTATCCAGTAGAAAACTAACGCGAATGTTGTTGATGAACGCTGGAATCTTGTAGGCAGATGACGAATTTATAGGTAGCACGGGTGTAGTAGCATAGTCTATTTGTGTAGTACTCATTTGGCTGTGGGCGTGTCCCTCCTGGTAATTTCTTCTCTTCCCACATCCCACAATAGGACTCGAGGAGGGCATATGTATACGCGTATACATATGCCCTCCTCGAGTCCTATTGTGGGATGTGGCTCTTTCATCATCCCAACATAACCATCCTTTAGCCAGAGTCACCAACGTGTCGGTGCATGCAACAGTCAATGCAGTTCCAAGCAGCATTCTTGTTTTTTGCTCTAAGCCTAAGGCAGGACTCGAACATACTTTGCAGTGGTTCATGCCGATTGACATCCGGTAATTGATTCGTAATGACATTAAAGTTACGTCGCAAGCATTACGTAAGGCTATATTTAGAAGTAAACAACATCCTAAAAAAAAATCAGGACGCTGGACAGTGCCGTTGAGAGGGGGGGGGGCAGGGGGGTAAGCTACCCCGGGCCCCGCGGCAAAAGGGGGGCCCCGCGATCCCTAAGAAAAAATTTGTTCGACAATTTTTCAATTCTGACTGCCAATGTAAATCCTTTTCATGTTTCATGTTGACGCGCACAATTGCAAAAAAAAAATTGTAATGAAAATATTATATACTTTTAAATGGTTTTTGGCGATAAATAGAATTCCGGCATAGTCCTGTGTCAGGGATGCCACCCTGCATGGTCAGCATGAAAGTGTGAACGAGCAAGCAAAAGCCTGCCCCTATACACAGCAATCTGATACTGCTGAACATGTATGTAACATGTTTGCATCAAGTCTGTTACATACATGTTCAGCAGTAACATCCTGTACCAGACAAATAACTTTTGGCTGTGTAGTGCTATTAGCAAATGAAAAAATGCGTCGATACGAAAGTGGTGCTGCAAAACGAAAGAAACTTACTGCTGCTAAAACTGAGATCGCGAAGTTAACAAAACTCGATTCTTTCTTTCAAGCATCCGAATCTTCATCCTTGGATACATGTACATCAGTTACATCTACCCAAAATCAAACTGCATGACGATGCTACTCGGACTGTTCTGCCTGAGGCAGCGTCGGTAACAGATCTGGATACTTGTACATGTGCACGTACAGGCGGTTCTTCTTCTCATGTTGACACTGTACATAGAGGCGACGAGGCCTTAAGGAACTGTCCTGCTCCTGCAGACACGAGTGAGCAGTCTGCGAGTAAGGCTGATCCTGCAATAGATGGCAACATGCCAATCTTGGAGACGTACAGAGTCCCCTTTGCAGTTGCTGAACAAGCTGCATGACGCGCGCCTGGAATCTTTGTTCCCTAACGTTTGCATCAGCCTGTGGATATTTTGCACCTTGCCAGTCACCGTGGCATCTGCAGAAAGAAGTTTTTGTCAATTGAAGCGAATAAAATCATACAGCAGATCAACAATGGCTCAGGAACGACTACAAGGCTTAACCCTGCTTTGCATTGAATCCGAGTTAGCAAAGACAATAGATTACGATTCAATCATTGCCACATTTGCGTCCAGGAAGGATAGAAAAGCGGCACTGTGAGTCTGTGCCGAGTGTGCATGGTGACATCGCCGATTCGTTCATAGTAGTTATGATTCATTGAACATTATGCCACTGAACAGTCCATAGCATTCAAGCTATTTATACTATTGATTGGACCTTAATTTATTCATGTACTGTAATCGTGTCACTGCAATTTCATTTGTCGATTGATCAAAATTCACGGCCAGACGAAATTTAATCGCTAACATGCAGATAAGTAATTTTAGTCCATTAATATTATTTATTTATTTTAAAAAAGTATTAAGGAGGGGGCCTCTCGTGAGAGTTATTACCCGGGCCCCAACCTGGCTCTCAACGGGCCTGACGCTGGAACAAAATCTTGGACGAGTTTCCCAGACCCACCTGTCGTAGTGTTTATACTGTAAGCGATAAACACTTACGTCATGGTGGGTCTGGGTACGAGACTATGTAGTGTGTGAGGATGTGTAGTTTGTGTTGAATACGGTTCAAGGTCAGTGTGCATTTTCTAGAATGTAAATTTCTTGCAGACTACGGAAGTTAGTGGCCCACCAAGCACATCAACCAGTCATTCATGCCTCTCATTGTGGCTATGTTAACAGCTGAGGTGGATTTGATGGGTGTGCACTGCTGATCTATGGATCTCATTAACAGGTGTGTTTTCTAACACTACACTCCTCTCACAACCACTGGTTCTCACAGCCTGGTGGGGTCTGTACAGTCTACACACACACACACACACACACACACACACACACACACACACACACACACACACACACACACACACACACACACACACACACACACACACACACACACACACACACACACACACATACACATACACAAACACACATACACACACACATACAACACATACACACATACACACACACAATTATCTCTTTCCCAATATAATCACATGTACTTTTTTCTCACAAGGTGCCCTCACACAGAGGAGTAGTTCAAGTGGTGAACCTCCACCCAGCTCCTCCAACACCATCAACTCAATGCCCCTCATCAGTCCCAACTACTTCGAGTACTTCTCCTTCCCTCTAATTTGGTCCTGTGAGGTTTTAGCTGGGGAGGGTTGTTCCAAGCTGGGATAGCAGCCCTGTGTTACCATACCAGCATTAGTGACAATAGTAATTGTTATGGAAAAGGAGTGTGTGTGTGTGTGTGTGTGTGTGTGTGTGTGTGTGTGTGTGTGTGTGTGTGTGTGCGTGTGTGCGTGTGTGTGTGCGTGCGTGCGTGCGTGCGTGCGTGCGTGCGTGCGTGCGTGCGTGCGTGCGTGCGTGCGTGCGTGCGTGCGTGCGTGCGTGCGTGCGTGCGTGCGTGCGTGCGTGCGTGCGTGCGTGCGTGCGTGCGTGCGTGCGTGCGTGCGTGCGTGCGTGCGTGCGTGCGTGCGTGCGTGCGTGCGTGCGTGCGTGCGTGCGTGCGTGCGTGCGTGCGTGCGTGCGTGCGTGCGTGCGTGCGTGCGTGCGTGCGTGCATGTGTGTGTGTGCACACGCATGCATACACTCCTTTTCCATAACAATTGTGTGTGTGTATTTGTGTGTGCATTGAGGAGAGAAGCATTCATCCTCATTTTTCACCTAGGTTGTGTGTGCTACAGATGACAGAGCAGCCTGATGGACGAGAGGCAGTTGTCGCAGGGGGCTCAAGAGAGGAACTGAATATTTGTACCTGTACTTTTATGGCCCATAAAAATTAGAATTCATGTGTCTGTTAAGCTTGATTAGCAGATCTATGGTACATATTAGGACAAGGGGTACAGGTTTTGTTGAAGATACACTGGAACACCCCTCTGATGCCTCAAGGCAGCATGTCTTGTCCAGGAATGGTGTCAAAGAGGGATCTTTGAGAGTAGGGCATTGGAAGAGGGATATAGCTCTGTTGGGTTTCTGTCCAATGGGGTGTTAGAGCTGCTGTTTTTTTTTAATCTCTGAAACCCTCTAGCTAAGGAGTTGTTAGCAATCTTCATAAAACGACGCGCGATATGATGTTGATTGTTATGCAAACACACGGGCACAATTAAACCTGTAAACATTAGGGTAAGCTGATTTGAGTGAAGCTCCATTCGTATCAGTAGCTTAAAGCATGGTTTATGATAATGCGTACAGTGATAAAAATAGGCATGTGAAGATTTCGGTCACATATTTATGCATAGCTGCTAGCTGGGGGAAAGAAATCGAAATCAAGCTTTTAATGCATGACTGGTTTACTTGCTTATTCACCCAACAGTGCATGTTTCGGGTGGACATAAATTTGCTTCTTCTGCTGATTCTTGAAAATATTTCATACTCTGACTAGTGACTATCCCTAGGTTTTACGACAAGCACCTGCATATAACGCTCGAGTCAAGTAAACCAAATGCTATACAGACGTCCAGGCACAGCCCTCGGTTTACGAGAGTCTCATGCGCTCGTCCTCTCCTTGATAGAAGTAAGCTCGCACCCTTACTAGGTCTATCGAAGATGATGTACCTGAGGAACAACACTCTTCTCGCCGCCGGCATCGTCTGTTCGTCTGCATTACCCTATCGCTGCATCGTCGCGTTGCTCTATCGCTGCTACCGGCGACGGCAGCCCTATCGCTGCCGGCGGCATCGTCGCATTGCACTATCGCTGCTACCGGCGGCACATAGTCTAATCAGAGATAATATTATCTCTGGTCTAATCGTCTGCATTGCAGCTGCTGGCTATCGCAGCTGGCTTTGGTAAATGTGCATCGTCCTCATTGAGCGGCACGGTTGCAGCGGCGATCCGTGCCCGTGAACTGCAGGGTCGTACATAAGACGCCAAAACGTTGGGCGAAAGAATCGTATATCGGAAAGACAAACTGTATTCTGGTTTGGTGCCCTGCAATAGACAAAATATTATTATACATGATATTGCTCGTTAACTTTAACTAATCACGCACACGTGGAGCAGAAACTGACATGGCGCCCAGGAGTGTGTTGAAGCGAAAGAGAAAAATAAATAGAAAATATGCCGAGAACAACGCTGCTACACCGTTGCTGCTTTCTATACCAAGCCAAAGTAAGCATTAAACATGCATAGGATCACGCATTAACATACTACATGTATATATATATTTATATTTATAGTAGATGTATATTCATAGTAATAACGGATAACGCTATCGACTTCCTATTTTCAACACTTCATACTACACCATTTCACTATGAAGCGTTGAAAATAGGAAGTCGATAGCGTTATCCGTTGGGATGTTATAGCGATTCAAACGCGATGCATTTGTATTACATTTTAACCGTGGGGCAATTTTCGCGGAAACTGTCCCAGATATATTTATCTGAGTAGTGCATCAGCTTGCATGTAAATTCCCTAACTGCACAAATGAGTGGCAGGTAATCGTATTTGGCGGCCTAGGCTATAATTATAATAATAAATAGCCCTCCTTCTCGTCCCCCAAATGAGTCAGTATAATTGCGCAAGAACATGAATTGTAAATACGGCAAGTATTATAAACATTACACTTCCATCCATTAACGTTTAATGTCAAGTATGTGTAATTTCTTAACCACACTTGGCGAGCGTTTCCCCCTTCCTGCACGCTCCCATACCAGCTAAGGGACATGGGGAGTGCTTTAAGCACCCTCAACGGTGTTTGTGGCTGAACCACAGAGGCAAGCGCTTATTGCGTAGATAAAAAGAAAGGCAAAACTGACTGTTTAATTGAAAACACTATCATAGCGTGGATGAACCCCCCAACATTCAGAATTGCTCTCTTTTGCCCTAAAGGCTAACAACCCAGAACTGAATGAAAGGCGCATACACACCTTCAGTATAATGAGGCACCATTATCAACATGCCGGGGGGGGGGGGGGGGGGGGGGGGGGGGGACACCCAATGACTTCACAATAACAAATTCAAAGTTATTATTGCCACCACACACATATTATTGTACACACCATACTCTTGCCTCCTTCCCACACCACTGCAAGTGTATGGCCGGAATTATGTACTAGTTAGATGTTGCATGCATATGAATTTGTACATGATAATAGTACAACTTTGCTGTTATAGAAACATGCGAAATTACAGTGAAGGGGAACACAACTAGGAGGCTGGTTTCGGCTACTTCCCTTATGACTAGCGACAAGGAGGATCTGACAGACTATGACATTGAACACCTTATGAATGACACAAATGGAGCTCTATGGAGGGTACCAGGCACAAACAATTTTGTCGCCTGTACAATTCATGATGCCACAGGTAGTGTTGCAGGGAGTGTTAAACATTTATGAGTAACAATAGATCCTTATCTGAATTAATTGACATTCTGTGTGGATTGCATAAGTGATTATAAGACTTACTTTTATTATTTGCAGAGACAGAGACTTCCAGAAAGGTATTATTCTAGTAATGCAAAATAAAAGTAACGGATGTTGGTCTTTTCAGCGTCACAAAGTTGAGCAAACTGCTGAGCCTGTAAGTATTTATGGCACTACTATATAGTTAGCTTACTTGATATCCTTAAACATTGTCATGTTTTCGATAATAAATCAACCCGAAATGGTCAATGAATCTTTTGCAATTGTAGTTAGACTTGCAAGCATATAATGTATTTGCAACAAAATTTGTTATTAACGGATGCTTGTATTCTAAAGAGCATGAATGGCATTCATGATGTGACTCAATGTGTAAGTATTGGCATCAATAATCCACCAAAGTGCACCTCACATACTATGATGCCCTAAATCAGATGATAAAAAGCTTGCACTTTTAAAAACTTTTTTTTTAATATTCACTTGGTTCAGGAAAAATCCATTTACTGTGCATGATGATGAGTGAAACTGTTAAAAAGTGTATACATTTTTCATAGGTTAAACTTCGAGGATCACTTCTTGAAGAATTGGAGGTATGGGAATAGATGTTCAGCTGTATGAAAATGTTTGCAGCTTAATATACAGACATTTTAGCTCTGTCAAAATACCTAACAGATATTTATCATTCATTTTCATGTAAACATATAGCAAGACAGTGCAGATTCATCTGTAAGTCATTATTGTATTTAATGTATCAACAAAAAAATGTATAATTTTTAATTTACATAGGATGATGATTCCGTACCCATGACACGAGTAAGTAAATACACGTGGAGTTATTAAGCTATATATATTTCTATCTGCTCTACGTAATGAATTAGATCTTATAAACTATACCTCTCTGAAGTCATATATAGGTGCAATGCACGTGGCTTATGAAACCACGTGGGGGTATTTAAGGGTGAGTGGAATGATGAACCATGTTGGGGGTATGTAAGGGTGAGTGGAATGATGAAACCACGTGGGGGGTATGTAAGGTAAGTGGAATGATGAAACCACGTGGGGGGTATGTAAGGGTGAGTGGAATGATCAATATTCAGTCTAAGCATTGTGCAGAGCATTAGATACTTTATGTACCTATTTAAGAATGTATGTGCATGTCCATGTTACCCAATCAAATAAGGTTCTTCCTTGACATCAAAATCAACTGATGATGGACTGCCAAACCAAGGGATGTCTGAACTTACCTGCTACTTGTTGTATGGTTAGGTGGTGCAAGGTTATTTTTCCTCAATATGTGGATTGTCCCTACTCGAGGGTTTTGCCAACAGGGGATTTATCCTTGTGGAGGATGGGAGGAGAGCATTCAAAAGTGTAACTTGTTATATGCTTTTTTTTTAATAGCCTCCAATTGCTGCATCTCAAGTGACGGTAAGTTTACCAAATAAGTTAAATATTGTGGTTTCAAAACTGTTGTTCTTCCCTTCCCTGTGCACAAAAACAGCCAAATAGAAAGATGACACCAGTTGTAAGTAAATATTGCATAAACACTGAGTTAAAGGAAGATGTATAAGTGTACTTGATTTGATTTGATTTACACTTGATTTCAATGATACAGATGTCTACTATGATGAAATAAAGTACTTTAAAATTATGTTAAAACACACTAGAAATTAATGCGTAACACTTGTGATATTTGTAGGCATGTTACTTTTATGTTTGTATTTTATAGCCTCCAATTGCTGTATCTCAAGTGACGGTAAGTTTACCAAGTAAGTTAAATATTGTGGTTTCAAAACTGTTCTTTCCTTTGCACACTAACAGCCAAATAGAAAGATGACACCAATTGTAAGTAAATATTGCTGAGTTAAAGGGGAAGATGTATAAGTGCACTTGATTTGATATGATTTACACTTGATTTCAATGATAGAGATGTCTACTATGATGAAATAAAATTATGTTAAAACACACTAGAAATTAATGCGTAACACTTGTGATATTTGATGTTACTTTTATGTTTGTATTTTATAGCCTCCAATTGCTGCATCTCAAGTGACGGTGAGTTTACCAAGTAAGTTAAATATTGTGGTTTCAAAACTGTTCTTTCCTTTGCACAATAACAGCCAAATACAAAGATGACACCAGTTGTAAGTTAATCTGGCAGTAAAACGATTGAAAGGGAAGGTTTGTAAGTATTAATATTTGCACTTGATTTCAATGTTAGAGATATCAACTTTAATGGGAAAAAAAGTAAATTATGTTAAAAGACAAATTAACACTTGCACAATTAGCTGATGCATTTGCCCAATAAAGACACAAAACCATTAGTAGCATTATTATAGTGACTAAAAACAATTATTATGCTTATCATTTTCAAGCCCCAAGTGGTCTGATAGTGAAGGTTAACGTATGTATGAAGTGAAGTGTATAGTGGTGGGGTGTGTATAGTACAATCACTCAATTGTGTGTATTGTTGTATAAAGATTAACATGCATGAAATAGAATTTACATGTCATATTACGTTTCTGAAGTTCTGTTATTTTATCTTCTGAATAATCCAGTAAATTCGAGAGCTTTGCTTTCACATTCTAGCCCCTGGCGGTCTGATGGTGAAAATTAACACATCTTTTTTTAAAAATGATTGTAATAATTTACACAGTGCACATAATAAACTTACAAACAACCTATTCAATGAAATGTACATGATCTCATGGACCTGAGTTGTACTTTTGAACAGAAACCAGGACCAGATGCTCCCAAGTGGGGATTTTCCCAGCAGGCACAGCCTTGGTCCAAGCAAACTGTGGATGACTATGAGGTTAAACAAACTGTGTAGTGTTATTCATGTGAATTTATGAGTTCAATTCTGCAGAATATGGAGACACAAATGCCTTCTGAAGAGGTAATGTATTTAACAATACTTTCAAACAGTGCATTTAAATACTCAACAAAAATTAAGCCTGGAACAGAGCTTGCATGCCTGGACCAAAAAGGAAACAATTTTTTTTTTCATAAAACTTTCGCATGGACACAAAAGTGTACAGATCTTTTTTCTCCTACCAATGTTTCAAATTCTGGCTGCCCATTTACTGGTACTTGCTGTATTTCAGGTCACATAATAATCATCTAATGTATATAGCTGTGCCGTTCAGATTGAGGTTCAGCCTGTCATAAAAGTTAGCAAGGACACCTGCCTTGGCCCTGTTACAGCTGGTCACCTACTATCTATGTTTTACATAGTGTAAATATATTTTCTTGATAACAGCATGCAACACATGAAATCGCAGAATCTGCTGTAAGTCTAGCAACTATTGCAAAGTGGAGCTAAGAGAATGTACTCTCTTGGCATGTACTGATTTTTATTTTCACTTCAGAGTAAGATTGTGTCAACGAACTCAGTTGTAAGTTACTGCGCCACACAAATGTGTACTGTTGTTTAATGTCAGACGATGTTTATTCTGTGAAAGGCATCTAAGGTTAAAACATGAGCACTATTATCTATACAAAATGTTCATGTTATTTTTATTAACATAGGATTCTGATGATGTGATGTCTGTTGTGGTAAGCCATGCTTTGCAAACAATATTGCCACATATATCTTGATAAATAAATCTAGGAACTGGTGAAATACACACATAGAATTGTGCAAAAAATGGAAGGAAAAGATGAAGAAGAGAAGGAAAAATTTATGGTATACTAAGATATAACTTCTGTTTCACATTACATATAGGGGAGGAGTGGGTGAGTTAAACCACTTTTATGGCTGGTCATATACAGGCTTCGTACTCTTGGGTTACTAAAAAAATGTGTTGTGATAATAGGTGCATAGAGCTAATATTTAGGAACAGGTGTGTACTATAATAACTATTGTTGTGCTATTGATGGCAAGTAGAAATATGGAGAGAAAAAAAGCAGCTCTAATTATCCTTCATGAAAAAAAACTTGTCCTTAACAGAACAGAGGTGTATTAAAGCCAATTCATTGTCAGGGTAAGACAGCCATATGACAACAATGTCAATGAAAAGTGTAAGATTATATTTGCTCACTTAGTCAACACAACAAAAAAGTGTCTTTTTAGAGTAAGTATGTTATAAGTACAAAAACATTGCAGTAAAATACAACATTATTTCTTTGCAGTGCTGAATAAGAGTACAGATAGAGTTACCAAATATTATTAGACCCAAAATGGGATGTTTCATCAATGGGAAGGCTGTATTTATACATGCTAATGGCATCCACCTCAGGAAGTTAACCATGTGAATTTAAAAGTGTTATATTATATCAGTTAAATATCTAAATGTTATATTTCAGGTCGGTGATGTTGACATTTTGGCGATCCCGGCCAATAATCCAATTAAATTTTGCCTACAAGCCATAGATATATTGTTCACGAGAGATAAAATGGCCCATGGCAGGTATAAAGCAGTGAGGCAGAGAGGAGAAAATAAGCCTCTTCCACCGCTTGATCCGAAGAGAGTGAAGTTAATTGATGGTAAAAGTTATTTGGAAGTTTATTTGATATATATTTTATTTTATTTTATTTTTCAGACGCCATCATTAAACGTTTTGGCATTGAGTATTACAATAAAACAGCGCCACAAGTCAAAAGACAGGCAAATCAAAAATGTTCAGACATTTTAACTAAACGATTGAATAATAAATGAGTTTGTTTTTTTCCCCATTGTATTGTACAGTGTACATCCTACTAATGAATTTACGATAGACTTGTATTAAAGAGAAGATCGGATCTATATCATGAAAAAAAGACGATCAGGATATTTGACGATGTTATACGTATATTTTAGGATAGTACAAGATCCTACAAGATCGTGTATACATTACCACGCGCTTGCCGGATCGTTAGTATATGGAAAGTACATGTACGAGAACGAGTATTTACGAATAGACGCGTATGTCGCTAAGAAAACTTGTACGAAGATCCTAAAGGATTGCTTATGATATATATGGAAAAGACAGGAATGAGTATTTATGACCTTAGACGAAAGTAGACATATCAGTAAGAAAGCTTGTACGACGATCATTATTATGATATGTATGGAAATTTATATTAACGACAGTAGGCGAAAGTCTAAGAAAATGTGTACGACGATCGTAAAGGATCGTTTATGAAACCGCTAAATGTAATTAATACGTTTGCATGTACGATGCTCGTAAGAGAGGTACGAATCAGGTACAATCTTATAAAACGAATTTCGTACTATTTATACGCTAAAAGCAGATCTTAACAACGATTGGCCCATACGATTTTTTTGCTGGGCGTGCCTCAGCCAGCGTGTCTTTAAGTTTTCCCATTCGCTGTACCAGAGTTGTCAATAAACCCTGGGCGTTAATATCTGTTGTGGAGTTCTCGGTCTGAGTACCTGCTACCAACGACCTTAGCCTCTCTTTGCATGAAGACACGCCTGATGCTATGGCAAGCGACTCCGTTTCCAGTGTTAGAGCGACTGCTTCTGCTAGGGTTTTAGGGCGTTTTTGCCTCACACTGAACGCAACTTGTGTGTCCGATAATTGCTCCAAATAACGCATCACCGCCAATTGTTGTCGCGCTTCCTCTTGCACATGTGGTATCGCTTTGTTGACCAGCCCGCATAAGTCGTCGGCGAAATCATGCCATGCCTCATCACTCCGCTTCAATCTGGATTGAATTTTTCTCCAGTACATTTCTGTCTGGCAATTGGGTTCAAAGCGCTCTTTCATTGCTCTCGTCAATGCTTGTAGGTCTCCTAAAGTCTCCTTGGAAAGCCGCTGTATTGCTACTTGGGCTCGACCAGTCAGCCGAGCTTTCAACCAAAGCACCTTCGTGGCATCGTCCCAATTATTCACCGCCGCCACGTTCTGAAAGTGACCGAACCAAACGTCCCAGCTTCCATCTCCGCAGTACAGTTCGGGTAGTATCGCAGGCTTTAACGACATCCTGCCGACTACGCCAATGTAATAAGGTAGCTCATATCAATACGCACAGAAGAATCACCCAAAATAAGATTACACTCTATATATACATACACCATAGAATGTTCTTGATCATTCTGACCAATGACCTAACAGCACATGACTGATTAGCACAGAAGGTGATGATTGTGCCCAGCTCTACAGGTTCAACATGTACATGTTCCGTACCGATGATCAATTTGTCCCGTTGAGCAACGGGACGCCGGTTGATCAACCGGGCACCCGGTTGATCAACCGGGTACCCGGTTGCGTTATAACTATCCGGTTGTCTAATGGGACAATATAGTTTACCCGGTTGTTCCACGGGACTTACCCGGTCGTTCAATGGGTTATCCAGTTGTCTAACGGCACTTACCGGACTGTTCAACGGGACTAACCCGATTGTTCAATGGGTTATCCGTATGTAGAACCCACAGCGTGAAGTGATTATCAGAACTTCACTGCATCAACTCTCTCGATCATGCGCATACACCAAATTTTTATATGCAGCTAATAGTTCAATAACTAGTCAATCATTTGATACAGGTTATGCCACTACACTACTCCCTCTCTTCCAAGAGTGGTCCTCCACTCTAGTTCTCATTCGAAGATTTCAGGAGTATCCAAAGTGTCTGGCAGTACCACGGGGTCTCCATAACGTACAGGAGGCCTGCTTATCCTGTTAGAGCGCCTCAGTGCTGGGGCACCTTCCACTGCTGGTGGAGGAACTCTGGGTAAAACTGCTGGTTGCTCAATCTTGGGTACTGGATGTTCCAATTGGTGCTGCCTCGGTACCTCCAATATGGTGGCTTGACGATCTGTGTCAGCAGGTGGCACACTGTGAACAATTACATCATAGTACTCATCCTCTTCCTCTGCAGTGCTGTGCGAAGGTGCAGGCTTCAACCGGTTGAAGTGTACCACTTTACGCCTTCGGGGATTAGTACAGTCCACAATCCTGTAGATGGAAGGTCCGAGGACCTTAACCACTTTGAAAGGCCCCTGCCAAGGTCTGTGCAGCTTCTTTGAAAAACCCCTGCGGACTGCTGGATTGTGTAGAAAAACAAGATCATTAATACAGTATGGGTCTCCTCTGACGTCAGCATCGTACGACTCCTTCTGATGTCCTTGCTGCACCGCCATGTGCTGATTGACTCGTTTATAAGCCAACTGCAATCGATTCTTGAGCACATCAGCATACTGAATGGGGTCCTCAGCTGTGGCTGGAATAGAGAACAATACATCTTCAGGTAAGCGGGCATCACGACCATACATAAGTTCAAAGGGTGTGACCCCAGTTGTAACATGGCGACTGGTGCGATATGCAAACAACAAGGTAGGGAGGAGGAGGTCCCAATCACGCTCATCATCCTTTACAGCCATACTTAACATGTCTAACAAAGTTCTATTGAACCTTTCGACTAGTCCATCACTTTGGGGATGGTAAGGAGTTGTCCGTGTCTTCTTGACACCCAACAGCTGGCATACTTCTTTCAGGACCTTGGCTTCAAAGTTTCTCCCTTGGTCTGTGTGCAGGGAATCTGGAACCCCAAATCTACATACAAATTCATTTACAAACACTTTGGCAATGGTTAGTGCCTCAGTATCTTTCAATGGAAATGCCTCCTTCCATTTGGTGAAGTACTCCCCAACCACCAAGATATACTTGTTACCTCTGAGGGTTTCGGGGAGCGGGCCAAGGATGTCCATAGCAACCCTCTGCATGGGTCGCAGTGTTTGACTGATTTCCATTGGAGCTCTAGCCTTGTGAGATGGAGATTTCCTGGAGAGACAAACATTACAATTCCTGCACCATTGTTCTATCTCTTTCCTCTGACCCGGCCAATAAAAACGGGCACGAACTTTTTCTAACGTTTTCCTCTCCCCCATATGTCCCCCTACCAACGTATTGTGGAGGCCTTCCAATACCCCATTCACCAATTTTGCAGGCAAGACCAGTTGAAGGTGTCTACCAGTACCACCCCCTGGTATGTCCTCCCAACAACGATACAACACCCCATGCTGCAAGGTCAGATACCGCCTTTGCACCCACAGGGATGCAAGCCTCCATGAAGCATCCTTGGGGCATCCTGTAGGAGTGGCATCAGTTTCCAGCCAGTAGACCATCTGGTGTATGTCAGGATCAGCACTCTGAAAAGACTTTATCTCCTCTTCCGTCCATGTTGGCAGCATCAGGTGTGACACTGCATCACAACTGTTAGCTTCTTCCCTCTCCTCTTCCTTTTCCTCCAATCCACACTGCACGCACCTGCCACGGGACAACGCATCAGCATTAGTGTGCTGCTTACCTACGCGGTGTATAACGGTGTAATCATATTCAGATAACACCTCCAACCAGCGAGCCACTTGACCCTCCGGCTCCTTAAAATTATGTAACCATTGTAAACAGTGATGATCTGTGCGTAAGGTAAACTTTCTTCCGTAGAGGTATGGCCGGAAATGACGAGCAGCCCACACCAGAGCCAACATTTCCCGCCTCGTAGCACAATACTTCTTTTCAGTTCGGCTCAAAGCCCTGCTAGCATATGCCACCACTCTTTCAACCCCATCAACATTCTGGGCGAGTACTGCACCCAAGCCATCCCCGCTGGCATCTGTATCTAGCACAAAGGGTAAACTGAAATCAGGTAAGGTGAGTATTGGGGAGGATACAAGGCGCTTCTTCAGATCAAAGAAAGCATCATTGCATTCCTTTGACCACACCCACTCCCTCCCTTTCTCTGTCAAAGCATGCAAAGGGCTTGCTATATGAGCAAAGTCTTTCACAAAACGTCTGTAGTACGAAGCGAGTCCAAGAAAACTTTGGAGCTCTTTCGAAGTTCTCGGTACTGGCCAGTTGGAAACACACGCAACTTTCTGCGGGTCAGTCCGTATGCCCTCCGCGGATATGACATGGCCAAGGTACTGCACACTGGTTTGCAACAAATGGCACTTCTTAGGCCGGATCTTCAACCCCGCAATCTTCAGACGTTCCAGGACCTCTTTCAACTGCTTGACATGTGTTTCGACTGACCTGCTAAAAATAATAATGTCGTCAAGATACACTAGGCACGTCATCCAGTGAAGGCCAGCCAGTACTCGCTCCATCAGCCGCTGAAAGGTGGCGGGCGCGTTACACAAGCCAAAAGGCATGACACGAAACTGGAATAGTCCAAATGGAGTTACAAATGCTGTCTTCTCTCTATCCCTACTATCAACTTCTACTTGCCAGTAGCCGCTAGCTAAATCTAGTGTTGAAAAGTATTGGGCACCCCCTAAAGCATCAAGTGTATCATCTATCCTAGGAAGTGGCTGGGCATCCTTACGTGTACAGTCATTAAGACGACGAAAATCAACGCAAAATCTAGTTGTGCCATCTTTTTTCTTTGCTAAAACAATGGGCGATGCCCATGGCCCACAACTAGGCTCAATGATACCTTGGGAAAGCATGTCATCAAGTAACCCACGTACTTCCTGTTGCTGATGAAAGGGTAGCCTCCTCGCCTGCTGGCGGACTGGTTGTGTATCCCCTGTGTTGATTTGATGAGATGTCAATCGGGTACGACCCAGGTCACTGTCATCCAAAGCAATGACATCTTGGAACTGCCAGAGCAAGTCAGCCACTTTCTCTCGAACATCAGGAGCCAGACTGTCTGTCATCTGCTGTATGGAGTGCTGCACAGACCAAGTGGATTGCTTACAGACAGGGTATTGTACTGATGCACAATCAGCAGGATCCTGAATAGGTTTTAACATACCCATTATCTCATCCTTGTACACTGTAACGGGTGCAAAGCCGGGGTTAAGAACCTGGACCATTGTGTGTGTAGCAGCAGCATCAATGATGGAGTGAGCCACCATGAGACCATGCTGGTCCATAAACCGCCACACTGGTTCCACCAGGAGAGCACTGGAGTTGCTCGTGCAACGACCTGCATTTTGTGACACCTTCGCAGGAAGGCACATTTGACAATATGGAGGGACATTTAGGGTTTCAGATGAAGTCACAAAACAAACTGGGGAGCATTGTGTACTGCGTTCAGGGCCTGACACAAATTGCACTGGGCCTTCTTGTGTCAGCAAAACGTGCTGTTGAAGGTCAACAATACAACCCCGCTTTATCAAAAAATCCGCCCCAAGAAGGCATTCCTGGTTTAAATTCCTTGCTACCAGAACTAGATGCTGATGCGACAATGCTCCAACTTTTATGCTCATTGTGCACTGCCCACTAATGTCCAATTTCTCCCCATTTGCTGCCACGACTGAATTGGCAGGCACCTCCAATTTAAGCGAGTTTCCAAATTTAACATCCCTTACAACATCCTCTTTCACTAACGTCACGGCAGAACCCGTGTCTACCAGCATTCTAGTGACGCGACCCTCTATACTACCTTCTACCATTAACGTGGAACTTACGGCTGAAATCTGCCAGGGAGCCTTCTTACGCCCACTCCGTTTGTGAGGGCAGTTGCGCCGAATATGACCTTGCTCCCTGCAGTTCCAACATGTAATTGCTGCAGACCCTTGCTGTCTGGAAAAGGCAGAAGATTGTGGTGGCTGGTCTGCAACGGTAGGTTTCTCCTTGCCAGACAGCCGTCCATTCAGCTCTTGTATTTGTTTTCTAAGGTCCTGAACAATTCTCTCGGAATCCCGAGCCTGTTTCCTTAGCTGTTGGACCGACATTGTTGCAATTCCGTTTTCGGCTGCCGCATCCTCGATACTGCTGGACGCAAACGACGACGAGCCATGCCCGCGCTCACTGCTAAGTCTCTTCTGCGCAGCTTCCACCGACTCCTGTTGAATTGCCAACTTTAGCGCTTCATCCAGTGTTTCTGGCATTTCTTTCATGAGTCTCAGCTGCACAGTGGAAGAGCGCAAACCTTGCACAAACTGGTCCCTTACCAATTGTAGCCGTTGGTCGTTTGACCATCCAGGGTATGCTTTGTCTGCCAACACACGCAGTTCTCCAACGTACGTCACCAAGTTCTCGTCTGCCTTCTGACCGCGTCTTTGGAACTTCGCCTGCCACTCCAGATGGTTTCCCTCCGGCGCGTATTGAGCGCGAAGACACCTCGTCACAGCCGCATAGTCACCGGAGTCGACCAGTCCCTGCTGCGATACAACCCTGAAGGGTCCATCGTCAAGCAACGGAAGTAGTTCGCTTGTCCATTGGCTCTCGTCGACTTTTACTTTGCGAACATACATTTCGAAGCGCTTTAACCACAGAATGAGGTCTGTGCCTCCTGTAAAACGGGAAGGGGGCCGTAAGCTCATTCTCACCATTTGTATTTGTGGAATTAGCTCGCTGCTATCGGCCGAGTGTCCCATATCCATGGGCTCCACCATCCCACTTCTGACACCAATGTAGAACCCACAGCGTGAAGTGATTATCAGAACTTCACTGCATCAACTCTCTCGATCATGCGCATACACCAAATTTTTATATGCAGCTAATAGTTCAATAACTAGTCAATCATTTGATACAGGTTATGCCACTACACGTATAACAGTATAGTTTACCCGGCTGTACCAGCTTGTTGAACGCGACTTACCCGGCTGTTCAACAGGACTTATGACAGACCATATGGAAACAAAAACTACACCCCCTCACCTCCCTGTCCATGAGTTATAATTCATGAGTGTCAATGCATCATTGAAACAAATACAACACTAAGAATGCTATCATGGTATATCCTAACAAATACCAGCACACCACTTACAGTTCCAGACAAGTTTTTGTTATGAATGAATTGAGGGAACAGACACACAGGATTTATGAAACCATTCTTTACAGGAGAAACATTGTATCATGGTGCCTTCAGCGATGAGACGGCAAATACAATAAATAGAAATGGTTTCTGTGGTGTGTTGCTGTGGGTTTCGGTGACCATGGGTTGGGAACAATGACATGTGTCCAATTTCAAAGCAGTTGATAACGTGCTGCCTCATTTTTTCCTGATCAAAATATATCATGGCAAGATCTTGACCAAAAGTTATTGCAGTTGCAAATGCTATTGAGAACAAGCCGCAATCACTTGTATTAGCCTGTTTTTGGACATCAATGTAATGGATTACAATATCAGGTTGACAAGACTGCATAATATCTGCCACTAACTTTTGCTCATGATGAGGCAGTTGCCCATGGTTGCTATCATACAATTTGACAGTAGATGGTGGTACACCAATGGTAGATATTGTTATCCAATGATTGTTGTTAATGTTCAATATCTGAATAAAGGGTGTTCTTTTAGGCTCCATTTGAAACTTAAAAGACAGAATAGTAGACTGAAATCCTTCAACAGATGGGTTTTGTTTCTTTAACAAGTACTGTGCTGCATTAATTAAGTCATCATCTAGCCACTGATTTGGAGACTTCAGCACTTCTTTGTGTGATTGTGTTAAAAGAATTCCACAAATAGAAGTCCATGGTTTCACTACATCCTTTGCTGGACTTGCATCTGATACAACATCAATTTGTTTGGTTGACAGCAACATAGTATCTTTGCAATTTGTGCATGTATGACCTGGATGGCACAATGATAGACACATCCTATTTCCTGATCTGCACGAGCATTTTTTCTTGCTGTGACACCCACTTCTACAGCTACAACTTATACATGGAAATGTAGAGATTAGATGAATTTTCAAATATGTACTAAAACTGACACAAAAAATTGCATTTATTTATAACATAGATCAAGTGAGAAAAATTAAACTGAGACAATAAATGAAAATAAAATTAAAATAAACATAGTACTGAGTTACATCAACACAGGCCCCATGCACTATGTAATGCCATCTCACCTTTTTCTCTTTCAGATATTTCTTCAGGTGGACCTCTATTCTTGCAGGGGTTGCCCTTGTGACAGTGATTGCTGCAATATATTTTGTTTTTCCTACAAGAGCATCTAAAGTTATCACATTTTTCCGCCTTGCAATTACATTTATTGTCTGTGAACGAATTCCAAGGTGTCTGATTTTTTGCAGCTTCTTTCAAACTTATTCGAGGTTCATTTTCTCATCCATCCAATGGTATGTCATACTGACTTTTATAAGGCTCTAAATCACCAGCCTGATAACATCTCTGAATTACTCCGGATTTACAACGGAGATGATGTAATGATTGTGCTTTACCAACTACCTCAACAACGATTCATGGTAGTCGCAATAGGTCTGTGCAACTCCGATCAATGCGCGGTATCCGAACACTGACATGCTCTCCAACTCTAAACTCACAAACTTTGTGCATCTTTGAAAACTTTTCTTGCATCTTTAATGCAGTTTTCATATAGTTCATGTCTGCTTTCTCTCGTACGAGTCTGTGCTTCTCAATTGTTGCGAGTTGTTTAAGTCTGCCTACAAATTGATCTTCAGTTTTTGCTTCAGAGTCCAAAACGTGAAGTGTTTAATCCTTCTCTTCTGTTTCAGACTCAGAATTGCAACATCTACTCACACCATCACCTAGTTTTGAATTAGTGTTACTATCATTGCTGGTCACATCCTGAGAATTGTTAAAGATAGTATGGGAACAAGAACTGTGTTGGATGACATCACTCAAAGTTGGTGAACTGTCCTTTCTTTGACTCATGGGGGACTGTGATGGATATAATCAAGGACAGTACGTTGGGGCACTGTCATGGATGCTATTATGGATGGATGGGGAGCTGTGTAGGACACGAACTGTAGGTGAACTGTCATGGGTGCTATCAAGGGAGCTGTGTTGGATAGTAGTTGCAGAATTGTGTTGGAGAGTCAGTTCAACAGTAGTACGATCCACATCAGATGTGTCCTGGGCACTCTCCATCTCACCAGTTAATTCAAGATCCTCTTCATTGATGAGTCCCTTAAGTCTTGCATCTGGTACCACAACTGATCTTGGTGGTTGCCCAAACACAAGTTCAAATGGATTGTGCTTTGTGGAGCTATGCACTTGAGCATTGATTGTATCTACATAATCATAATTATAACTATACACACTGTATAATGCATCAACATGCTTATACACATTTGCAAGGCAGAACTTACAGACAATATGTGGTAGCCAGTGAGTCAAGGGAGGAGAATTAGATGCTGTCTCTGCAATTCTGGAACTCATCATTCGTTCCAGTTATAGTGAGCTAGCTTGTTCCACCAGGCATTGCGATTGAGGATGCGTGGCCGACCACTCACTAGCTGTACAGCTCTTGGCCAGGCTAGAACGTCCTCAATCAAATGATTCACAAATTCTCTCCCATTGTCACTATGCAGGATAGTAGGGAGACCAAATATAAGGAAAACCCACTTCTCAAGAGCATTTGTCACTTCTTTGGCAGTCTTCTGGGGTAGTGGATATGCTAAATTGAACTTTGACCAATGATCAACAATATGCAAGATCCACTTATTGCCATCATGAGGCAAGTGCCTCATGTCAATCAGATCAATCTGTAAAATGGATAATAAAATTTTTTGGGCAAAAGAATATACTGACCTGTACACGTGAAAAGAATCCATTTGCCACTATAGGCCTCAGTGGAGGTTTGGTTTTTTGAGGCACACGAAGACTGCAAGTTTCACAGAGCTGAATGAAATGCTCTACCACACTTCTAGGAACATGCGAGTACAAAGATTGAACCTAGACAATTAGAATCACCTCCATGCATATAGCATAAGAAGATTTAAAACGTGCAAACCTTGGCAAATGTCTTTTTTGAGCCCGCATGTAGACAGTCTTTGGAGTGAACCTGCTCCAATATGCTATAAAACTCTTCAACTGTTGCAACTCTGCGAGAAGCTTTCATCATAGTACGATCATTTAAATTCTGTACAGCGAGGTGTACATATATGCGACGCCGTATACGTTGAATGAAATCTTACCTGCTTTTCTTCCTTCAAAGAGACAACTAGTACATCACGAATGCTCGCCGATGGCATATCCAGTAGAGCAAAGCCACCCTTTTTGACGAAATGTCAAAATGAGGCATCTGGATCTTGTTTTCCTTTCAAGTGATCGACGATTCGTTTGGCAAAGTCCTGCCGTATCACAGCACTCCTGGAACGCTTCCCTCCAATAGGAAACAAGGAATCTACATACTCTCCAAAGATCTTGCAGCTGGCGCTCTTATCCATGATCGGCGTGTTCACACTTCAGTTATTGAGCATGCGCAATACATTTTTTATTAAATCCGGTTGATCAACCGGTCGTCCGGTTAATCAACCGGGTATCCGGTTGATCAACCGGATAATTGTATTGCATCCGGACAGAACATACATGTAGTCGGATAGTGACCTTGGGCTCCTTGGCAGCATTTTCAGCTAATTCTGATCCAGTTTTGCGATTTCTTTTGTGGATCTCGCTTGGGTACAGCAACCGTAACGGCTTTGAGGATTCCCCTCGGAGCTCTCTTCCCCTCAAGCTCCTGATGCTGCAACGCTAGCTCTTCGTGTCACTCAATTTGACGAAGGGCATTGAATTTGGCTCTGAAATGAACCGTTTACGAACTCCAGCTGCAGCCTCGAACAAACTGATGTATAACTTGAATTATATTAATAATTAAAACATTATTCTTATTCATTCGAAAATGGGAGACATTTGAGGTCCAAAGTTTGGTTGAATGTTACATGTTGGTGGGGTATTTCTAGTGCAGACACCCTATTTCCACCTACCAGCTAAATGCGATATGCCATAAGGAATTCTTGTCTATACAGAAACTTTACCCCCTCGAAACAGCACTTATTTGTCACAAACAGTCCAACGGTTTACCGCGTTAAAATTCTGACTCGGGCCATCGATGGAGGCATTGCTATTGTACATGTATAGCAGTGGCGGATTTAGGGGGAGGGACATTGAGGGCGCACGCCCCCCCTAATATACGGATGAGAAAAAACTTATTATAAGACTAAGTTAACCTGTAAAGGTTAGCTGAAGCGTGCTAGAGAGAATGTGAACCACTGTGCGTCAAACGAACGTCTGAATACCTATTTAAGCTTTACGTTACTTTAATGTTCATTGCATGCATTTTATGAGAATGTAAAAATTAAAAAGCTGCTGCAGCCGTGCGCATGCGCAGTTTGCGCGACTGGAAGGCATAGCATTTCTTGGCTGAAACAGTATGAAATTCCTTATTGTTCTGAAGCTTCATAACGCGGAACATGCAAAGCTTCTGGGGCCTCGCCAGACCCCAATGGGGAAGCTTACAGCGCTCCCCCATACCCCCTAGCTGGAGCGAGAGGGGCGTGGCTCCATTCCGCACCCACCCCTCTTTCATACCCTCTGCCCTTTGCGCCCCCCCCCCCCCCCTAAATTTAAATTCTACGTCCGCCCCTGTATAGCGCTTTTCACGGCGTTGCGTACGCGTAACGGTGGTAAAATGAATTAAAACCTAGTTTATTGAACAGGTTGCACAAACAAAAATGGTGAATAATTACTAACTCACGTGCGACAACCTCATACTTTCGATATTTGTTGTTATTTAGTTTACCAACATAACGCCGCAATCTGATTTGTGATATTATTCACTATTGTTCCAAAACGTAATGCCAAACATTGAAGTCCTAAAAAAAAAATTATTCTCAATCTCAACTGTAGTCGTAGCGTGAATAATACCATAGTTTTCCATTTCCAAGTGATAAGGTTTTGCATGCATGTAAGTCTTGGATAAACTGGACTTCATGCGAAACTGTGATGAAATAGAACGCTAATCAATCATTTGTGTAACTGCAAATATCACTTATAGTGATGTACAGACAATACTATTATCCCTTTCTGCTCTGGAGTACTCCAGAGCAGAGAGTGAGACAATGTATAAGCTTGCAGATATGGTGTTTTGTTTACATAGACGTTTACTTTATCACCTTTGTATGATTTCTTTGCTGTTGTTTAGCTCAGGACACACTCACTTCAATGCATTATGCCAAGGGAATGGCTTTTCAAACTTGAAAGTCCTAAAGAGCATTGTGTACTCTTCAGTTAAAAAATCAAAATAAAGTGATGTTTTTTTAAATGGCAGCATAAAAAACGATATACATAACACATTTTGAAGCGTGGAGCCACACTAATTTAACAAAATGTAGCCTCTCGTGGTAGCCCATATGTGGTACAGGTGTACATGCTAAGGCGTAACGGATTGGATCCGAATTCGGATATCCTATCCGAAAGGCCAACGGATCGGATTCAGTTTCGTTACATTAATCATTCAGATTGATGTTCCAAAGTCGGAGCAGATTCGGATTATAGCCCGCCCAATCCTATTGGATGCTAACACGCATATCTGAATATCCGGTGGTCTTGGACCGAGGGAAAGCAGCCATTTTTTTTCCCAAGATTCAACAGTCCGCGTGCATTTTGTATTTGGCGGTTGACGGTGTGATAAATAAACGTAGGCTTTTATTTCTTCCCTTTTTTTGTACTTGATGCTTTTTCTATTTTAATTTGTGTCACCGCCCTCTTCCAATTCGGGCATTTCCCCTTGCTCACTTTATATATGGGGTATGCTCAGTCTGGTGTGCGTTTTTTTTTTCTTTTACAAGTATTGCTTTCATTTCTCATGTAGGTTCGAGACAGGTTAGCTAAAAACATTAATCCAACCAAGTTTGTCACATTTAGGGGTCGTCAGAATGTTTCATAATGTAATTTTATAATATTGTGCAAGGATAGTAAAGATACAAGTAAATTTTAAATATTCTGTTTGAGAAATAGAGTACGATGTAGGATTGGTCTGGGTGGTGTAAAACAAAACTCTGGATTTGGTAAGACCACATGCAATGAAAACTGTCCTACAGTTTAGCTAAACGGTCTTCATTGCATGCGCTTGATCGAAAACCACGCCCATGGAGCCAATCCTACATAGGACCCACTATTGTGGGTCCAGATATTCAGATATCCAATGGCCGTTACCTTCAGATTCAGATCATGTACCCTGGATCCGTCTGCTAAATCAGATCAGATGCAGATTCACACCTTAACTAAAAAGATCAGATCAGATTATAATGCCAAATCTGATCTGATCTGATCTGTTAATGCCTTAGTACATGCAATGCACTTTGAGATATTCAGGATTGTTTTCATGTGGGGCCAATGCATGTTTTCATGGGCGATTCGACTTTGGAGTTTAAAAGTTAGTATTTTTGTATATCAGAACTGTGTTTGGAGCATGGTTTGTGTGCCATTGGTCTCATCCAGCCGCACAATGCAGACCAATGCCAAGATGACAAAGAGCATTGTCTCTGCAGCATAAGAAATGGGCCAAGCAGAACATCAAAACAACCACTCCCATCATGTGTTTCCATCTCCATTGCTCAGTACCTTTATGCACTAATCATGACTAAATATTTACAGTACCGATCAAGGAATGTGCACAAAGGCTGACAAATGTATGTATTAGAGGCAGCAGAGTAGAATGGAGAAGAAAAAATTGGCATGGACTATCCTTATCAGCTTATGAATGTGCATGCATGTGTGTGTGTGTGTGTGTGTGTGTGTGTGTGTGTGTGTGTGTGTGTGTGTGTGTGTGTGTGTGTGTGTGTGTGTCGCCGTGCCTTAGTCACAAGGGACGCCAGACTATCCCATCATGTATTCATAAAGATACCGCCGCAGTTGGTGGAACGTGACTTGTTGCTGGACAAGTATTACATGTTTTATTTGGTGGCAGTCAAAAGTTAGCATCACCAAATTGTGGTGCTAACTTAAGAAGGCTCTGAACCATGTGTTTATTCTGACCATCAACCTCTTATGTATTTGTTCAGTGCAAACGCAAAATTGCAAGAATGCATAAAGTACACAAAATTGTCTTTTCTTTTTTATTGACAATGGTCAAAAACAGGGAGTTAAAAGGTCATATAATATTATTTGCAATCCATTATGAGGAGAGATAGATCTTTTTTAATACTAATTCAGAGGCTTACATTGTTTCTGAAAACATGCAGTTTTGATAGCTGAGCAGGTGAATGTAAACTGGTATTAGGGATATTCTGTAACCTTACAATGTTTCCTAGAAAGCAGACCAAATCTTAGGTAATCATCCCAGCAACTTCGGCCTGACAAAATGTACCACTGGAGTTTCCACATTGTGTGCAGGACATGTGTGACATATTTCTTTCATGCTCCAACATAATACATCACCTATGGTGTTCATGACCCATCAATGCTGACTTATGTCCTGGCATTCCATTCACTGAACGTGGTCTGTCTGCATGTCAAGTTCTGGATTTTGTTTTACCGGAATGTGTTGCATCTCAGCATGACTTGTGGTGCTGTGAGCTTCTGAAAAAAAACTATTGCATTGTGTGATAAATGTTTGCATCAATAAAAGACATCACTCCTGTAAAAAGGGGAAAGTCTGGGTCATCATGAAGCTTAATGCGATGCTCCCATCCGTGCTTTTCTCCAGCAACTGTACAGGGATTAAATGCATCTACAGCACCATATGCATCATACCACTTTTCAATAATAGCAGGTCTTGGAATTCCTTGACCTTTAGAATTCATATAAGGCCTATTTGTAGGGCTACTGGAACTGGCAGTAGAAAGAAGGGTGATTTTTTGATATGTGTTAGATCTCCACTGTGCAGCTTGAAGCAGTATATGGGATCTTTTCTGCGAAAAAGGACCGAACGTATACATTTCCAGTACGCGCAATAGAAATGTAACGCTTGCGTTGAGATGTATGACTAATTAAAAATTCAGAGCCTTACAACTGACTCCATGACAGATACTCCGATTCTCAGTGTGTAAAAAGCAATGTGTAGAGGACATTTCAGACTTCTATTTTATCAAGAAAAAATCTTCGTTAGGTCTCTTTTCGCGGAAACGAACCCATATCACTGTTTTGACATATGCAGATGCTAGCTTCATTCACACACATACTTTCTATTTCAACTCGCGGATAGTTTTTATGGTTGATTTTAATAACACCTAAGCTATCAATATCTCTTCTTTTCAGTTCAACAGCATTTGTTACCGATTGGAACCATGAATCGATATAAACAAGATGGTTTGTTCTGAAATATGCGTCTTATGAAAGTACTCTTTATGTCTTATTGAATATTTTCCCCTCATTTAACTCAAAATTCACTAGTATGTTGTCAATAACTATTCATAATTCATGAATTGGTTCAGGTTTACGGCGTACATACATTACACAACAATGTTCTTATTGACTCATCGGTACTGGTACTATAGCTTACTGAAAGCAGGAGCGCACTGCAGAGAGCCAATCACGCCAATGCCTCAATATATCATCAGGTTGCCCAATGTCACCTAGTATTAAGTGTTTGCAGACAATTTCAAATCACCTCCTATTCATGAATCTGCCTAAATTTGATGGTGGATATAGTGTCACCTGACCATTGCCAATAGTAGCGAATATACTTCCACCAATAGGGCAGCAAACCATATAGCAAAGAACATCATAAAATTTAAGAAACTCGCCAAATGTTAAAGGATACTTCCTTCAGTGTCACCATCAGCTGGTTGATTGGTATTAACGATGATGTTTTCTTTGCAGAATGAAAATGGAAAGTACTTTTGAACAGTGGATAGATAAGAGAGGTATCAACTGAGCTGTCATTATAAACAGTTGATTGTCACAAAGATGCAGATTTGCAGAGTAATACATCACTTACCGTGGATCTTCAAGCAATGGCTCAAATATCCAAGCAAAACTTATACTGTTCTGTGTACATCATCACTTCCACTTCATTTCCACCTGTGCCACTATTGTATCTAGTTTGGGTGTGAGACCAGGTGGATTTCTGTGCAGACATAAATTATCTTCTCAGTGTGCACTCCACAAGCACAGTAACCGGAATAACCTAGGTATTCGGCAGGAAATTTGGCTAAACCTATTCGGAAAAATCGATTTTGTTTTTTAATCCATTCGGAAAAATCGATTTTTAGACCACAAAAACCTGAAAAATCGATTAGTGTTTTTAAAGTATTCGGAAACATCGATTTTCATTATGCAGGGAGGTTACACACCCTACTGCTGGCAGATGTTGCTAAGCTATCAGCAATGCACTTTGCGCATACCACCGCATTGCAGTGCCATGCAAGAGGCTGCACCAGCATTTGCGTACACATTGGGTACATATAAGCAAGTCTGTGACTGATAGTTATTTGTGTTGGGGCTAACTGTGGGTCCCTTCTGTGACACACAACCTTTGGTGGTGCAAAAGTGTTGATATGATCAAGCAAGGCATTAGGTGTGATGCCTGTTGTCGTCCTGGTTTCTGTGGGTTGGCTCTTCTAATTGGAGCCAGCCTTGAGTGTATGGGTTCCTGTGAGGAGCATGTATAGGTACACACACTTGGCCAATGATTATTGCATTATGTGAATATGCTTACCTTGCAGGTACTGGGACAATGTTGAAGCCAGTTGTAAGGCTTCACCATACACCTTTATGCATTTTTTTTCACTGCTGCTTCTTGTACCCTGCTCATTGCACGCTTACATGCTCTGCAGAAACTAGTTGGGATGTCAACAGTGTCATTGATAAAGTTTTACTTTGTCAGAGACTCTCGTATTCCACTCTTATACACATTCAGTTTATGGCCACATACTCTACAGAATTTGTGGATTTGTCATTGAGTTTTCCATTACTGTCGTGTATCAATGTTTATTATAGCGCACGTGTGTTTTGCATTATTCATAAGTTACATGGTCCAAAGTAACCGTGTCGTTTGTTCACCTGCCCCGTCATATACTAAACGCTGTTACGATGTACAACGATCGTTGTTTAAGTACGAGTAGTTCTAAAACCATCTGCCTCGGGAATTTTGAGAAAAATTGTCTGCCGCGGCGTTCACGAAAGCCACATTTGGACAAGTTGCTATCCTACATTTAAAAAAAATCAATTCATATTTCGTTTGTTTAGCATTCTTGTACTTCTACTGCATTACCAAGAGATTTCTGCTTCTGATGGCCTCAATAATCCACCAGGTACAGCAACAATGGACTGTGCATACGAGTTCGTGCAGTAAACAAGGCCTCCAGAGTGACAACCAGCAGAGTTGAAACTGTGCATGCTGTAGATGCTGTGTATTCTGCTCAATTAATTATACCATAGGAATCTATCTGTATTTATTTCTACTTCTGCTTTCGGAATTTGTGTGTCTGCTATCATTTGTTTATTGAGATTGATAGGGATGGAGATGGATAAGAGAACAGATATATTGATGCCAAATTGCTTTTCTATAGGCAACATGATATGCATGTTTCTTTAAACCCACTGCCACATATACAGTGATGAAACACCAACTGCAACCTTCTACCACACACAAATATTAATTTTGAGGGGTAGGCCCGCACACCCTCATATAGAAGAAAACAACCTAGGGAAAAGACCATTGAAGCACTGCTCAACAAACAACACTAAAAGCACAGCTCTAGTGTTCCTCCAACACCACTCCTCCAGGTACTGTTCTGGTCCTTGCTTCTTCTCTACAACCTCTTCACCCTGGTCAAGGAATGCCATGCTCAGCTTCCTGTCTGCAGTATGTAAAATACAAATTACATTTGGGTTGATTTGTTAGTGCCCAGCACAAGTGTAGTGACTCTCATCCCATGTTGTATTCAAGCAAGTATGAATATCTGTTTGTCTCCTTGCTTTCTACACTGAGTCACAGCGAACAGTCACAGTAATGAAGAAAGTGTTGTGAGTTGTCACTTTGAAGAAATGGACTTAACACTGACTTATAAATTTTGTTAGTATAAACTCAATAGTGCTCTGTTGTAATGATGTTAGTGGATAAATGTTTTCACAATGCTATTAGGGGTGCACCTTGCCTTCATCATGGATGGGAGCCTCTACTTCTTCCAATTGTGTTTGTGTTTTCTGTTGAACATGTGTTTAATTCAACTGTCCCAGCAGCGATGTTTCGTCAATCAGACACTAGAACTGAGAGACATTACAGCATCACTACTGTCAGATGTTTATCACAACGTTGCAACTAAATTATCATCTGCATCCCCTCTCTGGAGAACACTTCAACCACAAAACTGCAAATATATATAATGAGGCTCATCTTGATGCCATTACTGACAATTTCTGGGGTAACAAGCCATACTTTGACACTGATCAAATTAAAGTTTCCAAATTCCATGCAAAAACATCCCCCAGTGCACGATCGCCTTTAACAGGAAGAAAAAAGTGAGGCCAGAATACACAAAGTTGAGCATGGGTACTGGTTTTTTGTCTAGATCTGGTGGACTTGGGTCAATGCATGGCTTTGATGAAAAAAATACAGTGCCACTTTGTACCATAAGTAGTGTTGAATTTGAAATAAAAAGTCGACAACATAGCAGTTATGTGTGACTAGCAGATTAATTTGGTTCAAATATTTTCCATTGGCAATCAAAAGTACATGTAGCATTATTAACCATGATTTCTTAATTATGCAGTAAATAGTCCTTATACTGTTTACAGTAGGCACATGTAACCAAAATTGTCACATACATTAAAAAAGAGTAATTACAAACCAAAGACAACCACAAGCTCAGCCAGATAAACAATTAGCATAGCCCTTAGGGTATTCTTGAATGAAACTATTAATTTTATTACATTTATGATAATTATGGTTTATTGTACTCATTTAATTAAAGCTGTATAATTACAGTCTGTAGATTGCACACTGTAGATTGCACTCATTGACACTGTGATTTATGCATGCATCAAATCTCCCTTCCACTTTCTCACCACCAGTAATAATGAATCTTACTATGAGCGTAAACTGCTGGCTGTTCAATGGGGTGTTTTTTTACCATCGACAGAATGACTGGAGTACCTGCTGTTGGATTGCCTCCAGCCACATTCATTACCAAATCGTTCCATCTGCCAGCAATTTCCATTTGGTAGCTCTGCTTTGGGCTTCGACTATTGAATTCACTCAACTGAAGTTGAGTTCCTTTGGTCATTGCACCACCATCCAATACAAACTTTGTGGAGTCATCAGTGCTCCTGGAAACAATTGCTGTGGTTTTGGATGCAAGGAAAATGTTTAGAAACCACATTTGGTTTATGGACGATGAATCAATTCTTTTATTATAATCCATGATAATGTTGGGACCATTGGCAGAAATTGAATCTGGTTTGAAGGTTTGATTGCAAGTAGTTCCAAACCTGAGGGTGAGAGTAAGCAAAGTTTACATTCTGGGGTGAGAGAGAGCACATATAGAAAGAGCTTTTTTTTCTAATAGTCTAAAAAGCATGTCAACCTTATCAAGGGCAGACGTAGAGGGGGGTCCACCCTCTTACTAAGACCATATATGGTGGAATTGATAGTTTCTATCATCTGGACCCCATCTGTGTCTGCCCCTGCTTATTATTGTATGCATCAGTGTATGCAATGACAAAAGATGGGAATCAACTTGGCTAATCCAAGCAGCAATTAGCATGGTTGTGGATGATAATGAAAATGCATGCCAGTGTCACATTATTCTAAGTAAGTACACATGCACACAAATACGAACACACAACCACCATCACATTCGTCAAATTTGAATTCAGGGTGCAGAGGTGCAGATGGAAGCTGTTAACAGGAATGGTGAGGATATCATACAATATCGAATCAAGCCCTATTACACATGTCACATTTGAATCACAAATGAATCATGTGCTAAATAACTGTATGCACTTTATACTATCTTGTCATTCTTGCTTCTGCTTTAAGGTTATCACACATGAATGCATTGTAATTTATTATAATTTGTGAAGTATTTTCCAATTTATCCATGACTTATGTTGTAATAAAGGGTAAGCAAAACTTTATAACCTGGAAAATTATGGTAGTATTTAATTGCAAGCTAGGACATGCTCTAATAATATCTAGATTATATATATGGGGGAGGATAGTGTGTATATTAAGCCCTTCTGTCTTCACCCTTCCCTACCCTCCTACTACCCACCCCCCCCCCCCCCCCCCCCCCCCCCTTCCTCTCGTTCCTCTCGTTCCTCTTGCACAAATTAAGACAACTTATAGAGCTACTTGGACCAATTTTTGATTCTTGGACGACCTGGAGGAGAGAAGGAAAACAATTTATTTTGATTTTCTGTTGTACAACACACAGTCACAATAGTATGCTTAATCAACAGGACTAGCAATTTTTTGACTGTCACTCTCCAAAATAAGAGGTAGACACCAGACTGCTTTAACCATCTATAAATATATTTACTTTAGTCTGTATCACAGTATGGTAAGCATTGACTTTATTGCAAGTCCTTGCATTGGTTGCACCATTCGAACCTCAGCAGTATGAAGTAATTTATGTTGCTGCTCCACACATTATCTCATCCTGGAGAATGATACCACAGCTCTTGGGGTTAGCCCCTATGATGCGTCTTGTTTTTTGAAGCTCGCGCACATGCTGTTTGTGAGTATGCTTGTAGAGTTGATCAGGGGGTGATTTCAGCGAAGTAACGCAAGCCAAGGTCAGGGCTTAGGGCAAGTACATATAAATTCTATTTTATGTTACATACAGTTGGAATTTGAATATAACTTACCATTGAAGCATCAACCATCTTGTGCATGACCCTGCTGGCTATTTTCATACTTTCATTAGTCACCGGTGTTATGTGCAGCAATAATGTACTGCAATGATGATTCTTTTGCATGATCTGCAACACATCATTACATCATGCAATAGCAGCTGAACCATTCTTGATGCTGCTTTAAGAACTGTACTGTTCAATGGTGTGATTGAATAGTGGTAGGGGCAATGTGTGGCAGTGAAATTGATCCACTCAATGAGGCATGTGGCACATACAAGCCTGTCACACAGGAGCTGTATTGGTTGGCTAACAAATCAAGACAAATAAGACAAACATCAATTGCAGATAGCATCTGTGTAGTAGCCAAATTGTAGGTGGATTGTAATGAAAAAATTATCAACGTTTTATAAAGTAACGTGTTCAGATCATGGCAGGAAAGAGTGCTCATTGTGTCCATTTAAAGCTATTCGTTGTAAAATTTTCGGACAAATTTGGACCATGTAAATGATAGACTTGACGAAATTGAGGAGAAAAAGTGCCGGTGAATTGAACATGAAGGAAAGGTGTATTGTATATAACAGAAACGATTCTACTTTACCTGTGTGTATGTGTGTGTGTGTGTGTGTGTGTGTGTGTGTATCAGAAGTAAAATCATGCATCACATTACATTTCATCATCCTTACAACTATAATGCAGTAGTGCTCATGTGTCCCTTCCTCTTACTATTCTGCCTCCTCCTGGCTTCAACTTTATGTAAATAGTCTATGTAGCCTCTGGCCCCAGTTTGTATCTTGATCTGTTACTAGGTAAGCTTGTCATACATCCCTACACAATCTCTCAATAAACAAATGATAATAGACACACGCAAATTTCAAAAGCAGTAGTATAAATGAGTGAAAGTTCATGTTTCAAATAGATCTCTAAGGTATAATTAATTGAAGCTTTAAATACTGCATCCACTGCATGAGCAGTTTCAATTCCACCGGTTGTCACTCTGGAGGACCTGTTTACTGCACAAACTCGTATGCACAGTCCATTGTTGCTGTACCTGGTGGATTGTTGATGCCATCAGAAGCCGAAATCTATTTGTAATGCAGTAGAAGTATTATAAATAAACATAACACAAAAATATATTTAATTAATATTTTGTTATGTTGGGTGAATGATTTATTTTGTATGTTAAACTTTCTCCAATGAATTTGACACATGAATATACAAGTTCTATCCCTATCAAAAACACTGATTTGCTGATGCTGAATGGCGGGCTTGCCTCTAATTCGCCACCGAAACGTACAATAGCTAACTGGACTAATAAGCAAACAATGCTTATATTAAGCAGTGTGCACCCTTTAATAATCAAATTCAATGCATTGATATGCATTTACTTACACGCTATTATACTTACTGACATTGTAATCTTGAAATATAATGGCATTTAGTAAGTGGGATCGTTTCCTCGAAAAGGTATATAATTTCAGGTACGCGCAATAGAAATATAACGTTTGCATTAAAATGTATGGCTAATTAACAATTCAGCGCTTTACAACTCCATGACAGATGCTCCGATTCTCAATGCGTAGGAAACAATGTGTAGAGGACATTTCAGACTTCTAGAATATCAAAGCATTAGAAATCTTGATAAAACTTGCGTTAGGTCCCTTTTCGCGGAAATGATCCCAAGTTTAGTATATAGTTATGGTAATGGCAAAGCTATTTCTAAATGAAACCATACAATGATTACATGCTGATTAATATATGCAATGGTAACATAAAGTCAGCTAACACGTCAATTGTTTTTAATTCGAGTAAAATATGAAGTCTTCCAAAGACAAGCACTTAGTTGCAATCTAAGATTTTGACATATAAGTGAAAGCAATTGTTGGTTTTTTATGTCTATGATACTAAGGTGTGCTACTTATGGTTGCTTGATCCCTTTGGACTTTGAAGACTTTGCAATTAATACATTTTAAACAATGATAGAGTCTCTAAATGGTTCAAAATATTACTCTTACAATTAAATTTAGAATCAATAGAAAATTACTTAGTATAAGTAGATTGGCAGTTGAAACCTAAATTAGATGACAAATCATTCATCCTAAAACCATTGTGTTAGATTCACTTCAGAACTCCCTTGCACGAAAGTATTTATGAATCATTATACTCTCCGATAAGGATTAATTTATAACGCTGACATCATCAACATAACGTGGACTGAGTGAAGATGGTCCTTCAAGGGGCATCATTTCTTGGGCTTCAGTGCCATCTAGCGCAATCATCTGTTAATGTAATTACGAGTATGAGTGTTGTGATGCATACACACATCAGCATACCTTCGTGACTATTGCCCGGCAGTAGTCTTTTCGGGACATATCTGCATAAGCTTCACAGACAGTAGTTTGTATTGTAGTTTCGGGTTCGTTGCCAGCAGCAACTCTAGTTGACATTTGCTGGACAATGGTGTTAGCCTATATATGGCACATACATTGGAAAATAAGAAGACTAACACAAACTTCATTTTGATGTGTGCAGACAAAGCTTGCAGTGAGATGCAGTGTACAATTTTATACTGTAGAGCTATTGTTATGCGCGTAGGGATCGTGGGCAGTGAGGTTCAGTGGAAAGCAGTAATTAGAACATGTAGGCTAGCAACGCTGTGAACAGAAAGAAGGCGTACTGTTGTTGGCTTACAATTGCTGGCTCCTGGTTTCCATTCTGTGTGTATTGCATTTGGTTGCCTATCATAGAGAGGTCCAGATAGTCAGACATTATCTGGAGTGCTTTTGAGATAGTTATGGCAATCTTGGCAAACGTAGGTCTGTCCTCAGGGTCAGAGTCCCAACATCTCAACATCAGTGAGTACCTGAAATGCACAGTCATTATCTGAGGCATGGCAACTTCTGGCTCACATTGTTTCAGAGCAAGCTGCATTTTGGGGTTTTTCCAATCTCCTGCCATTCCTGAGAAATGTTGGGAGATCGCAAGGATCCAGCCCAGGATACGGGCCACTTCCAACAGTGAATACTTCCCAACATGTCACACCAAATGACCACTGACAGGTAAGAGCGTATCGTTACAAAATATGTATAAGCATTGCAAGCAGCTGGCATACATGCTATGTGTGGTTAACAGACAGGATATATGCTTGGGGACAGGCAAATCATAACTACAGATCTGAAATTTACTCTAACATCATGGTGTCCAATGGTGATAAGGTGTGCTATTTTGCAGTGGCTTTAAGTCAACTGCTCGTGGCTTGAAACAAGAATATTGATCTATAGTATTGTATTGTCCAGTCTGCATTTCTATGTACATGAAAATACTCCCCATCCTAACAATGCTGATGTGAACATTGACAGTTGCAGTACCAGTATATCAACACAACATGTTGGCAATGGTTCCTTGTCTATTTACATAATAACAGAGGGCCCAGTGAATAGTGACCCAAGGGGATTCCCCTGTGTTGCGGAAACAGAAGCACAACATACTCTATACTTTTTATACCATGCATCTGCAATTTGGGGCATTTCTATTATCACTATGATCCGCTTCTGCATGGGGAATTTAAAGCTCGAATCAAAGCAAGTGTCATTCTCCAATCTTCCCTTCTATTTCTCTAAATCAGTTATTTTATATGCAGTTGGCTGGGCAGTAATAATGATGTCTAAAATACTTCTGGTTATATTGTGGGAGGAGATAGAAAAATTGAATGGGAGGAGGGAAAAGATGATTGGGACGGTGAGGGGAATTTAGCAATCCAACTTCTAAAGCTATGCATGGCTGAAGAAATTCGTATATAATTAAGGACCAATATCTCCTTAAAATCTCTTACCATGTCGGTTTTTTCATTGAACAGTCCATCTTGAATGCTTTCTGGTGCCAACCACTTGAATGGCAGTTTGACTCCTCGAGATTCCTTGTCCAGTCTGAAGTACCCGGATATGTACACATCTTCTGACAGACCAAAGTCTCCCACCTTGATGACCCCATCTGCATCAATCCTGTGCCAATTACCCCATATGCTGTTGTCATCATTTCATCTCCCTCTGTACCTCCTTCCCCACAACCCTATGGGGGCAGGGACTCACTCACATGCAGTTTCTAGCTGCCAGATCTCTGTGCACAAACTTCTGTGCTGAAAGGTACTCCATCCCTTGGGCCACCTGATAGCTTATCCTTGTCAACAGCTTCTCGGAGGCGTGTAACTGGAAGCAATGGTTACCAAGGTGTTACGGTTCTGTGCACACAGGATACAGACACAGCCTCTTACCTTTTTCACATCTGCAGTGTCTGCTACAAGAAGGAGGGGTCTGTTCATCTTGAGGTAGGAGAGTAGGCTGCCATTGGCCATGTAAGGCATCACCATGGAAGGAGTATTGGCAGCATCAAAGGACATGCCCATCAAAGTCATCACGTGAGGATGGCTGAAGTCCTGCATCTTCAGAATCTCACTCATCATGTTGTGAAGATCCCTCATTGTAAACAGACCTAGTGACAACAGCGGAGAGGGCAAGAGAGAGGGGGCAGAGGGGAGGGCAGGTGAGGGAGAGGAGGGGAGGGTTGGGAGGGGGAAGAAAGGGGGAGGAAAGGAGTTTGAAGGATGAAAATAACACAAGGTGTGTCCACACTGCACCTTTCAAGGTCTTCAAAGCTACCACCTGATGATAATCTGTTTCTTCTTTGATAATGTGTGCTTTGTATACTACTCCAAATTCGCCTGGGTGGGTATAGAGCAGACCAGGGTGGGTATAGAGCAGACCAGGGTGGGTATAAAGCAGACCAGGGTGGGTATAGAGTAGACCAGGGTGGGTATAGAGCAGACCAGGGTGAGTATAGAGCAGATCAGGGTAGGTATAGAGCAGACCAGGGTGGGTATAGAGCAGACCAGGGTGGGTGTAGAGCAGACCAGGGTGGGTATGGAGTAGATAAGGGTGGGTATAGAGCAGACCAGGGTGGGTATAGAGCAGACCAGGGTGGGTAAAGAGCAGACCAGGGTGTGTATAGAGCGGGTATGGAGCAGAGCAGGGTGGGTATAGAACAGAGCAGGGGGGGGTAGAGGAGACCAGCATGGGTACAAGGGTGGGTTTGGAGCAGATGACAGTGGGTATAGAGCAGAGCAGGTAAGTAGAGAAGACCGGGAAAGGGGGTGGGGCGGGGGGGGGGGGGGGGGGGGGAAGAGCAGACCACGAATAATATGCATCAAATTAAATCAGAAAATAATTGGTTTTAGATACGGGATCATGCCTCATAAATGATGTGAGAGTGCCAATGAGTTAGAATGGAGCTTGATGATAACTACAACTTACCGTTTCCAATTGCATTCAAAACCAGAATGTGATCACTGGGTATGATGGCTCCCCTGTAGTGCCTCATGAAATCTGCCATTTCCATATTACCATGGCCTGCTAGGAACAAAAGATTATTAAGCCTGAGTACCAAGCTATAACCATGTTATTCTAATGAGAAAGTGTCAGCTAGGTCAATGTGTCATAGAATGGAACATAACAATTGCTTGTCCCCATAAACATTATATTGCATTTCATAATATATTCTTTGCTTCATGAATACCTTTAGCAAAGCAGATTGGACAGTTGCATTTGTAGTATAGATCAGATTTTTTTTATCTCGCTACAATACAATCTTCACATATCCTACTGCAACAAATGTAACACATTTTGGTCATCAAAGGCCTTACAGTAAGCTACTATAATGAAAAGAATTATAATATTTGATCAGTCAGTTAGAACAGCAAGTCAGATTCAAGACAACACTGCAATATCTGTTCATAGTGAAAAAAAATCTAGATTTGGATTACAGCCATCTCACACAACATTAACCAGAATCACCCAATCGACTCAAACATAGTGCCTCATTGCAGCCCCCAGTGATCTCAATGTACCTGTCTTCAAGCCTTCATTTTTAATCACCAAATCAATCATTAGTCCACCAGCTGAATTGCCTCTATGCAAAAACCTCTGTCTATTGATCACCAGAACAGTTGTCACAATTAGTACTAGAGCCAGAAGAAGAAGAAATAGACCAGCCACACTCCCTCCCACTGAGGGGGCAATGGGAAATGCTTCAGCTTTGCTTGTTACCAGTAGTGTGATATTGCCAGGTGTGTAGCTAAGGTATTTACCAACAGTCACACGAACCTAACAAATTGGAATGCAGAAAAAGTGTTTCAATCTCTCATACACATGGACACACAGAGACCCAACCTGTGCATTGAATGAGAACTGTGCAGAAAGGAATTGTGGAGGCTGGCAGGTCAGTGTCTGTGGAAGGGGTTAGGGTTAGAAGGAGACTGGGTGCATTCATGACCACCTCACTGTGTCAGTTGTGGTTCCCACATCCACTTGACACATTTCTCCATCAATCGTCACACTGATCTCAAATTGCGCGTTGACATTTGAAATGTAGTAACCCTGATGCCAGAGGTGGAAGGAAAATGGCTTTGATTATTGGAAAATAGGGTTACACATGTCATATAATTACAAGTTGGCACGCACATCGATCCTTATGGGCTTAACAGACCCAGCAGTTTGTGTCTGGTCATCTTCTCTAATGGATAGGAACACAGGGTCTGGGAATACTGCAAGGTTTAGGCTATCTCCCACTGGTCCAGGGACACCCTCCATCACTATAGTGTAGTCCACTCCAGCCACAAGGTACACAGCTGGTCCAAAGAAATCAATTGGACCAAGAGGTGGGGCAATGCAAATCAGCCTGCCAAAATGTTGCTCACACTCCTGTTAAGATGAGGAGAATGAGGGGATATGGTAAGGTGAGAGGGAGAATGACAGAGGAGGGAGTAAAGGGAGGAGAGGGAAGATGTACATAGCAGGGGAATATGGTCACTGGATTTTCATCACATACTGATGTATTTCCATTTGTCACCACAAAAACAGCCTTCAGGGTGGTATCTGGGAATTTTCCAATGAAATTAAGATTGATGCCACCACTATGTAAAAACAATATTACAGAAATGTTTTGGAAATGGGAAATGGCACAACTGCAATTTAATTGAGCTTACGATGGTATGGTATTAGTAGGGATCACAGAAGTGTAGGTAAAGTTTTTTGAATCATTAATCATGGCTGCAGTTACATTAGTGTGACACTGGTTGGAATCATCCTGTATCCAAGAGATTTCCCTGGTGCTATTCTGACATTGTGACCTCCGAGAACACTTCTGCTCCACAGTACACCATCCACACAGAGGGTTCACATTGACTACACAGCTCAGACAGCCTATGAAGTTGGAGCATTGCTCAAAGGGAACTTGAATGACCTTTTGGATTGGAGGAAAATAAAGTATACAATGAGAAAAGTTCTATTCTGATAAAGCTATTTTGATTTATTCTGCTGGCCTCTAAATATCTCAACCAACAATAAAAGTCCCATCAAGATTGTTTCCATCCCTGCCCTTTGATGGTCAGACACTAGGATTGCACTATTTCATAACCCTTAAGTGTAGTATATAATTATTGGGTGTTTCATATTTCATTGTGCAACCCAAAACTGCTCATTTAGAGGCTTGAGCATCTCACAAAATCAATGCAATGCATACACTCAATTGATGAACACCACAAAGATAACAATGAGGCTGCATGCACTATTGTGCTGTTTAACTTTTATATAGATGTTCAGATATACATGTGTGCAGTGAATTAACTGCATGCACTAGTGGGCCAAAGAGATTCAAATTAAAGTGCAATGAAGTATTGCCTTTGCATGCCACAAAGTATTACTGTGTATTGAATTATTTGTCTAACTACACGCTGTGACATACATGTAGGTAAATTTAGGCTATGTCAGTTGATGCTGTAAATATTCTTTGTCACTGAATCATATTTGTATACGCATGCATAATTAGGTGTTTTTGTCAGCTTCACGCATGCGCTGGTAAATGTATATAGACAGTCTTGCCGGTAATTGTAATTGCTGTGATTGGTTAATATTAATATATAGACTGATTCGGCATAGTAATACAATAGTAAATAAGACTATGCAGTGTGATCTAAAGTGGTCAACACTGGACATGAATTGTTAGGTCATATTGTTGAGGTGGCTGCGAAACAAATCGCCCTCTACAATAATTCAGTCTCGATATTAAAATGCACTTGACATCATGACATTTGCCACTACCAATGAATGTGATCATTTGCTATATTTATACACCGATGTCATGGTCTCCTGAGCTAAATCACTTCTTATTCCTGAAACATGTCATTTTATGAAGTGACTGATGCAACTATCCTGGCGGCCTGGCGGTGATTTAATTCATCTTGTGCTGTGAAGAACTGGGTATTTGGACCGAGACCAACTCACCATGCACAGTAAGCGATAATTATCATTGCATACTAGTACGACTCTAGATGTATCATGTATTTATACTGAACATCCCCTTTATGATTCTTATATGCGTCCGCCCCTGGACAGTTAGTTGTTCGTGTGTTTTGAACAAGAAATTTTATTCATGATGGCACGTGCCGCACATGTACATGTATCATTTGGGGTGGGTGGGTGGGGGGGGGGGGGGGGGGGTTTCACCCGATGATATAAGGTCGCTAGAGGTATAATTGACTTACAGAGATATTTGTAGTGACATAGATATAGCTCAGTCCACTGATCCACGTCAGCTTAATTGCCCGCTGGGGCAACACCCAGGATGAGAATAGATTGCCAGTACTGTTTGCAGATCCATCAGTAACATGAAACTGCAATTTTACAAAATGATAAATACATATATTTGCCATATTCAAACAGACTTACTGTCTGTAGAATCGATGCGCCCATACGGTTTGTGGATGCGATAAACAGCAACGAGAGTGACTCTATGTAGATGGACAGTACATAGTCGAGTTCAAATGAGGTATTGGTCGACAATACAGACACAGGATGCGACACTGCATGCAGCGTTGGCGCCTCGGTTGCCCCGGGTGACGACATGTTGCATCTACTGCTGCACGAGAAATAGGAGTTGCTCGTATTCCTCCAGGGTAGAGGACCAGAGAAGCAGGTACCATTTGACGGGGAGGATGAGGAGACGCTGTCAATCATGGAGTCAATCTGGGACAGTCGAAAAGCGCACACGCGGCCGCTGTACATCCCTGAATAGCCACCCAATGGCGGTGTCACGATCCCAACCAGAAGAGCAGTTTCATATGACTCGGATCCATTTACTGGGTAAGTCACCAGGGATGCTCCGACTAATCTGGCATAGCCATTCACGCGTCCAGCGAGATCAAGGCAGTCCAGTTCAATTTCAGAAACAGAGGTCACGCGGGTCTCCTGGCTATTATCGCACACTCTCAGCACCCTGATCCCTGTCTCGGAGTTCGGGGAAGCGCTCACGTCGAGTACCACAAAATACACGTAGGAACCCGCCACAAATCCGCCAAACCAATTACGGGCGAACGAGACTGCAGTCACGTCGAACAGGCCGCCCGATGATCTGCTAACGTTCCTGACTGTCCTGTCAAGTCCGTACTGACCAATAAGGTTCACAGTATCGTTGCTGCTGGCTGCGTAGAAGCTGTTTCCTCCTCCAATGACCGGGGCACTCACCAAAGCCACGCTGCTGCCGTTGCCAGCCAGGGCGATAGGAAATACCGTCGAGGAGCCATCTTTCAAGTTGCTAGCATCATAACTGGTACAGCTTTTATCGCTCAAACATACCACCAGCTTGCTCGCGTCTAGAGTCAAAGTTATTCCTAAAACGGATAATCCCTCCGAAATCCACAAAACTTCTTGTGTGTCAAAGCTGCTGTTCAGTCTGTACACTGCACTTCGGTCGCTAACAGAGCTGCTTGCAAACAATTGTTTGGCGTCGCTGCTGATGGCTAGGTCCTTCATCTCAGCTTCGGCCGCTGGTGTAAAGCTGCGGAGAAGCTGCTGAGATGACTGCGTCAAGCAGACTATCTTAAATAAGCAAATAAATAGCAGCGCGGCTTTCCGTTGCACCATTTAATGTTTCATGCCTTTGATAGTATAACCGACGAAGAACTGACTTAACTGCAGGCCCGGCGCACTCGGTCTAAAGTTGGTGCGGCCAATTATTAAACGTTAGTAAAGGCATGGCCCCCTTGCAAAGCGCGGCGCGTAGAAGTTGTTTTTGAGGTGCTGTTAAAGTGCAAGTGTACTTTATGATGTCCAAAATTGTCGGCGGAATATGAACCGTTGAATAGAAGTTTAGAAATTTCGTGCAAAAAATAGACAATTGATAGCGTAATAGCTCTGGATGGAGGTCATCTTTATAAAATGTGCAGACAAACTCAAAATCTTCCTGGAAATCCTTCTTTGTGATGCAAGTTCTGGAGGTGACAATAAACAAGGTACTCAGGCTGATAGAACCTATCTTTGATACAGCCAACGGAAAGGTCTAATGCTTCATAATACTGCTGATGATGATAGGTTTTTGGTTCAGAGTGATACTCTTGCTCCGCGATTCCATCATCGAACCTTTTCGGTATCCTTTTTTTTTGTGAGAATTCAGGCTGTTGAACATCAAAAGCTTCTGCACTATTAAAATGACCTTTTCCCAAAACAAATCAAATGCTTCTTCATTACGAAGAGTTTGGAGAGTGCGTACCACCATGGCAGTTGTGCTTCAGCAGCAGACACTGTGTCACATTGTAGTGCCCTACTCAGATTATCATTGTATGTGTCTCAGTACCAGCTCCGCCAGATAGACACCAAACAGAAAGCTAAATTTCTTCACCTGAGCCTGAACTCCATATATTCGTGCTTTACTTTCCGTATCCCTCGTTGCACTGATGGCTTCACCCCATGTGTGCATAAGTGCAGAGTAATTTTCCAGAATGCTGGACAAAGAATCTGCACGAACAGTCCATCTTGTAGGACACAAGACTCTAATTCACTGCTGCTGTTAGACTCTAAGTCATTCTCTTGCTTGAAAGCTCTGAAAATAGTTTCTCGCTTCGGTGAAAATTTAATGAGCTTTGTTATCTCATGCGTAGTTTCTAGACCATCCTTCATTACTTTGAGCTCTTTACAGCATCACTAGCAGCAAGATTTAGCGAATGTCCATAGCAATGCGTATACACTGCTCTACATTCCTCCTTTTTGCAATACCCGATCTAGCACCACTCATTACTGCACCCGTCGTAGCATTTTGCTGATAGCCAGATTTAGCCTCAACATAATGTCTTTAATAACAGCAGTTAAAACATCAGCTGTGATTGAATCCACCGAGTATAGCCCTATAAACTCTTCATTGACGCTGAGGTTTTCGTCTACAGTCCTAAATACGACAGTAACCTGCTCTTGGTTGCATACATCAGTCCGTGATTTCATCTATCATAACTGTGACAAACCTAGAATCCTGAATGTGACCAGCAATGCTTCTCAACACATGTTGTGCCAGAAGCTCATTCTGGATGTCATGGGATGTGTATTTGTCTGTCTTCTTCTTCAGCCATTCATCCATCTTGGCATCTCCTTGTCCTGATAGCTTCAACAATTGGATGAAGTTACTATCACCATCATCACCATTCCCTCTGCTTGGTAAGCCTTGACGAGCTAGCAACTGACAACAGGACAAGATCTTAATTACCATGACACGGTTGCTCTCATTCTCCTTAGAATACCCGGTCCCAAGTACTTAAGTTCATAAGTACCCAAATAAGGAAACTCCTTCTGCTGAGTCAGGCTAGGTAATTAGTGGCTATAATGTGGGTAGCTGTCAGTGGTGAGACAGTTATGCATAACACCACTTAGAACGTAAGTAAACAATACTGAGTGAATTTTATGAGGCAAAAATGGCGTCCTCACGTTAAACCGTGTGTGATTCTCAGGGATTATAGATACACAGAACTTTTATTTCATGCAAACATATGCTTGATAGAGCCTTTATTTATTTAAAAAGAAAATTTTAACATCTCTATTTTGCTTTACACGCGCTAAAACTTCAACACTTTATCAACACCTAGCAACAATTATCATAAATCAGTTCTACTTATCAATTTGATCCAAAAACACATCTGATGACAAATATGAGTGTTCAAAGTTGCGATGAAACAAAATTAATTATTCAGTGGCGTGGCGTTAAACATTAAAGCTATTGAGTGAATAAATGGTGTACGTCACTTTCATATCAAGTCCAACTTATATTAGAAGTTTGAGCAAATGATCAAGCATGGTAATTGTGACCGTGTCCTCTACAACTGAAAATTGCCATTAATTGTTTTCCTTCTCTTCTCCAGGTCACCATAAGTAGTTCCGTAAGTCTTCGATTGTTTGACAGACCGGGAAGAAGGGCCGGGGGGGGGGGGGGGGGGGGGGGGGGGGGGGGGGGGCGGGAAGAGGAAAGGGCGAAGATATAGAATGACTTAGTATGCAACCTCTCCTATTAACCCCCATATCTATCATGTACAATAAGATCATCGTGGTACTTGAGCATTTTTTGGGTCTTACATTTGGAAACAATAGTGAATAATGTCACAATTATGTTTGCAGCATTATGTTGGTAATCTAAATGGCAACAAATATCGAAAGTATGAGGTGTCGCGTGACTTAATTATTCACCATTTTCATTTGGGCAACCGTTCAATAAACTGGTTTTTAGTTGATTTCTCCCCATTACGCAACGCATTGTACTGAAAAGCGCTATATATGTACAACAACAACGCCCCATCGATTGTCCGAGTCAGAATTTGAACGCGGTAAACCGTTGGACTGTTTATCACAAATTAGTGCTGTTTCCATGAGGTAAAGTTTTTTTTACATAACTGTATCGAAGTGAAAGCTCAGTAGCCCGTCCTTAGCATGCCCCGTAAGGTCAGGTATACATGCACCAAGATTTGGGATCGTTTCCTATAAAAGGGACCTAATGCATACATTATAAAATTTCCAGTACGCGCAATAGGAATGTAACGTTTGCGTTGAAATGTGTGGCTAATTAAACATTCAGAGCATTACAACTGACTCCATGACAGATACTCCGATTCTCAGTGCGTAAGAAGCAATGTATAGAGGACATCTCAAACTTCTAGAATATCAACAACAACAAATTTGAAATCTTGAAAAAACATGCCTTTTCGCTTCCATGCATTATGTAAGCTCTATCTGCAAATAGTTAGCGCCCCAAAGACCCGGTACCAAGTACTTAAGTACCCAAATAAGGAAACTCCTGCTGAGTCAGGCTAAGTATTTAAACCACTACTGGCTATAATGTGGATAGCTGTCAGGGTGAGACAGTTATGCAAACACCACTTAGAACGTAAGTAAACAATACTGAGTGAATTTTTATGAGGCAAAATGGCGTCCTCACGTTAAACCGTGTGTGGTTCTCAGGGGTTATAGATACACAAAACTTTTATTTCATACAAAGATTTGCATTGATAGAGCCTTTATTTTAAAAAAGAAAAATTTAACATCCTAGACACTTCTATTTTACAAAATGTGCTTTAACTCTTTGGACGCCATGCTAGTTCATGTATGCATGCATGCATATCGACACAACCGTTATGAATTCTATACGTGTGGATCGATGCATGCATGCAAATACTTGCTGCAATTGTGACCTTATAAGTACATGACATGTTTGTTTACAACTGTAGTAATTATGTTTCTTCTGAAGAGCACATTGTTCACTAATGTTATTTACTCCCAAAACAGGAATGTGTGTCCCACATTAGTGTTGTACAACATGTTTAAAATGCCAGTTCACTCCACATGTTGGTTGGATGTTTCTAGTGCAGACGCCTCTTTTCTATCTATAACAGCTAAATGCAATATCCCATAAGGAATTGCTATAGTGAGAAATAATAATAATTTAACATGCATACAAATATACAACTTTAGGCCCCATGTGGCATTCAGCATGCAGCCTCTAGCTTTGTGACCAGCTGTAACAGGGCCAAGGCTGTGGTCCTTGCCGACAGGCTGAACCTCAACTTAACACCAAACACAAAAGAACACAATGGACGTGCACTACGCACTTGCATGTTACCTGCTATACACCTACATACTGTATACCTTTACACACACACAAACACGCCCATGCGACACAAACACGCCCACACACATGCACACACACACACGTAAGCACACACACGTAAGCACACACACATGTAAGCACACACACACGTAAGCACACACACACACGTAAGCACACACACACGTAAGCACACACACACGTAAGCACACACACACGTAAGCACACACACATGTAAGCACACACACGTAAGCACACACACACGTAAGCACACACACACGTAAGCACACACACGTAAGCACACACACGTGTAAGCACACACACACGTAAGCACACACACACACAGTCTGAGCTTGTACCATTTGCAGCGTTTGGTTCTTATTTCTCTGACTGTTTTCACAAAGCACGTATATGTACATGAATGTACACATCTGTGCGCACACAGACACACATACACACAAAGACTGGCTTGTACCACTGGCAGTGACATTGCTATTGTTACAAGAGTTACATAAATGCACACACCTTCACATACTTGCAATTGCGTTGTAGCCTGTGCACCATATTCGTCACACATACACACACACACACACAACACACACACAACACACACCACACACACACACCACACACACACACCACACACACACCACTTGCAGTGACTTCGGGTTCTTCTCTCTCACACTGTTTTTACAAAGCGTACATGTGCATGAATGTACACACCTGTCTGCACACACACACACACACACACACACACACACACACATATACAGAGACTGGGCTTACAGTACCACTTGCAGTGACTTTGGGTTCTTATTTCTCACACTGTTTTCACAAAGCGTACATGTGCATGAATGTACACATACAGTACACTTGCATTGTTATGGAAATGGAATCTTCTGCACAACACATACATACACTCATGTACAGTACACTTGTACGCACACATACCATGAAAAACATTAAGCAAGTCTACACACACACACACACATGTACATTGCACGTAAGGTCTATTATGCTAAACTTGTTCTCTGCACATACACTTGCATTCTATTCCATTTAACTGCCTATGCATATATTCAATTTCTGTTCCCTGTCCCGTAGTGTGTCCCTCTGTAGCGCTGCATGAAGTCGAAAACTTCACTCCTTGTGCGTCGAGCTCACTTATGGCTGGTACTCTGTACATACACACTCACATCACTGTTCCTATTGGGCATAACCCTTACTAAACTTCTTTTTATTCACTTTGTTCCACTTGCATGACTTTGGCCTCTAATTTCTCAAAGTTTTCAGCTCACCCAGAGTACATGTACATGCCCTCATGGACACACACACTCACACAGTATATAACTCACTAATGATGATGGCACACACACACACAACACACACACACACACATACACACACACACACACACATGCACACACACACACACACTCTGAATCTGCATCTATTCTGCGGAACCGCTTATGAGGCCACTGATCCTATTCCCAATTTCTGTATCTCTCAGTGTAAGTGTTTTCTTTGAGTTCAGCCATATGAGGCTTTTATTTTATTTATTTTTGGTCTTGGCATTGTGCATAATTAAATGAAATCAATATTTTAACTACTTGCTTAGTGTAAACACTTACCACTGGGGGGGGGGGGCCTGACCTACCACAATCTGCACCGATAGACAGGACTATTCATTTCATTGCCATAGCCCATTCTTGTAGAAACATCGCCCTTAGCTTCCAACAAAAAAGGGGTACATTAAACCCCAAATGGTGGTCTCGGGTTCCATACCCGGTTAGTCTATCACCACCAATGCACTGGTAGTCTGGGTGCGTAGTACAATGCACATAGTCAGGCCCGGCACACACGGTGCAGTTGGTGCGGCTTTGGCTGCACCAACTTCTGGTCCCAAAATGGGCGTGTCTAGTATGTGGGCGTGGCTGATGTCATGGTACATTTATTCATAGTCGTATTTAACTCTTTGAACGCCAAGTGCATATATATTTAACATTACCACATTGAATACCATTGTAGATGCATGCAAGTGCAATACTGACATGCATGCAACCCCATATAGTCATACAAATGTTTGAGCATATGTGGTCCCGGTGTAAGCACATTCTGTGTGTTCATTATAACCCACAGGCACCTTTTGTTGCAATAATGAACTGGCAAAAGGTTGGTGGGGGGGGGGGGGGGGGGGGGTGAGGAGGGGGGGGGGAGTAAACAAGTATGATATACTACACTATGCATTCTTGTTCTTGGAGTATTGTAATGATGCATTAGTGAAGTCAAGTGAGATCATCTGAATAATGGGGTTCTTTAGCCGCCAGTGTGAGAGGAAAAATAATTACTTTGTACATGTGATTACAAGTGCAGCAAACATTTGCATGCATCATAAAGTTGTGACTGATCAACACATTTGTGCACCAATATCTAAATCATGCATGAATGGTGTAATGGTTGTGTGTGCATGCATGCATACACGCACTTGGCGTTCAAAGAATGAATTAACCTTTGTATGAATTCCCTCTGCACAATTATCGATCGTTGAACGTGTTAGTCTCACATTACAATAATTACATTAATTCATAGTCGTACTTTAACCATTGTATGAATTTCTTGCTGTGCAACTATGGCCAACTCTTTGCTCTCAATAAATGATCTGCCTCAGATCCCCGAAACCCGTACCACCCTATGGGCTTGACGTTCCCTACGCGTTCATTTGGAGAAAAAAATCCTGTCTTGCGATCGTTTCAGGCGGCATGGTTTAAGACATGGCCATTTCTTCACTATGATGAAGGTAAGGACTTATCATACTGCCACATCTGCGTAAAGGGATTTAAAGAACGGAAGATGAAGTCCAGTTCTAGAGCTGATCCTGCGTTTGTAAGTTTCTCTTATGCATGGGTCTCCATTAGCTGTTACTCGCGATCCCATATTTATTACAGGTTACTAAAGGTTTTTTTTAATTGGAAAGATGCCCCTCGAGCCTTCAAAAAGCAGTGAATTTCACCGTGAAGCTGTCGAAGTAGTTGTAAGTCTTCCTAAACCTGTTCAGATATTGGGGAACAACTATCAGAGCAGTACCGGGTCTTTGGGGCGCTAGCTATTTGCAGAAGGAGCTCAAATGGGAACCTAACGCATGTTTTTCATGAGTTCATTTTTATTTTAGAAGTCTGAAATGTCGTCTGCACATTGCTTCTTATGCACTGAGAATCGGAGTATCTGTCGTGGAGTTGTAAGGCTCTGAATTTTGAATTAGCCATATACATGTCAACGCAAATGTTACATTTCTATTGCGCGTACTGGAAAATGTTATAATGTATGCGTTATGACCCTTTTCGCGGATACGATACCAAATCTTGGTTCATGTATACCTGACCTTGCGGCATGCTAAGGACGGGCTACTGTGCAACATGTACGGTCGCTTTCACAACGCGTAGAAAAACCATATCCAGAAATGGCCCATACATAGGCGGTCATCTTGCTTTTTATTTCAAATTGAATTTTAAACAAGTTTATAATGTACTATAAATCGGTCTGATTATGATATATTGAAAAATTATTCCATTAACCATTCTTTAACTAAAATCAAGATTTCTACCGCGCATAATGCCATTGCGTCATCTGCCAAAATAATTCAATAAATATTGGCAATAATTGTCTAATGGTGAATAAATGTGCATAATAAGTTAATTCAGCTGAAGATTAACAAGGCTGCTGGCGATGATCTGAGCCAATAGCAAGCCAGGTAGCTAAGTGGAAACCTTTTCCCTAGCCTCCTCCCCCCAATTCCCATAGGTCTAGACTGCCAGCTAGAGTGACACCCACCACCTAGCTCACTGCTAATGCATTATGGTGAAGCTATTATATTTATTGTATACAAGACGTCGTCATGGACACTTTTGACCTATATAGTGGGTTGTTTTCACTTGAAGTTTTTGTAAACAGTGTTCATTTAGCCTGCATGCAGCTCGATGAATGAAGCGCGTAGGCTAGGCACGTGCACTGATACGCTTACACGCAGGGAAAAAAATGATTCGTTAGCACTTTCCAGTACAGCTACGACCTACGTAGGCTTCTCAGTCTTACCTAGATCGATTAACATCAAGTTCTGAATGTGCCGCATTTTCAATATTTGTCTGCATGTGTGCGTCGATCAATACACGTAAAGCGCTTAACTGCGAAGCACTCTCTGTGACTTCGCCAATGGAAGAGCACTATCACAATATACATTAAGGAAAGCTTTGTCTACACATCGGGGGGCTGCTCAGTCTACCACTAGGCCAAAGCCCTGCATCAGGGTCAAAGCACACTCCACCCCCTCCCATGTTATGGCATCAGGCCCAACCCCTGTCTCTGCACACAGTGTGTGGTTTGTGTGAACATAGCTACATGTAATGTGCAGTTAAAACATGCACAATTTGTGCTATTGCTAGTTAGCAATTAGAGTTTACATGTACTGTGGCTGCACCAATACGTACCCCTCTAAACAAATTATCCCCAACCTAGATTGTCCCATTGTCTGGTTCCAGGCTTGATTTAAATGGTGTTCTAGGGAAAGCAGAAATTCAGTATCATAGCCAGCCTATACGCTGACCCACCCACCACTCCACATGTGCATCGAATTGTACCTGTACACAGATTTTCTGGTCATACATCAATGGCAGGCGACACCCTTTGGGCTTCTATACCCTGATCAACCACCCAAGCCACAGACTGTGTCGTGGTGTGGCATATCTGATGGAACCAAGGGGTGACTCAACGTTACCCTTGGCCCCAGGTCAGTTCAGCCGTTGAGGGCCAACCACTCTCCATGACCTCATCATGGTAGTGGCAAGTCTGGTCACATCCAAGAGTAGCCTGCGTTACCCTTGGTCCCAGGCCAGCTTGACAGGGGGGCCTGCACCCCTGTCATATGCCTGACCGGTTCAGCCTGACCCCCTTATGAGCAAACCAGTTAACCCATTAACCCGCTAACATAGGGAGAATGGAAACATGGGACATGGCTTTAATGATAGTGATGCTGTGAGCATGTGAAAGATGCAGCATTAAGTATTGCATACTTAGATAATGCAAATATAAATATACCCAGGACAGTAACATATCTAATTCAGCAATGCTTACCAGATCCAGATCAGTGACATAAGCTCTAAAAGCAAATAATGGAGTGCTAGGTACCCTATGTTATAATCACTCTGATCAATTGGAGTGCTGGAGTGCTGTCATCCTTTTTTACTAACACTCCTGAGGGTGAGTATCACCTAACAGGAGTGGTGATCATCCCTAATTTTTTGCAGTGAAGTGGTGAGTCCAATGTTGCTTCCTTCTCACTGTTGTGGCAGGGGCAATGTATTTGGGGTCCATAAAGAGGCTAAAAGGGTAAGACAAATATAAATTCTGTAAATGTGTATACACCATATCCATAATTAAGGTGCCATGGCACCCTCTTGCTCCCACCTTCTGCTGCCCCTAGGTGTGTTAAATGGATGTGGTGCACACCATGTACAGAATGGTACCAGCCTATGAACTAATCAGTGGAGTAAATGATTGTCTGTTGAAACTCAACGCATCTTCAGAGTGAAAATCCAGGTGGACGTGGATACAACGAATTTAGTTTGACCTACAGCCTCGTGATTTATAGACAACACTGCATGCATGTATACTAATACGAAGGTGTACCCGGCATCGAATTAGACGTACTTCAATCACTTCACAAAACGCTGTTCTGTTCACTAATTGAGCCAGAAAAGCCGGACACAACTGAATACTATTGTACATTTAATTTCATTGCGCGCACCTTTCGATCGACGTTTTTCTTGTAGACAGGAGCAGACTCTCGAGTCTGCAACGATGGATTATACTGAAGCGCTCTCTTGGGTTGTAGTCTAACCAGACGAAATCCAGTTATTGGTTATTGGCAGGCACAACTTAAGCGTTCATACGTTAAGTAATTTGTTGAGTTAAATTAATTACAACACTGCATGCGTAATGACGAAAAGTAATTAACTCTTCTCTTGAATCTATCGCCTCAAACGTTTAGTACTAAAATTCTTAAATCAGTACCTTTTGCATTAAAAGAAATTCACAATATTTATGAAACGTATACAAAATCAAACGGAGCAAGTACATTTTCATGTACAGACGATCTATGGATGTCCGAAATAGCTGGTAATGCGGATCACGTGCACGCGAATTAACAGCTCCATCTGTGTTATAGCGGAAGATAGGCTATTGTAGTAGTTATTAAGTCTGGAAGCAGTCTCAGTTTTCTGTGTCCGTAGCTATTCATCTGCAAAATGAGTAGCAGTAAAGAATGAAACCTTCAAACCCCGTTAATACTATTTACAAAAGTAGCCACAGGCCCAGAAATGACAGCAGTCTTACTCTATTCGTGCCGTGTCCCAAATAAATTCGCTGTAAAGCCAGAGATAATATATTATCTCTGGTAAAGCCAACTTCATAACCTCATACCAACACTCCCTGGCTTAGTGCATAGCCCAGTTCTGTCGCAAAATGAGTGCATTAGAGGATGAAACCTTCAATCCCCGTTAATACTATTTTTAAAAGAAGCTATACGCCCAGAACTGACAGTATTCTATTCGCCTAATGATTGACGCGAGAGTCGATGCATGTCCAGCAATTTCGGACATCCATACACGTCTGTACATTGAAAACTCATGTAAAGCATTTGATTGTTTTTAAACATTAACGCAGTTGGATTAATTTTTAAAATATCAAGCATTCTTTTATTTTTCGCTTTCATTTTGCGAGCAGGAGAATCAACAACAAAATTAATTACTTTTGCTATTACGTAATAATATTATTTAGAAGTCAATAATGTTTAATAACATCAAATGGTGGGCGCGCCCTTATAGTGCAAATTGGTGCCTGTGTGAGTGGGAGGAGCGTCAAGGGCGGATCCAGGGGGGGGGGGGGGGGGGCTGGGGGGGGCTATAGCCCCCCCTTTCCCGTGGAACACACCTCTTTTTCTTTTCAACCACGCCTCTTCAGGTATACGATAATTTCAATAGCTATATGTATGGGCACGCATGTGATAACGTAGCAGCTGTACATAATGGTGGAACCCTCGCGGAAGAAACAGAAAGGAAGCGCCTCGATCTTGCACTTTTTTCGTACTTGTGAAAATGAATCAAACGATGAAGCCTCTCATGTACGAAAACAAGTTGAGGATGAGATATTCATAGCTGAACCACAACCCTTGCCACAAAGCGGTGGATTCAATCAGCCTTTGCCACACTGCTGCGAATCTAATGAATCTCCAAATGCTGTCAACATCGATGAGAATCCTGATCAACTTGAGTCTAACAGTGCTTCTGCTAATGCAGGTGATGAGTGTAGTAGTTTGCCAGCAATGGGACCGTATGACCTGGGAGCCTTAAGAACTAGCTTTTCAAGTGGTGCACTTTCAGATCAGGACAAATACAAGGTCCTTAAGCAATTTGACCAACCACAAGGGTACAGGTTCCCTGCAGTTTCAGAAGGTGGGCAGTTGAGACGATTTCAAGCCTCTTGGTTTGTGAATTATCCCTGGTTAGCATATAGCAAATCTGAAAATGGTGTTGTCTGAGGTTGTTCCAGAGTCCCTATGTCCTGTGGCATTTGCACGTACAGGGGGGAAATTTGGTGCTCTGGTGGAATCTCCACTAACTAAATTCAAGAAAGCTCTGGAGACTCTTGCATTCTCAGCTCTACGTCGACTTAAACCTTTCTTGAGGACGACAATGGGAGAGAACAGACTTAGTAGTTTAACTTTATTGCATGTCCATAGAAACATAGCAATAGATTTAGAAGACGCTGTGGATAGATATGCAAGACTACACACACGAAAGCTGCAATTCTTATAAAATCATACTTCGTGGATTAATAGTGCATATAATTTTAGTGCTGCATAATTTTAGTGCATATAATTTTAGTGCTGCATAATCTACCTAAGTGTATTAAAGATGTGAAAATTGTATATAAATCAGGATTGAATACTCAAAAATTTTTCTCGGGGGCACAGCCCCCGGACCCCCCTTTTAGCCCCCCCTTTTTATTATTCCTGTATCCGCCCTTGAGCGTGTCGTTGCTAGTAATGTGCCCTTGGTTCAATACATTTGAATATTTCTTTCATCGGCGTGAACGTGCGCTCGGCGTATATTTTCTACGACTGCGTACGTTAAAACGGTCCGTTCCTACATCTTGATACCTCATCCCGATATGCGCAATGGCACACCACGCGCGCGCGCGCGCCACATACTCCCAGCTCTTTTTGCTGGGGAGCACATTAGGAAGAATCACTTTAGCTGATGCTGATTAACCGGGTTGGTCTGTACCCAGGGCAAGAATGGGTTAAATTCTAGCTGCTGGTTAGTAGTGTTGTCTGGGTGTGGTCTGTACCGTGGGCAAGATTGGGTTAAATCTATCTACTTGTGTTGCCTGGGTGTGGCCAGTATCCTGAGCAAGAATGGGTTAAATATCTCTAGCTGCTAGTTAGTTGTGTTGTCTGGGTGTGGTCTGTACCCTTGGCAAGATTGGGTTAAATCTATCTACTTGTGTTGCCTGGGTGTGGCCAGTATCCTGGGCAAGAATGGGTTAAATATCTCTAGCTGCTAGTTAGTTGTGTTGTCTGGGTTTGGTCTGTACCCTGGGCAAGACTCCACCTATCTTGTGAAGAAGTAAGTATAACATTTCCAACTTACATTTCATTGTCATGCTCATCAAATAAATTATGAATTAGTTAGTCTTGTCATTGTCATTTCTCACAAAGATATCAGAATACTAAAAGCCTGCTAAAAGCCGTTAGCCCTCCACTCCATCCCCATACTTCTGCCTACACATAATCAGCAGCATAAAAATAGCAGCAGACATTTATAGTGCATGGTAATATTTGAACAAAGACATCACTTCTCATATAGAGATCAGAATGCTTCCCACCCCACATCCTTCCTGGCCTCCCCTCTCATATATTACCTGTAGGAAATATGCAAACCATATATGTTTTCTATGCATCTGATTCTGTGTACTATGCAGGGATGAACTTATATGATGAGCCCTGCTGCACATATGTCAGTTATCATTGTTCCTGCATCGTCTTTTGGGGAATCCATTGTATAAGATCCTGCAGGTGGTCTACTTTAGAACCTCTGTTATCTTGTCCTGACCACATCAGCTGGTATTCTTTTGTAAAGGTCATGGTCTTCCACAACATGCATTTTGTTTTGTTTACATTGCTCTTTAAAGATACTGAAGATGGCATGAGCTAGTCAAGAAGTCTTGTAGGTGGTTAAATATCTGTAGAAATCGTTCATGAATTGTTACAGCACTGTGTCACATACAATTAACCGTCAGGGATTGCTGGCATTTGTACTGCTTCTCTACGTTTAGCTCGGAGGGCCTCAATTCCACCTTCATGCCAGTAAGCAGAGTCCCGCTTAGTATATGCCCTCTTTTCTCTACTATATTCCTGCAGCACCTCCAGCCTGTACTCTGTCATCATAATGTCAGCTGGTGCATCCCATCAATTGCTAGAGAAGTAGTTTCTTTTTGCATCATCGTTGTGTTTCTCTACACCTGAAGTGCATAAATCACTATCAAGAAAGAAGTACAGTGCATTACCAACCTTGACATGAAAATTGTTTCAAATTTCCGTATTGGCGTATAATGTTTGGGACATGGTATACCATTGCATGCATGTAAGGAGTTACATATTTCTTTTGGTGACCCTCTTCTTTGATGCTTAAGAAGAGTTGAACCCATTGTTCGGCCTGTATAGACAGAATAGAGTAGCATTTCATCCTTATTATATTTGCACACTAGCTAAACTTACCTTTTGGTGAAATTGCATTCTGCGTGCATGGGTGATTCATTAGACAGTATGCTGTATAAATCTTCAAAATCCTTAGGATTCCGTATGCCAACAACGAAAAGAAGTCATTTGGTGACAAGTGATTTGACTCACTGCACATAGTACCTCCCATAACTTCACTACTGTTGTGTGCAGGGCACTAGGCAGAGGGATGTCTTTCATCTTTGAAGGAAGCAGCTTGTATACACAATGTACATGTATGATGAATGTTACTAATGTCAAGTGTATTTGTACCTTACGAACTTTCCTTTTACTTTCACCAGTTAAGGATGTCCACTCATGACATAAAGTATTTGTGCCAGACTTCCATTATTATTATTCTTTTGAAGCGCTTCTCGAGAACTGGTTCCGCATGGTGATCCAATGACTCCATTCGTTGCAAATTTGAAAAGACAATTTAAATTGAATGGCCAATGAACTATGGTAGCACACGAATATAAGTAGCGTTCTAATCGACGAATCCGGTGTGAATCAATGCGTACTGAATGGAGTATTAAACTACAGTGTAAGGCAAAAGGATTATCCATGCATGTATAATAGTGAACGGTACCGGTATCTCTCTAGCTTGCACGTTTAATGAATTACTTGTATCAGAGTAGTCAGATCCCGAGTACTGCCTAGTAGGGAGACACAATGGAACGAGCCATATTATGGGTTTCCTTGGTTACGTCGTAATCCCTCCTTTCCATTGTCCGATGATTTTGGTTGTCTCGACTTGTAATAGCAATGGCATAGCTAGGGTACGGTCCCTGGCAGGGTTTAGGTACTACAACAGAGGTCGGATTAACAATAATACTCACCCGCCGAAGTAAGAACTGGTAGTAATACGGAATAACCATCTCTATCTTGAGTCGGTACTCCAGCTCAATTAAGGCATCAGCAACGAATTAATGGTGGCGTGCTGTACCATAATATCAGTAATCTTGGTGACTCCACCACCGGGCAGTGAATTGTATGTGCTGAGAAGGAAACCATGCACCATCGACTCGCAATCGGCACATATAAACAAGCGTGTCTCAGACTCTTCGCTGAGATATTGCGGTACAACTTTGAAGGCACAACCTATGACACGCGATCGCGCAAGAGTTGCCTTGGATTTCGCGTTTGTGGGAATTATGCGTTGATGCGTGTGGTGCACTGTGGCGTTCTAGCAGCTAGGGCTTCCCTATTCATATGGATCGTACATGCGGTGGGAAGTTGCTTGCACACTTCGTGTTTCGATCAAAATCCTACGCACGCGTGATCACAGAGAAGGCTGCATATAGCTTTCAGTTATAACGTATAACCTATACTTTGCGTAAAATACTGTCAAAAAAAACCTAGTCTCGCTGTTTGGTGATGGCTGTTGCGGAGTGTTAACTCATATTATAGCAATATAGCTTATCCTAACAAAACGTACCAAGCTAGGAAACATCGTTCCAACATACTCCACGGACACACGACCGGGGTCGTGCATGTATGCTGCCATGTTTGAGAGTTGGCCGGGTAGTGGTATAGTAGTATCGTACAAGAAGCAAGGCTTTGAGGAGTGCTTGGGCAACGTTATGACGTTTAATTCATTATTAATAATTTATGGCTTGAACGGGGTACTAGAATTCACATACTTGAATCTAGAAATAGACGTGCACATGGGGTAGATATGCTATTTGCACATATAAATATGCAAATAGCTTTGGCTTCAGAATCCACTTTATAATCTTCAATAGATCGTCCACGCGGTAAAATAGGAAAGGGAAAATAGTGATCAAAAGTATGCCAGCCATTAAATGTATGCAGTAAAACAAAACCCCATTTTGAAATTGATGGGGGCACATTTTTACAGAACAGAAGATATACAAACAATGTGTTATTTGTCCCTGTATCATATTAAGGTTTATAAACTTTACTACAATGTCTTTGGTACTAAACTGTGCGCGATTGATAGAAATTACCCATAGACTCCATGTACAATAATTTTATTACTCGTATTACGGAATTCAAATAATTCATGTCCGCAATTGCTGGCCATGCGTAAAGCCAACTCTTTATAACCTCATACCAACACTCCCTGGCATAGCCCATAGTCCAGTTCTATCGCAAAATGAGTGCACTAGAGGATAAAACATTCAAGCCCCGCTAATACTATATATACAAAAGTAGCTATACGCCCAGAACTGCCAGTACGGCCTAGTCTATTCGTGCAGTGTTGACGCAATAGTCGATGTAAGGCGAACGTTTTATAACTTCATACCAACACACCTAGGCTTAGCCCGAGGATGAAACCTTCAAACCGCGTTTACACTATTTACAAAAGGAGTTATACGCCCAGAACTGACTGTATGCCTAAAACGCTGTTTCGTGCCACTTCAAGTTATGTTTTCAAAGCTAGGGAAAAAGGCAAAACCTATCCAGTTCTATTCAGATTGCTAAAAAGAGCAAATCAAGGTCAAAAAAGTACAGAACAGTTTTTGCACGCCCAGAAAGGATTCACATAGCTTCATTTCTCAGTTTTAATTAAAAAAAAACCGAAGATTCGTTCACTAGAGCTTCAAACACGTTTCTAGACAAAACTTGCCTTTCATGAATTGGGTGGAATACATTCGAGACTCTACATGATACGGATTTCACCAAAACCAGCTATAAGACATTTTCCCGCCAAACTCAAAAGGCGCTATCCTATAATATTGACGGCGCATAGCCTTCTGTATAGCTCACGTGACCCGTTTCCAATCCTGTCTAAATAATCTATGGTCTGGCGTAGCACGGGATATTCCCTTGAACACTCGAAGCCAATTATTGCTATACACATGTAGTAGTTTTACATTAATATGTCCAGGAAACAACTTTTGACATGTGTTGTCACCACAAAAGTATTGACGGTTTAGATAAACCGAGTGGCTTTAGTATAGCACCTGTGGCGCAATATTGCTCCGTTGCCCTTGAAAGAGTAAATAATTCAATATTCTGCGACACGTACACACACACACACACACACACACACACACACACACACACACACACACACACACACACACACACACACACACACACACACACACACAAACACACACCACACACACACGCACACGCACATACACACACACGCACACACACGCACACACGCACACACACGCACACACACGTGGGTCACACTATGTTTCTGAATCACGCAACATTTGTGTAGGTATGCTGCACTGTGCTCAAGCAATACTACATCCCTTTCTGCTCTGGAGTACTCCAGAGTACTCCAGAGCAGAGCAGAGAGTGAGACAATGTATTTATAATGCACGGAACCTGAACACCATGTTATCATATGTTTACCAAATATGTACTGTTTACCTTGCATTCATGATCTGTATGTTTTTGCCATCCAAATATATAACCGATCAAAGGCATGAAACATTCAATGGTGCAACGGAAAGCCGCGCTGTCATTTATTTGCTTAGTTAAGATAGTCTGCTTCACGCAGTCATCCCAGCAGCTTCTCCGCAGCTTTACACCAGCGGCCGAAGCTGAGATGAAGGACCTAGCCATCAGCAGCGACGCCAAACAATTGTTTGCAAGCAGCTCCGTTAGCGACCGATCGCGAAGTGCAGTGTACAGACTGAACAGCAGCTTTGACACACAAGAAGTTTTGTGGATTTCGGAGGGATTATCCGTTTTAGGAATAACTTTGACCCTAGACGAGAGCAAGCTGGTGGTATGCTTGAGCGATAAAAGCTGTACCAGTTACGATGCTAGCAACTTGAAGGATGGCTCCTCGACGGTATTTCCGATCGCCCTGGCTGGCAACGGCAGCAGCGTGGCTTTGGTGAGTGCCCCGGTCATTGGAGGAGGAAACAGCTTTTACGCTGCCAGCAGCAACGATACTGTGAACCTTATTGGTCAGTACGGACTTGACAGGACAGTCAGGAACGTTAGCAGATCATCGGGCGGCCTGTTCAGCGTGACTGCAAGCTCGTTCGCCCGTAATTGGTTTGGCGGATTTGTGGCGGGCTCCTACGTGTATTTTGTGGTACTCGACGTGAGCGCTTCCCCAAACTCCGAGACAGGGATCAGGGTGCTGAGAGTGTGCGATAATAGCCAGGAGACCCGCGTGACCTCTGTTTCTGAAATTGAACTGGACTGCCTTGATCTCGCTGGACGCGTGAATGGCTATGCCAGATTAGTCGGAGCATCCCTGGTGACTTACCCAGTAAATGGATCCGAGTCATATGAAACTGCTCTTCTGGTTGGGATCGTGACACCGCCATTGGGTGGCTATTCAGGGATGTACAGCGGCCGCGTGTGCGCTTTTCGACTGTCCCAGATTGACTCCATGATTGACAGCGTCTCCTCATCCTCCCCGTCAAATGGTACCTGCTTCTCTGGTCCTCTACCCTGGAGGAATACGAGCAACTCCTATTTCTCGTGCAGCAGTAGATGCAACATGTCGTCACCCGGGGCAACCGAGGCGCCAACGCTGCATGCAGTGTCGCATCCTGTGTCTGTATTGTCGACCAATACCTCATTTGAACTCGACTATGTACTGTCCATCTACATAGAGTCACTCTCGTTGCTGTTTATTGCATCCACCAACCATATGGGTACCTCCATTCTGCAGGCAGTGAGTCTGTTTGAATTTGGCAAATATATGTTTGTGGTATATTGTAAAATTGCAGTTTCATGTTGCTGATGGATCTGCAAACAGTACTGGCAATCTATTCTCATCCTGGGTGTTGCCCCAGCGGGCAATTAAGCTGACGTGGATCAGTGGACTGAGCTATATCTATGTCACTACAAATATCTCTGTAAGTCAATTATACCTCTATAGTGACCTTATATGTCATCGGGTGAAAACTACAAACACCGCCTCCTCCTCCTCCCCCCCCCCCCCACCTATCCACCCACCCCAAACTGACCGTTTATACGGAAAAGAAGCAGTCAGTGCACTTTGCCCTTAGCTATCTGCACCACTAATGGATTCATATTTACCTGTAATTAGCCTTTTATTAACAAAACAAACTAAGCTATGCTATTGTATTTTAAGAGACAGCTTTCATGCAGCAACGCCCTTTCTTTGCGCACTCGCGACTATAGATGGTGCAGTGTAAGTCAAAGAAAGGGCGTTGCTGAAAGCTGCCTTTCAGTAGCATTGCTTAGAGTTTGTTTTGTTAATAAAAGGCTTTGGCTTGGGGAATGTAATTACAGGTAAATATGAATCCATTAGTGGTGCAGATAGCTAAGGGCAAAGTGCACTGACTGTTTGCCTAACTCCCAATGAATATGCCTTATTTTCCGTATAATCGAGCTGATACTTTTCCGTATAGGTAATTTAATATGGCGCCGAAGGCGCCCTCGTCCAGTGGTGGTTTAGTGGTCGTTGACGGCCGAAACATTGGTAAACAATTTTAGTGTAAGACTTGACACCGGATTCGGATTCCGGGTGCAAATTGACCTGGTTCTCGCGCGCCTGCGGCGCGGCCCAAAGCCCTAAATCCTAAATATCCTAAAAGCGTCAATGCCGCGTTTTATAAACGGTCGGGCACTGTATACATGTACACGTGCCGTCATGAATAAAATTTCTTGTGCCCCATATAAGAATCATAAAGGGTAGTCAGTATGAATCCATGATACATGTAGTATGCAACGATAATTATCGCTTACTGTGCAAGGTGAGTTGGTCTCGGTCCAAATACCCAGTTCTTCGCTGCAAAAGATCACCATCAGGCCTAGGCCGCCAAAATAGTTGCACCAGTCACTTCATAAAAGGACATGTTTCAGGATTAAGGAGTGATCTAGCTCAGGTTTCCATGACATCAGTGTATAAAATATAGCAAATGATCACATTCATTGATAGTGGCAAATGTCTTGATGTGGTCAAGTGCATTTTAATTAATATCGAGACCGAGTTATAGAGGGCGATTTGTTTCGCAGCCACCTCAACAATATGACCTAACAATTCATGTCCGATGTTGACCACTTTAGATCACACTGCAAAGTCTTATTTACTATTGTAGTGCTATGCCGAATCAGTCTATATATTAATATTAGCCAATCACAGCAATTACAATGACAGGCAAGATTGTCTATGTATACATTTACCAGCGCATACATGAAGCTGACAAAAACACATATGCATGCGTATACAAATATATAGCATCGCTACACTATCCATGTTCTCAGAGTAGTATCTGAGTGAATGTGCTGCTCTTTTACATTCAGTGACGCTGATAGTGTAGTTCAGTTGCAGTGACAAAGAATATTTACAATATCAACTGACATAGCCTAAATTTACCTTTGTGACAGCATGTAGGTAGACAAAGAATTCAATACACAGTAATACTTTTGTGGCATGCAAAGGCAATACTTTAATATTGTCACTGCACTTTAATTTGAATCTCTTTGGCCCACTAGTGCATGCAATTAATTCACTGCACTCATGTGCATCTGAACATCTGTATAAATAACACAACTAATTAATAGTGCATGCAGTCTCGAACTCATTGTTATCTTTGTGGTGTTCATCAATTGAGTGTATGCATTGCATTGTTTTTGTGAGATGCTCAAGCCCCCCAAATCAGGGGAAATTTATTTTTGGTTGAGATATTTTTAGAGGCCAGCAGAATAAATCACAGAGTATAGCTTTATCAGGATAGAGTTGTTCTCATTGTATACTTTATTTTCCTCCGATCAAAAAGGTTATTGAAGTTCCCATTGAGCAATGCTCCAACCTCATTGGCTGTCTGAGCTGTGTAGTCAATGTGAACCCTCTGTGTGGATGGTGTACTGTGGAGCAGAAGTGTTCTCGGAGGTCACAATGTCAGAAAAGCACCAGGGAAATCTCTTGGATACAGGATGATTCCAACCAGTGTCACACTAATGTAACTGCAGCCGTGATTAATGATTCAAAAATCTTTACCTACACTTCTGTGATCCCTACTAATACCATACCATCGTAAGATTAATTAAATTGCAGTTGTGCCATTTCCCATTTCCAAAACATATATAGTGGTGGCATCAATCTTAATTTCATTGGAACATTCCCAGATACTACCCTGAAGGCTGTTTTTGTGGTGACAAATGGAAATACATCAGTATGTGATAAAAATCCAGCAACCATATTCCCCTGCTATGTACATCTGCCCACTCCTCCCTTTACTCCCTCCTCTCTCATTCTCCCTCTCACCTTCCCATATCCCTTCCTCCTCCTCGTAACAGGAGTGTGAGCAAACATTTGGCACGCTGAAGTGTATTGCCCCGCCCCTTGGTCCAATTGATTTCATTGGACCAGATGTGTACCTTGTGGCTGGAGTGGACTACACTATAGTGATGGAGGGTGTCCCTGGACCAGTGGGAGATAGCCTAAACCTTGCAGTCTACCCAGACCCTGTATTCTCATCCATTAGAGATGAAGACCAGTCACAGACTGCTGGGTCTGTTAAGCCCATAAGGATCGATGTATGTGCCAACTTGCGCAATTATATGACATGTGTGACCCTATTTGCCAATTATTAAAGCCATTGTCCTTCCACTTCTGGCGTCAGGGTTACTACATTTCAAATGTCAAAGTGCAATTTGAGATCAGTGTGACGATTGGTGGAGAAATGTGTCAAGTGGATACGGGAACCACAACTGACACAGTGAGGTGGTCATGAATGTACCCAGTCTCCTTCTAACCCTAACCCCTTCCACAGACCTTGACCTGCCAGCCTCCACAATTCCTTTCTGCACAGTTTTCATTTGATGCACAGGTTGGGTCTCTGTGTGTCCATGTGTATGAGAGATTGAAACACTTTTTTCTGCATTCCAATTTGTTAGGTTCGTGTGACTGTTGGTAAATACCTTAGCTACACACCTGGCAATATCACACTACTGGTAACAAGCAAAGCTGAAACATTTCCCATTGCTGCCACAGTGGGGGGAAGTGTGGCTGGTCTATTTCTTCTTCTTCTGGCTCTATTACTTATTGTGACAACTGTTCTGGTGATCAATAGACAGAGGTTTTTGCATAAAGGCAATTCAGCTGGTGGGGTAATGATTGATTTGGTGATAAAAGATGAAGGCTTGAAGACAGGTACATTGAGATCACTGGGGGCTGCAATGAGGCGCTATGTTTGAGTCGAATGGTGATTCTGGTTAATGTTGTGTGAGATGGCTGTAATCAAAATTTAGATTTTTTACTATGAACAGATATTGCATTTTTGTCTTGAATCCGACTTTCTGTTCTAACTGACTGATAAAATATTATAATTCTGTTCATTATAGTAGCTTGTTGCAAGGCCTTTGATGACCAAAATGTGTTACATTTGTTGCAGTAGGTTAAATTGTAGAGAGAAAAAAAAAAACTATCTATGCTACATATGCAACTGTCCAATCTGCTTTGCAAAAAGTATTCATGAAGAAAAGAATATATTATGAAATGCAATATAATTTGTATGGGGACAAGCAATTGTTATGTTCCATTCTATGACACATAGACCTAGCTGACACTTTCTCATCAGAATAACATGGTTGTAGCTTGGTACTTAGGCTTTATAATGCACATCTTTTGTTCCTAGCAGGCCTTGGTAATATGGAAATGGCAGATTTCTTGAGGCACTACAGGGGAGCCATCATACCCAGTGATCACATTCTAGTTTTGAATGCAATTGGAAATGGCAAGTTGTAGATATTATCAAGCTCTATTCTAACTCATTGGCACTCTCACATCATTTATGAGGCATGATCCTGTATCTAAAACTGATTTAATTTGATGCATATTATTCATGATCTGCTCCTCCTCCCCCCACCCGCCTTTCCCGGTCTTCTCTAATCACCTGCTTTGCTCTATATCCACCATCTTCTGCTCCAAACCCACCCTGGTCTCCTCTACCTACCCTGTTCTGTTCTACCCATCTTGCTCTGCTCTATACCCACCCTGGTCTGCTCTATACCCACCCTGATCTGCTCTATACCCAACCTGGTCTGCTCTATACCCACCCTGGTCTGCTCTATACCCACCCTGGTCTGCTCTATACCTGTCCTGGACTGCTCTATACCCACCCTGGTCTGCTCTATACCCACCCTGGTCTACTCCCTGGTCTACTCTATACCCACCCTGGTCTGCTCTATACCCACCCTGATCTGCTCTATACCCACCCAGGCGAATTTGGAGTAGTATACAAAGCACATATTCTCAGTGACAAAACAGATCAGCAGGTGGTAGCGCTTAAGACCTTGAAAGGTGCAGTGTGGACACACCTTGTGTTATTTTCATCCTTCAAACCCCTTCCCTCTCCCTTTCTTCCCCCTCCCAACCCTCCCCTCCTCTTCCCTCACCTGCCCTCTCCTCTGCCCCCTCTCTCTTGCCCTCTCCGCTAGGTCTGTTTACAATGAGGGATCTTCACAACATGATGAGTGAGATTCTGAAGATGCAGGACTTCAACCATCCTCACGTGATGACTTTGATGGGCATGTCCTTTGATGCTGCCAATACTCCTTCCATGGTGATGCCTTACATGGCCAATGGCAGCCTACTCTCCTACCTCAAGATGAACAGACCCCTCCTTCTTGTAGCAGACACTGCAGATGTGAAAAAGGTAAGAGGCTGTGTCTGTGTTCAGTGTGCACAGAACCGTAACACCTTGGTAACCATTGCTTCCAGTTACATGCCTCCGAGAAGCTGTTGACAAGGATCTGCTGTCAGGTGGCCCAAGGGATGGAGTACCTTTCAGCACAGAAGTTTGTGCACAGAGATCTGGCAGCTAGAAACTGCATGTGAGTGAGTCCCTGCCACCATAGGGTTGTGGGGAAGGAGGTACAGAGGGAGATGAAATAATGACCACAGCATATGGGGTAATTGGCACAGGATTGATGCAGATGGGGTCATCAAGGTGGGAGACTTTGGTCTGTCAGAAGATGTGTACATATCCGGGTACTTCAGACTGGACAAGGAATCTCGAGGAGTCAAACTGCCATTCAAGTGGTTGGCTCCAGAAAGCATTCAAGATGGACTGTTCAGTGAAAAAACCGACGTGGTAAGAGATTTTAAGGAGATATTGGTCCTTAAATATATATGAATTTTTTCAGCCATGCATAGCTTTAGAACTTGGATTGTTAAATTTCCCTCACCGTCCCAATCATCTTTTCCCTCCTCCCATCCAATTTTTCTATCTCCTCCCACAATATAACCAGAAGTATTTTAGACATCATTACTACTGCCCAGCCACAGCATATAAAATGACTGATTTAGAGAAATAGAAGGGAAAGTTGGGGAATGACACTTGCTTTGATTCGAGTTTTAATCCTTTTGCCATAATACGACTGAACATTCCCCATGCAGAAGCGGATTATGGTGATAATAGAAATGCCCCAAGTTACAGATGCATGGTATAAAAACTATAGAGTATGTTGTGCTTCTGTTTCCACAACACAGGGGAATCCCCTTGGGTCACTAATTCACTGGGCCCTCTGTTATTATATCAATAGACAAGGAACCATGGCCACAATGTTGTTTACTAGTATGGTACTGCAACTGTCAATGTTCACTTCAGCATTGTTAGGATGGGGAGTATTTCCATGTACATAGAAATGCAGACTGGACAATACAATACTATAGATCAATATTCTTGTTTCAAGCCACGAGCAGTTGACTTAAAGCCACTGCAAAATCACACACCTTATCACCATTGGACACCATGATCTTAGAGTAAATTTCAGACCTGTCCAAGCATGTATCCTGTCAATTAACCACACATACATGTAGCAAGTATGCCAGCTGCTTGCAAAGCTTATGCATATTTTGTAACCATACGCTCTTATCTGTCAGTGGTCATTTGGTGTGACATGTTGGGAAGTATTCACTGTTGGAAGTGTCCCGTATCCTGGGCTGGATACTAGTGATCTCCCAACATTTCTCAGGAATGGCAGGAGATTGGAAAAACCCCAAAATGCAGCTTGCTCTGAAACAATGTGAGCCAGAAGGTGCCATGCATCAGATCATGTGTACATGCCACTATGCATTTCAGGTACTCACTGATGTTGAGATGTTGGGACTCTGACCCTGAGGACAGACCTACGTTTGCCAAGATTGCCATAACTATCTCAAAAGCACTCCAGATAATGTCTGACTATCTGGACCTCTCTATGATAGGCAACAAAATGCAATGCACACAGAATGGAAACCAGGAGCCAGCAATTGTAAGCCAACAACAGTGCGCCTTCTAATTACTGCTTTCCACTGAACCTCACTGCCCATGATCCCTTTGTGCATAACAATAGCTCTACAGAATAAAAATGTACACTGCATCTCACTGTCTGCAAACATCAAAATGAAGTTTGTGTCAGTCTTCTTATTTTTCAATGCATGTGCCATATATAGGCTAACACCACTGTCCAGCAAATGTCAACTAGAGTTGCTGCTGGCAATGAACCCGAAACTACAATACAAGCTACTGTCTGTGAAGCTTATGCAGAAATGTCCCTAAGGGACGACTACCGGGCAATAGTCACGAAGGTATGCTGATGTGTGTACGTATCACAACACTGATAGATGCATACTCCTAATTACGTTAACAGATGATTGCACTAGATGGCACTGAAGCCCAAGAAATGATGCCCCTTGAAGGACCGTCTTCACTCAGTCCACGTTATGTTGATGATGTCAGCGTTATAAATTAATCCTTATCAGAGAGTATAATGATTCATAAATACTTTCATGCAAGGGAGTTCTGAAGTGAATCTAACACAATGGTTTTAGGATGAATGATTTGTCATATAATTTATGTTTCAACTGCCAATCTACTTATACTAAGTAATTTTCTAGTGATTCTTGTAAGAGTAATATTTTGAACCATTTAGAGACTCTATCAATGTATTAATTGCAATGTTTTCAAAGTCCAAGGGATCAAGCAACCATAAGTAGCACACCTTAGTATCATAGACAGTTCAAGAAATGCTAACAATTGCTTTCACTTATGTCAAAATCTTAGATTGCAACTAAGTGCTTGTCTTTGGAAGACTTTTCATATTTTACTCTAATTAAAAACAACTGACGTGTTTGCAGACTTTATATTACCATTGCATGTATGAATCAGCAAGGCGCTGAATTGTTGATTAGCCATACATTTCAATGCAAACGTTATATTTCTATTGCGCGTACTGGAATTTTATAATATAAACCTTTTCAAGGAAACAATCCCACTTACTATATTTGAAGGTTACAATGTCAGTAAGAATATTAGCGTATTCAGAAGCAAAGTAAATGCATATCAATACATTGAATTTTAATTATTAAAGGGTGCACACTGCTTAATATAATTGTTAGAAGCTTATTAGTCCAGTTAGCTATTATCCGTTTCGGTGGCGAACTAGAGGCAAGCACGCCATTTAGCATCAGCAAATCAGTGTTTATGATAGGGATAGAACTTGTAATCCATGTGTCAAGTTCATTGGAGAAAGTTTAACATACAACATTCATCCAACATAACAAAATATTTATTTAACATATATGTTTATTTATTATACTTCTACTGCATTATAATTAGATTCTGGCTTCTGGTGGCATCAACAATCCACCAGGTACAGCAACAATGGACTGTGCATATGAGTTTGTGCAGTAAACAAGGCCTCCAGAGTGACAACCAGCGGAGTTGAAACTGTGCATGCTCGTACTCTGCTCAATTAATTATACCTTAGAGATCTATTTGAAACATGAACTTTCACTCATTTATACTACTGCTTTTGAAATTTGCGTGTGTCTATTATCATTTGTTTATTGAGAGATTGTGTAGGGATGTATGACAAGCTTACCTAGTAACAGATCAAGATACAAACTGGGGCCAGAAGCTACATAGACTATTTACATAAAGTTGAAGCCAGGAGGAGGCAGAATAGTAAGAGGAAGGGAGACATGAGCACTACTGCATTATAGTTGTAAGGATGATGAAATGTTATTTAATGCATAAGATTTTACACACATACACACACACACATACACACAGGTAAAGGAGAATCGTTTCTGTCTCCTATATACCATACATAATTATACTTTCCTTCATGTTCAATTCACCGGCTCTTTTTCTCCTCAATTTTGTCAAGCCTATCATTTACATGGTCCAAATTTGCTTCAAAGTCCGAAAATTTTACAACGAATAGGTTTAAATGGACACAATGAGCACTCTTTCCTGCCATGATCTTGAACACGTTACTTTATAAAACGTTGATAATGTTTTCATTACAATCCACCTGTAATTTAACTACTACACAGATGCTATCTGCAATTGATGAGTTGATGTTTGTCTTATTTTTCTTGATGTGTTAGCCAACCAATACAGCTCCTGTGTGACAGGCTTGTATGTGCCACATGCCTCATTGAGTGGATCAATTTCACTGCCACACATTGCCCCTACCGCTATTCAATCACACCATTAAACAGTACATTTCTTAAAGCAGCATCAAGAATAGTTCAGCTGCTATTGCATGATGTAATGATGTGTTGCGAAAGAACCATCATTGCACTACATTATTGCACTACATTATTGCTGCACAAAAGGTGACCAATGAAGGTATGAAAATAGCCAGCAGGGTCGTGCACAAGATGGTTGATGCTTCTAAGGTAAATTGTATTCAAAATCTAACTGATGGAACTGTATGTAACATAAAATAGAATTTATATGTACTTGCCCCTAGCCCTGACCTTGGCTTGCATTACTTCACTCCCTGATCAACTCTACAAGCATACTCACAAACAGCATGTGGGTGAGCTTCAAAAAACAAGAAGCATTATAGGGGCCAACCCCAAATGAGATCATGTGTGGAGCAGCAACAGCAATTACTTCATACTGCTGAGGTTCGAATGGTGCAACCAATGCAAGGACTTGCAATAAAATCAATGCTTACCATACCGTGGTACAGACTAAAGAATCCTCCATAGGTACATGATAAAGAGTGCAGGTGTTGTAGGGATATTTATAGATGGTTAAAGCATTCTGGTGTCTACCTCTTATTTTGGAGAGTGACAGTCAAAAAATTGCTAGTCCTGTTGATTAAGCATACTACTGTGACTGTGTGCTCTACAACAGAAAATCAACATAAATTGTTTTCCTTCTCTCCGCCAGGTCGTCCAAGAATCAAACATTGGTCCAAGTATAGCTCTGTAAGTTATCTTAATTTGTGCAAGAGGAACGGGAGGAAGGGGGGTGGAGTAGGAGGGTAGGAAAAGGCGAAGACAGAAGGGCTTAATATACACACTATCCTCCCCCATATATATAATGTAGATATTGTCCTAGCTTGCAATTACATTTTCCAGGTAATAAAGTTTTGGATACCCTTTATTACAACATAAGTCATGGATAAATTGGACTTTATTAAATTACAATGTATTCATGCATGTGTGATAACCTTAAAGCAGAAGCAAGAATGACAAAGTGCATACAGTTATTTAGCACATGATTCATTCATGATTCAAATGTGACATGTGTAATAGGGCTTGATTCGATATTGTATGATATCCTCACCATTCCTGTTAACAGCTTCCATCTGCACCTCTGCACCCTGAATTCAAATTTGACGAATGTGATGTGTGGTTGTGTGTTCGTGTTTGTGTGCATGTGCACTTACTTAGAATAATGTGACACTGGCATGCACTTCCATTATCAGCCACAACCATGCTAATTGCTGCTTGGATTAGCCAAGTTGATTCCCATCTTTTGTCATTGCATACACTGATGCATACAATATTTGCTGCATGGATGATAAGCGGGGGCGGACTCAGATAGCCAGATGATATTAACTATCAACTCCACCCATATATGGTCTTAGTAAGAGGGAATATCGTCTGGACCCTCCTCTATGTCTGCCCTTGATAAGGTTGACATGCTTTTTAGACTATTAGAAAAAGCTCTTTCTATATGTGCTCTCTCTCACACCAGAATGTGCTTCCTCTCACCCTCAGGCTTGGAACTACTTGCAATCAAACCTTCAAACCAGATTCTATTTGATTCAATTACCAGTTCGTGGGTACGAGATAATAAACGTGCAGTCGGGTTCCGACGACTGCCGAGTACGTTCCCGTTCCCTGATGCAGAATCTGTTTAGCTTTTAGTATGGAACCGGTTCGACACAGTAAAAGTTAAAGCAAGTTTTGATCCCCCTCCCCCCCTTTTTTTGACCTGCCTTTTTTATCCTGCATACCATGTTTGGTAACATTTGATACGTGCGCTTTTTGTTGCGGTCATTTGATATCCGATATCTGGAGAAACAAACCCACTGTTTGTTTTGATACACATTTTTTGGTTTGATATACTTTTGTCCGCAACGGATTGCCATACTATTGCGATTAGTCAGGGCCGCGGTAAGTTTACACAGACATAATGATGCTTGTTAAAGAGCACATCATTCCTCTAGAAGCCTCTTAAGCTTACATGCATATCCTTATGACTTGACCTCTATTTGTCTCAGAGGACAGTCCTAAAGGGACACGATGTAGGCACAGTACAGTGTAAATGTACCTATGTGCAGTGTGGTCGTGTCTCGTAGTCTCATGAGCTGTTCAATAGATACATGTAGATCAAAAATGCATGTGCAGAAAATGCATTCACTGAGAGAAAATGTGTACCATCATTATTAGAGAGCACATTTGTTTTTTCCACATGTATAACTGTGTGTGTTGTTGTGTGTCAGTGTGTGCGTGTATGTGCACATGTGAGGGTCTGTCTGTGTGTGTCTCCATGTGTGTCTGTGTGTCTCTGTGTGTGTCTGTGTGTCTATGTGCATTTCGTGTGTGCCTGTGTATGTTTGTGTGTCTATGTGCATTTCGTGTGTGCCTGTGTGTGTCTGTGTTTGTGTGTGCATCATGTTGTATCTGTGTGTGTGTGTGTGTGTGTGAGTGTTTGTGTGTCTTGTGTGTGTCCATGTGTCGTTCTGTGTGTTCATGTGTGTCTTGGTGCATCTGTCGTGTGTCTGTGCATTTCTGTGTGTGCATCTGTATATCTGTGTGTGTGTGTGTCATATGGCCCATACATAGGAGGTCATCTTGGTTTATTTTATTTTATTGAATTTCAAACACGTTTATAATTTACGATAAATCGGACTGATTGTCTATAAGATTACACCATAAACCATTCGTAAACTAAAATCAAGACAAAAATTTAATTTCTACCGCGCATAATTTATTCATAAACGAAGTAGTCATTACGTAATACCTTGCGTCATCTTAGAATAAAATTATGTCGGCTAGGTAGGTTATGAACTCTAATAGCTGTGACGTAACTATCAAGACAATTTGAATTACAATTATAATTGTACCGATACACACTCCTGTTTGCGGCTGGACACAATTCAGATAATTGGACATTACGGTATACCTTACAATGCTTTTTAAAAAAATTACTCAATGAGCTCATTATAAATCGTACTTTTTGTGATCCACATTTCCATGCTTTTTTCAAGTCATCGCTTTGAGCTAATTTGTTCTTTCGTACACCCTACCACCGCAGTTAATAAAATTACCTATGCGCACGACGCACAACATTGCTCTAATAGCCGCGCATCCTTTTTATACGTCCATGTGATAGAGGCGGTATCTGAGAGGGGGTACTTTGATCGTGCGTAGCACAGACGGCGACAATAGGTTTTCGGTAAGTAAGTTATAAACATCAACAGGACAGATCAAAAGACATATTTAAAACGATTAGAACCAGCCACAGTTTTTTTTTAACATCTTACACGGCGTGTGTATTTTATGAATAATAGGTGCGGTTTGAATGGAACACGTACATGTAAACAAAGTTCAGGAGCGATGCAGGGTGTGTGGTCGCTTGCTTGTGGCACCTAGGGATAAGAAAGCAAGGCAGTCATACCAATGCACAGAGTTTTCAGCACATTTACATTCAGTATTTGGTATTGATACTCACAATGATGCTGTCAATATTCACCCACTAAAATTCTGTTATCGATGCAAACAAGTTATGGATGGAAGCATTCTAGCACAATGCCAGCACTCTCACTACACTGTTAGTACAATTCCTTATGAGTGGAAGAAACACACTGCTGAGGAATGCCAGGTTTGTGATATTACTTACATGTCTAAACAAGTTAATACATGTGTACCCCCAGATCACCACAAGCCATACATGTGAATCTCACTCCCACAACAGGCCGTCCAGCAAAAAACAGCCCTCATAAAATCATTTCCGAAATTAGGAAGATAGCCCCACCAAGACTGTACTCACTGTATCACCAGACACTTTTGAACATGAACAACCCTGCTATCATAGAACAATTGCAATGTCCTATCTGCTTAAATATACTGTGCCAACCTCTGGAGCTATTATGTAGAGCACTGGTTTGTACATATTGTTTAGTCCATTGGTTCATGCTCTTCAACTGCAGTGAAGTGAAGTGCCCTTGCTGCTTCATGCAGTCACCAATACAACCACAACAGCTCAAGCCAGCGCCACCCTTGGTCCAGACACTATTGAAGGACATAATGGTGAAATGTGAGAGGTGCAAGAGGGATGTTAAGGCTGGTGACTTTGATACGCATCAGTGCAGTACTCTACCTACCAAAGTGGAGGTGAAGATGGCGTGAAAAGACTGGCTTCCACTAGTCCAGAACAAACATTGTTATGTACTGGAGGAAAGGTAAGTTAATTAAGCAGTGTGAATATGAAGACTGACACGCGCTGACCGGTATAGAGTACTTACTTTTAGTATGTTTGATCACCGTCAAAAAAAAACTGTGGCTACAAACCATTACAAATATCTATTAGTACCTTTAGTTCCCTTTACGAACCAACCTTTATTTCTCATTTCCTATTGTCGCAGGCGTGGAGAATCGCTTCTGTATCGAAGAGGTACGCTAAGACTAACCCGCTTTCAAGGCCCGTAGCTTGCCGTAGCAAGTTCACTACGCCTCGTGGTTTGCAACACAAATAGAAAAAAGGTGTTCCTTTCCTTGTAGGGTGTTAAAATGGCGTTTATTTCATCACTGTTTTTGAGTGAGCTCACGTTCCAAAGGTCTTCGGTTGGGTCAAGGTCGTTGTTAAGGGCATGACATCATTATTTCAATTTTTCGGTAGTGTCCACAAAACATTGGGCCGCAAACAGCTGTGGTATTATACACAAATTAAAAATTAACTTATCTGCTGTACGTCACTTGCACTGGAGAAGTGGAGCGCATCAATTAGGCACAATGATCAATGCAGGGATCAAACTACGTATGCCCTTCATGCTTTCATCTTCTGAGACGCAGGTGTTTTGGTGAGTATACTATGTAGCGTAGCCCCCCCCCCCCCCCCCCAAGTGGGCTACATGTCCATATCCATAGCTGTGTCCAGCGGCGTAGTCAGTTACATCGTATGCGTGAATATCACAACAGGAAAGCAGGCATGTTGGGCATGTGTGTGTGTGTGTGTGTGTGTGTGTGTGTGTGCATGTGTGTGTGTGTGCATGTGTGTGTGCGTGTGTATGTATGTGTCACTGACTGTATATACATGCATAGATAATCTATGATCATGTACATGCATGTGTGATGTGATTGTGTGCAATGTCGTTATGTGATGTCATCCTCTTCCCCCTCCTTCCCCCAGCACCGGATGGATTTGATGCTGTGTCAGTGCAGAATGTGGACTCCACCTACATCATTGTCATTGTGTCTTGGGACTTGCCAACTCACAGTAATGGCATCCTCATCAACTTCAGTTCGTATTGCAATGGTGCTCTGGCGGGTGTTCTGCCCCTTACTGTGATCAGCTACAACTCCATCGGCCTCCTCCCCTTCACTTTGTACATGTACATGTATGTCTTCTCTGCTACTGTGTGCAACATGCGCAAATAACAGTGTGCATGGTACATGTATATGATCTGTGCACTCAGTACGTTATCTGTTGGACAGGTCCTCCAGTCACGCCCACAGGCACTGCACTCCAGTTGGAACGTGGTGTTGGGCGTCATCAGTGCTGCAGCCAGCCTGCCCAGGTACATTGTGTACACTTCAATCACTTAGTTTGTGTTCCATCTTTCTTTGCTCTTATCCATCTCTCCTCCTTCCTTTCTTTCTCTCCTGTCTCACCTACTCCTACACTTCCTCCTCAGTACATTGTGATTCCAACCTTCTCAGCATGAGGAGGACAGCCCTCCTGGGGGACCCCCTGATCCTGAGTCGGACACTAATGACATTGTCATCAGCGTATTTATGAATAAGATCATTAACCCTGACAAGTCCTTTGGCTCCTCGGTGAGTACTCCACTCAATATGCCTAGACCTTATACGGTCATACCTTAGCACTCTTCCCCAGAACCCGTGTGCATCCGTCTACAACTCTCCTCTCTGCTAGTGGAGAATACTGCCCAAACATTCATGACTCCAACAAGTCAGTACAGATACAGATGTGTAGTGTATTAGCGTTGATATAGTGTACTGTTGGCCTTCTACAGGTACTGTTGTTTATGTTGGCCTTGAGGCCTGACTGCTACCACAAAACCCACAAGGGCAGTCCAAGGTGTACACAACCATTGTCCTGGCTACAATGAATACAATCAAAGCATCTTGTGAGCAGACCTTAGATACATGTACGTACATGAAGATTGGACTACTTGTGTGTGTGTGTGTGTGTGTAAGTGGTAATGCCTGTGGTTATTTTATCTCACATCCATGGGAGGAGCTACACCTCTATGTAATGGGCTTTATCTGTGTACATGTACTGTAGACACAAGCGCTTCCATATACACTCTTTGACTTGTTGAAATATGGGTTGATGTCGAAGTACAATGTAATGTGCTCTTCCCTAGACCCTATGGAGGAGCTTACAGCCAGTCCCCCATACCCCAGCTGGAGCAGGACGTGGGCATGGGTCATTTGTCCCACACACACACACACACACACACACACACACACACACACACACACACACACACACACACACACACACACACACACACACACACACACACAAACTGGAAATCCTGGATCCATCACTGAAATTGAATGTACTCTCTTGTCAGGATCAGCTGAACAGAATGCCCTTAAAATGAAAGAGTCACCCCTCAAAAACTTGATACTGTTCTTCCTAAGGCCACACCCATCATGGGGGTGGTTGCAAAATGACTAACAGTTTTTGCTGCCTCTATCTGTATCAGTCCCTGCACCATCATCAAATGCTTGACCCTTGCACCCACAAATAACCCCTACACAAATACCATGTGCATGAAGTTGTTCACTTTATGGAGGTATCATACATATACATGTATGTATGTTGCATGCATGGGGCAAAGGCTTGCCACACAACAAAATTCATGACATTGTGCCTTTGTTCCTTGTATAAACATCCAAATTAAGATAGGATCAGAGGAGGGCTATGTGTACACACACACACACACACACACACACACACACAGCATGTCTCAGCTTATGAAGTGGAAGCTGAAATCCCATTGCAAGCATTGTTTTGTTCAGATTACACAGTGACTGACAGAAAAATGAGTTCAATGACACCAAGTCCTATGAGCTTGGAGGTGATGGAAGCAATGGCTGCATTCTACCAACTGGCATCATGATTCGCTGCTTCGTCATCCTGTCCATTTCTCGCCATCCTTTATATATGTGTAGCCTGTATGTTTTTTAATTACTAATGACATAATGTAATCAGTAGAAGCCTGGGGGGGGGGGGGGGGGGGGGGGGGGGGTGAGAGAGAGAGAGACAGGAAGGATTGAGTAGGCAACATGCAGCATCTATCAGTAACACTCATAGTTTCAAGACATTCAGTTGCTACAGATGTTACATTTACAAGATGCACACCATTACAAGGGATTTACTGACCCCCTGATTTACGCATGCCATGTAACTTGCCATTCAGCCAATTAATTGGGCTGGTCTGCACCATTTACTATAACTGCATGGCATGCCATGTAATGGTACGAAGGGAAAACTTATTTTTGCCCCATCACCAATTATATTCCGAAACACCACCCCCTGTTGCTTTCAAAACAGATCCTCATAACTAAATATCCATTCCTGGACCAATGGGACTTAATATATACATGTATGATAAGTCACATTGGTCCTTCTTCCTATGCATGGGTAAAATGCAACAAAGGTGGGTTCAAAAGTAGTTCTGGAAGAGTTCAAACTCTGCACATACATATATGTGATTGCCCGCAGAAACATACCACACACACACACACACTTGCATTGTAGCTTTTTCCTCCTTACTTACACACCTAGATCAGTTATAAGGGCATACACTTACACTAGTACATGCATTACGTCACAAGCACCATACGTATACATGCACCATACAGTTAATGCATACACATGTGTTGAAGGCAAAATATATAATCGATATGCTACTGCTAAACTATACTACAACAGCGTAATACATTATTTCTAATAAATGCTCCCTTCGTGAAGGGCACTATTATTTCATCCGATTCAAACCTAACTAATTACAGAATCACACTGTCAACACATCGATATCGAGTACGTGAATGGAACCACACAACTACGCTTAAAGTTTCTCACCTTGGATCTGCAAAATATTAGCGTTGCTGTTGTGTTAATTTGATAACTGGCATGTACATGTACATGTGATCACGTTTGGCTGCTGGTTTGTTTCTCAGACACTCGATTCAGCTACGTGTAGGCCTATAGGATCCGCTAACATAAAAATACGAAGTGTTGCCAGCGTACGTAGATATCTGAGCAGCCGGTCGAGGTATATGCAGCCTACACTATCATTCTAATTTCAAGACAACGATCAGTCTACTCGGTGTAGAAAACACAGACTCGAAGCTTTTAGTATTCCATGTAGTTATGTTTATACGCTCATTTCCCCCTGTCTACCCCGCCCCCTGGCTCCCTCTGCCTCGACTCCACCCTCGCAGAATTGCCTAGATGGGCGTGTCCAAGTTAGCTTTAGCTTAATATCTATGGCAACCCATAGAAACGCCATTTAAAAATGGCGGCTTATTGCGCCAAAACTGGTTTACTATGTATTAAAATTGTCCCCAAATTCTTCACGACAACATTCACTTTTTTTCATATATTATATTATTTGGATAGTTGTAGAATAGTTTCAGAGGGTGGCAAAAGTTCTAACCCCCTCTGTTCATTAGTTATAACTAATAGAATATCTTAATTAGCATGATTTTTTTCCATTTTGTGTACAAGTCTATGCAATATCATATTTTCAGAAATGGTCCCAGAATTTTGGACGGTATGAGATACAAAATTTGAAATTGCCTACATTTGAACATTACTTAGAGTAGTATTAGTGGGTAGCAAAAGTTGCAGGTCCGTTATTTAATTAAATAATAATCAAGTTTGTAAAAACGCCATACATTCTCTATGGAACGTACCGCGGAATGAAATCCAAACATTTACAAACCGCAACTTTCGTGACCGTTCATTTCTCCATATGTGTACATTGGTGTCTGTCATGTGTGTGTCTGTGTGTATGTTGTGTGTGTGTCTGTGCATATGTAGTCTGTGTGTATGTAGTGTGTGTGTGTGTCTGTGTGTATGTAGTGTGTGTGTGTCTGTGTGTATGTAGTGTGTGTGTGTCTGTGTGTATGTTGTGGGTGGGTGTCTGTGTGTATGTAGTGTGGGTGTCTGTGTTGTGTGTCCATGTGTGTGTGTGTGTGTGTGTTTGTGTGCATGTGTGCATCTGTGTGCGTCTTTTGCATGCGTGTCTGTGTTGTGCGTCCATGTGCGTGTGTGTTTGTGTGCATGTGTGCATCTGTGTGTGTCTTGTGCATGCGTGCCTGTGTATATCGTGATGTGTTTGTGTGTCTTGTGCATTTCATGTTTGCCTGTATGTATGTGTCATGTGTCTGTGTGTCTATGTGCATTTCATGTATGCCTGTGTGTGTGTCTGTGTTTGTGTGTGTATGTGTGTTTGTGTGTGTATGTGTGTTTGTGTGTGTGTTTGTGTGTGTGTTTGTGTGTGCATGTGTATGCGTCTGTGTGTGTATGTGTGCACGTCGTGTGTGTGTGTGTCTGTGTGTCTATGTGTTTTTCGTGTGTGCTTGTGTATGTGTCTGTGTTTGACGAACACAGACTCACACAGACACATGTGATGCACATATACAAACACATACCACACAGACACAAATACATGCATGACACAACACACATACGGACATGGACACACACAGACACACACATAGACACATACATAGACACACACACATGACATACACACAGACACACCTCAACACTCACAGGCACATGGACACAGGCACACAACACACGACATACACACAAACACATGCACACTGACATACCAACACACACACAACACACAGAAATGCACACACAGACACACACATGACACACACACAAACACAGACACACACATAGACACACAGACACACACATGACACACACACAAACACAGACACACACATAGACACACAGACACACACACACAGACACACAAAGACACACACACATAGACACACATGACACATACGCATATGTGTCTGTGTGGTGTATGTGCATCGTGCACTTTAAAAAAAAGCTTTTCTTCGCTAGCTTCACTCCTCTGGAGTGAAGGAAGCACAAGAGTGAAGGGCACTCTTTGCTAGTTTCACTCTTCAGCAAAAGAGTGAAGATCAATCTCTGAAGAGTGACATTCATTCTGTGGAATTGGTTGAATTTAGTGATAAAAGTGGGTGCCTAATGCAGTTAGGAGGGCAGGCACTGGTGAATGGCCAGGTAGGATGCCAGCCTGGAGAAGGTATCGTGGGCCTCCTTGCCCCAATTGCTATATGTCTACACAGCTAGAATGCAGGACCAGCCCAACTCTTGGCATTTGGGACCATTTGAGTGGAGCTTATGAGCCTCAGCTGGTGACACGATTCGCTCAAGATGGCAGAGCAGAGTGGTGAAGTGATGGTCAGGTCTAGCGCCACAGGTTTGCCTCTGTCCCAGCCAGCAATAAGAATGTCAGCGGGCCTGGTGTGGGCAAGGTCTCTGGTGAGACCATGACCTCTCTCCACACTCACACTTAGGTGGGCACGACAGCAGATGTCGAATTACCTCATCCCTTAGACAATTACGGTGTATGACCACATCTCCTCCATGCCTGCAGGTCACAGCATGGTGACCAAGAGGATCAAGAGCAGTATTGGGGCAATGGGCACATCAACCGACCAGTAGTATCCAACCCCAGCCACCACCTAATGACCATCTGGTACTAATTCGACTCCAGGTGTAAGCTCAAACCAGGGGAAGGGACTACCGATAGCCAGGAGGAAGCATGAGGAGCTGCCACTGACAGGAGGCGAGCTCTGTTGGCAGGGGAGGAAGACTCCAAAAAGATGTGGAAATGTTGTGCTTGGATCATTCCTGACAAGACCTTTTAGGGAATGGGAGAGTCCTGAACAAGATTGACCGAGATGGTATTGGAAAGGGAGACCTGGGTGTTGAACACTGCCACTGCCTGCTGTAGGTGGATGTTATCAGCACAGCCCAAGCCTGAGAATGACAGGGAGGCAATGAAAGCAGCAGCAGCATGATGAGAGACGGAGCAAAGGCCTAAAACACCAAATTTTGGTCGAAGTTGTGCCTGGCTCCAGGCGTCATCGGTAACATTGATGGCTGAGCACATTGCGAAGCACTGCTTGACCTCTTCATCAAAAGAACTCAGAGCATCTGGGGCCAGGCTGGGTGGGGTGACCCTTAATTGCTATGTAAACCATCCTGTAGAAGCTACCACACATGCACAACAGGGTAACTGCTACCTGGAGATCAACTGCAGCATCCCCTAGACCAGACAGTAGCCTCCTGGACTCAGCACACTTCCCAGCGATAAATATGAAACAGTGCAGATAATTCCCAATTGGTGCACCAAGGATATCCAGGTTGGGCAGTAAAAACACCTCACCTCAGGTGGAAATGATGTGTTACTCCTCCTGCTGAATAGTTCACACTTGGCCAGGTTCACATGTAGGCCCAGTGCAGGGCCTAAATCCTCAATCAGATGCAAGGCCCACAGCACACTCATCATCTGTATCCAGGCTGAACATCAACTTCTGCATGGAGGACTAATGCAAACAGCAAGGGTCCTCCTAAAGGGTCACCTTGCTGCACTCCAGACTTGGAGCTGATCCGGCCAAGAGGGTGCCACAGCAGAGGATGGGTCCCATAGCACCATAACACCCAAGGTAGCAATTCAAGGAAAGATGTAGCACACTGATCAAGAACTGCTTGCCTGGAGACCATATTCAAAGTGTTCCTCATGTCTACCTTAAACACAACAAAGTCCTTGTCCATCCAGTGCTCCTCAATGCATCCCCCGAGAGGATGGGCCACCTTCTCTGCCCCTGCATGACAGGCCACATCCAGCTGCTGGGGTTGGAAAAACTCAGCTGCCTTGTCTTTCACCAAGGCACACAAGCATTTCCCTGTCAGTCTCCTTATTGTCTTCCCCACAGCTATGGGCCTGATGTCAGGTGGGCAGCCCTCCTTGTTTTTGTTCAGAGCAATCAAATAGCCTCCTGTTATATAAATTATGCAGGAAAAATATTGAGCACATTGTTACAAACTGAAATGTTCCTTTTACAGCATTTAGAATGCTGTGAACATGACTGACATGGCTGACTGACTCCCGCTGCCATAATCTCGTACTCAGACCCAAAGTTACACAGCCGTGGGTGGATTACATCACCGCTACGCGTAAGTAGGGTCTGGTGAACTGTTGTACTAAATTCTGTCCACGGTCACCAGAATTTAGAGGTATGCAATAATTGTATATCTTTCTTATAATTGAGAGGTTAATTAGGAATTCGTGATTGTATGTGGTGACATGTGACAGTCTTCTAAGGCACATGGGCCAACTTGCCAGCTTCTATGGTGGGGTTACACTGCCCCTGTGTTGTGTGTGTGTGTGTGTGTGTGTGTGTGTGTGTGTGTGTGTGTTTGTGTGTGTGTGTGTGTTGTGTGTGTGTGTGTTTATGCGTTTTGTTGTGTGTGTGTTTGTGTGTGTGCATGTGTATATGTGTGTCGCACACACTCACATGCACACACACACACACACACACGCACACAAGGGCAGCATATCCCACCGTAGAAGCTGGTAAGTCGGCCCATGTGCCTTAGAAAGACTGTGTTACGAATTCCTAATGAACCTCTCGATTATGCTTGCCTCTTATCTGATTTGTTCCCCAAAAGGGTGAACTGTATCTTTAAACAATAATGTCATCCTGCCAAGTAATTTTGAACAGTGATTGAATGATACACAAGTCGCTACCTTCATGCTTTTCTTGGCAGCAGTAGTCTCGTACCCAGATCCAAAGTTACGTAGCTGTGGGTGGATTACATCACCACTACGTGCAAGTAACCAGAATGAAGCTGCAATGCCTTTTTGGAAGCTGCAGTTCAATATTAACTACAAGTCTGCTATCTTTGTTGTCTTTGCACATGGTTGCTGTGTGCACTGTTGTTTTATTTTTTATTTAAAATAAAATATGCATTACGGAATAATCTTTCCCAATGAAGAATTATCTCACTCTTATTAATTAAATGAGTGCGTGTCAATCCATAAGAGTGATGCGCAATCTTCACATTGAGAGTGAAGAGCATTCTGCGTAGACTGCTCTTCACTCTTAAAATAGGAGCGAAATTTCGAGGGTTGACATTCACTCCTGGATTAGGAGTGACGTTCGTATTTTTTTACAGTGTGTGTCTGTGTGTGTGTATCAGTGTGTTTGTCATGCGTGTGTTTGTACATGTAGGTCGTGTGAGTGCCTGTGTTTGTGAGTGTGTGTGCTTGTGTGTGTATGTATGTGTTGCCACATGTATACAGTGGTGTGTGTTATGCAAGTGTGCAATGTATGTGTACATTTAGAGGACCAGATGGGGACACAATGTGTGTACAAAGGATCAATCTATGGGAACACAATGCATGTACAAAGAACCAATCGTATGAATACGATGTGCACATGTACAGAGGACCAGTCCTATGTGACAGCGCATGTGGCTACACATACCATAACTATCTTGCACGTTATAAAGCCATTTTCAAACAGAAAAGACCACCCATTCGTAAGATACTGTCCCACAAAAAACGGCGCTCCGGAAAAATCTCAATTTGGCAAAATTGCAATGCTCGAAACTGTGCAGCAGAACTTTCGCGGCCCTTCAGAAAAGAGCAACACGTAGCTAGTGCATGTGATAGCGAATTTGAAAATTACAATCAAAAAAGCCTTCTCCTTTTAGTTCAAACAAACCAGCGAGTTTTAGACTCTGTTCTCACTTCTATGCAGGTGCGATTCACAGCAGGTCGGATGGCATGCGAATCTCTAATGGATCACGTGACGCGTTGCCAATCCCTTTATATATTATCTCTGATACAACCGTGCCCATCGTGTATATACAATAGACCGCTGCCTCCGCATAGTGTTGCGCGCTAGGTTGGTGTGATCGTCAACTGTTGTGCATTTGTATCAGAATGGATCCTTCGCCACCAGTGAGTCTGCTGCGTACCAATGAGTCTGCTGCGTACTTCCAAATCAATATAATTGCATACTTCCAATATAATTGCATCCACTGTATATGCCGTTGTTTAAAGCATCGTTCCTGCACAACGATTTGTTTTTCCATCGTCGACACTTTGTGAAAATGAAAGCTCAGTAGCCCGTCCTTAGCATGCCCCGTAAGGTCAGGTATACATGCACCAAGATTTGGGATCGTTTCCTATAAAAGGGACCTAATGCATACATTATAAAATTTCCAGTACGCGCAATAGGAATGTAACGTTTGCGTTGAAATGTGTGGCTAATTAAACATTCAGAGCATTACAACTCCATGACAGATACTCCGATTCTCAGTGCGTAAGAAGCAATGTGTAGAGGACATCTCAAACTTCTAGAATATCAACAACAACAAATTTGAAATCTTGAAAAAACATGCGTTATGTCCCTTATCGCTTCCATTATGTTCTAATGCATTCTATCTGCAAATAGTTAGCGCCCCAAAGACCCGGTACCAAGTACTTAACTCTTTGAACGCCAAGTGCATATATACATACATGCGAGAATTATCTGCCTCACCATTCATGCAGTGTTGTGTGTTATGTTGTGTTGATCATAATCACCTTTAATACCATTGTAAGATGCATGGAAGTACAATACTGACATGCATGTAACCCCATAGTCATACACATATGTTGTCTTCGTGTAAGCACATTTAGTGTGTCCATTATAACCCACTGCATCTTTTGTTGCAATAACCCATAATACGAACTGGCAAAGGTTGGTGGGGGGGGGGGGGGGGGGGGGGGGGGGGGGGGGGGGGGGGGGAACAAGTATGATATACTACACTGATCTGGGCTACGCATTCTTGTTCTTGAAGTATTCTAGTAATGCATTAGTGAAGTCAAGTGAGGTCATCTGAATAATGGGGTTCTTTAGCCAGTGTGAGAAGAAACATAATTACTTTGTACATGTACTTATAAGGCAACAAGTGCAGCAAGCATTTGCATGCATCATAAAGTTGTGACTGATCAACACATTTTTGCACCAATATCTAAATCATGCATGAATGGAGTAATGGTTGTGTGTGCATGCATGCATATACGCACATGGCATTCAAAGAGTTCAGTACCCAAATAAGAAACTCCTGCTGAGTCAGGCTAAGTATTTAAACCACTACTGGCTATAATGTGGGTAGCTGTCAGTGGTGAGACAGTTATGCAAACACCACTTAGAACGTAAGTAAACAATACTGAGTGAATTTTATGAGGCAAAAATGGCGTCCTCACGTTAAACCGTGTGTGGATCTCAGGGGTTATAGATACACAAAACTTTTATTTCATACAAAGATTTGCATTGATAGAGCCTCTATTTTAAAAAACAAAAATTTAACATCCTAGATACTTCTATTTTACAAAATGTAAATGTGCTTTAAGCGCTCAAAATCGTTAACACTTTATCAACACCAAGCAACAATTATACTAAATCAGTTTTACTTAAAATGATGTTCAATTTGATCCAAGAACACATTTGTCAGCCATACGATGACACATATGAGTGTTCAAAGTTGCAATTTTCATGAAACAAAATTAATCATTCAGTGGCGTGGCGTAAACCATTGAAGGCATTGACTGAATACATGGTGTACGTCACTTTCATATCAAGTCCAACTTATATTAGAATTTAAGCAATTAATCAAGCATGCTAATTGTGACCGTCTACATACTGAAAATTGGCATAAATTTGTTTTCCTTCTCTTCTCCAGGTCGTCATGGCATCAAATATTGGCCCAAGTAGTCCCGTAAGTCTTCGATTGTTTGACACACCGGGAAGAAAGTCCAGGGGGGGGTGGGGGGGGGGGGGGGGGGGGTTGGCGGGAAGAGGGAAAGGCAAAGATAGAATGACTTAGTATGCAACCTCTCCTTAACCCCCATATCTATCATGTACAATGAGATCATCGTGGTACTTGAGCATTTTTGGGGGTCTTACGTTTTGGAGCAATAGTAAATAATATCACAAATCTGTTCGCAGCGTTATGTTGGTAGACTAAATGGCAACAAATATCGAGGTTGTCGCGTGACAGTAATTATTCATCATTATTGTTTGGGCAACCGTTCAATAAACTAGTTTTTGGTTGATTTCTCCACCATTATGCAACGCATTGTACTGAAAAGCGCTATATACGTACAACAACAACGCTTCCATCGATCGTCCGAGTCAGAATTTTAACGTCGTAAACCATTGGACTGTGTCACAAATAAGTTAAAATCCGCTGTTCCAGGGGGTAAATTTTTTAGATAATATATCGACAAGAATTCCTTATATGGGATATCGCATTTAGCTGTTATAGATAGAAAAGAGGCGTCTGCACTAGAAACACTCAACCAACATGTATAGTAGTTTACTTGTTCCCTAAAACATTCATCCAAACTTTGGGCTTCGACTGTTGTCCATTTTTCGAATGAATAAATTTTTAAATTGTTGTATAACATGGAACTGGTGGAGGAAACATTTCTTAACATAGCCCAAACTTGGTCAGCAAGATGTTTCTAGTTAGCCCAAGTACAGATGGGCTACTGCGTGGGAGTAGCCCATCTGCGGTACAGCACTGGGGCTAAGTAGAAACATCCATTCTTGTTCCATCCACAGCTCCATGATAAACCTTCCCAAGCTCCTGAAGCTGCAACGCTGGCTCTTCGTGCTACTCGTCTTGACGGATGGCATTGAATTGGCTCTGAAAGAACCGTTTACGCTACCACCAACTCCAGCCATTTAACTTGCAAACCGCAAAGCAAGCGTCCTAACGTCGATGTCAAAGAGGTTCAACATGTAGTCAGATAGTGACCTTGGAAGCATTTCAGCTAATTCTGATCCAGTTTTGCGATTTCTTATATGGATCTCGCTTAGTCTCGTACCCAGACCCTTATTCCCACATCTGCGGATGGATTACATCACCGCTACGTGGTGATGTAATCCATCCGCAGATGTGGGAATAAGGGTCTGGGTACGAGACTAGGTCTCGCTTGGGTACAGCAACCGTAGCGGCTTTGAGGGTTCCCCTCAAGCTCCTGATGCTGCAACGCTAGCTCTTCGTGTCACTCAATTTGACGAAGTGCATTGAATTTGGCTCTGAAATGAACCGGCCGTTTACGAACTCCAGCTGCAGCCTCGAACAAACTGATGTATAACTTGAATTAAATTAATAATTAAAACATTATTCATTTGAAAATGGGCGACAGTTGAGGTTCAAAGTTTGGTTGAATGTTACATGTTGGTTGGGTATTTCTAGTGCAGACACCCTATTTCCACCTACCAGCTAAATGCGATATGCCATAAGGAATTCTTATCTATACAGAATCTTTACCCCCTCAAAACAGCACTTATTTGTCACAAACAGTCCAACGGTTTACCGCGTTAAAATTCTGACTCGGGCCATCGATGGAGGCATTGCAGTTGTACATGTATAGCAGTGGCGGATTTAAGGGGGGGGGGGGGGGGGCGTGGATGGCGCACGCCCCCCCCCCCCCCCCCCCCCCCCTAATATACGGATGAGAAAAAACTTATTATAAGACCTGTAAAGGTTAGCTGAAGCGTGCTTGAGAGAATGTGAATCGCTGTGCGTCAAACAAACGTCTGAATACCTATTTAAGCTTTGCGTTACTTTAATGTTCGTTGCATGTATTTTATGAGAATGTGAAAATTAAAAAGCTGCTGCAGCCGTGCGCATGCGCAGTGTGCGCGACTGGAAGGCATAGCATTTTGTGGCTGAAACACCTTATTGTTCTGAAGCTTCATAACGCGGAACTTGCAAAGCTTCTGGGGCCTCGCCAGACCCCAATGGGGGAGCTTACAGCGCTCCCCCATACCCCCTAGCTGGAGCGAGAGGGGCGTGGCTCCCTTCCGCACCCACCCCCCTTTCGTACCCTCTGCCCTTTGCGCCCCCCCTAAATTTAAATTCTACGTCCGCCCCTGTATAGCGCTTTTCAGTAAAATGCGTTGCGTACGCGTAACGGTGGTAAAAACTAGTTTATTGAACAGGTTGCGCAAACGAAAATGGTGAATAATTACTAACTCACCTGCGACAACCTCATACTTTCGTTGTTATTTAGTTTACCAACATAACGCTGCAATCTGATTTGTGACATCATTCATTATTGTTCCAAAACATAATGCCAAACATTGAAGTCCTAAAAAAAGAAATTATTCTCAATCTCAACTGTAGTCGTAGCGTGAATAATACCATAATTTTCCATTTCCAAGTGATAAGGTTTTGCATTCATGTAAGTCTTGGATAAACTGGACTTCATGCGAAACTGTGATGAAATAGAATGCTAATCAATCACATTATCAATTTGTGTAACTGCAAATATCACTTACAGTGATGTACAGAAAGCGGGCAGTAATTCACCCAGTTAATTGCCTTTAATTTGAAAACGAACCTCTGCCTTACTGGTAATAATGTATGTTGACTGCTTGCCTAGTGTGGGGTATGGGGGAATTCCAAGTCAAATCAACACAATTATTGACACCTATGTTTCTGAATCTGTTTTTGCAATATTATGTACATATGCTGCACTGTGCTCAAGCAATACTATTATCCCTTTCTGCTCTAGAGTACTCCAGAGCAGAGAGTGAGTATAAGCTTGCAGATATGGTGTTTTGTTTACATAGACGTTTACTTAACATGAAATTATCACCTTTGTATGATTTCTTTGCTGTTGTTTAGCTCAGGACACACTCACTTCAATGCATTATGCCAAGGGAATGGCTTTTCAAACTTGAAAGTCCTAAAGAACATTGTGTACTCTTCAGTTAAAATGTGAAAAGAATCAAAATAAAGTGATGTTTTTTTTAATGGCAGCATAAAAAACGATATACATAACACATTTTGAAGCGTGGAGCCACACTCATTTAACAAAATGTAGCCTCTCGTGGGAGCCCATATGTGGTACAGGTGTACATGCAATGCACTTTGAGATATTCAGGATTGTTTTCATTTGGGGCCAATGCATGTTTTCATGGGCGATTCGACTTTGGAGTTTAAAAGTTAGTATTTTTGTATATCAGAACTGTGTTTGGAGCATGGTTTGTGTGCCATTGGTCTCATCCAGCCGCACAATGCAGACCAATGCCAAGATGACAAAGAGCATTGTCTCTGCAGCATAAGAAATGGACCAAGCAGAACATCATAACAACCACTCCCATCTTGTGTTTCCATCTTCATTGCTCAGTACCTTTATACACTAATCATGACTATCACTCAGTAAATGGGACAGTTTCCGCCCCACGGTTAAAATGTTATAAAAATGCATCGCGTTTGAATCGCTATAACTCCCCAACGGATAACGCTATCGACTTCCTATTTTCAAGACGTCATAGTGAAATGGCGTAGTACGAAGTGTTGAAACTAGGAAGTCGATAGCGTTATCCGTTGAGAAGTTATAGTGATTCAAACGCGATGCGTTTTTATAACATTTTAACCGTGGGGCAATTTTCGCGGAAATTGTCCCAAATAATTACAGTACCGGTCAAGGAATGTGCACAAAGGCTGACAAATGTACGTATCAGAGGCAGCAGAGTAGAATGGAGAAGAACAATTGGCATGGACTATACTTATCAGCTTATGAATGTGCATGCATGTGTGTGTGTGTGTGTATGTGTGTGTGTGTGTGTGTATGTGTGTGTGTGTGTGTGTTGTCGCCGTGCCGTAGTCTGCATGGCAAGGTTATTGAATTATTAAATTACTAGGGATGCCAGACTATCCCATCATGTATTCATAAAGGTACTGAGCAATGGAGATGGAAACACATGATGGGAGTGGTTGCTACGATGTTCTGCTTGGCCCATTTCTTATGCTGCAGAGGTAACTCTCTTTGTCATCTTGGCATTGGTCTGAATTGTGCGGCTGGATGAGACCAATGGCACACAAACCATGCTCCAAACACAGTTTCTAGTCGTGCCTAGTGATCCCAAGCACCTAAATTGTTGACAAACATCTGATATGTACATGCTTTACACATACACTGTCACAACTCCTCAGATGTACCTCTCATGAGGCATACCAACAGCACACTCTCCACACTCACACTTGTCCACAGCTTACCTTCCACACACCTCTCTTATGCACTTTTCCCACATCACAAGTACTCAAGCACGCCCACAGGCATTGAGCCATTCAACCTGTACACAAGGGTCATTTTATGTCCAATGAGCAAGAGTTGTGGCTCACGTCTCTGATTTTGCTCACATTTATCTAGTTAATAAAATAATGGTTTACTAAATTCACACCACTAGATGATTAATTTTTTCATAACTTTGCCCACTCAAAATTTTGTCAATATATGTCTGACAGGGTTGTTTTTGGCATCAAATTAAAGGTCATTATATGGGATTGTTTCCACGAAAAGGGACCTAGCGCATAGAAATGTAATGCTTGCATTGAAATGTATGGCTAATACAAAAATCAGCTCCATGACAGCTACTCCGATTCTCAATGCATGGGAAGCAATATGTAGAGGTAATTTCAGACTTCTAGAATATCAAAGACTGTGAAAAAAAACATGCATTAGGTCCCTTTTCACGGAAACGATCCCATTTAGCAAGTTGAAGAAACTATAACCTGTGTATGCACTATTTACTTGATTGCCCATCATGTTTACATATCTTCTTCATCCCCACCACCCTCAGGTTTGGAGATACTTTGAATCAAATCTTCAGGCTGGATACTATTTGACCACTCCAAGTGCTGCCGATGGTTCCAATATTATCATGCAGTATAAAAGTGTTTCATCACCCAGCAACCAGGAGTGGTTTCTGCAAAACATACGTTCATCCAATACAACAGCAATTGTTTCCAAGAGCACTGATGGCCTCAAACAATTTGCATTGGATGGTGGTGCAATGACAGCAGGCACTCAACTTCAGCTGAGTGAATTCAACAGTTCAAGTCCAAAGCCTAGCCAGCAATGGAAACAAAATGGTCCTAATTGCTGGCAGTTGGCTAATCATAACTTAGTAATGGATGTGGCTGGAGGCAATCGAACAGCAGGTACTGCAGTCATTCTGTGGACGGTAAACAGCCCCCCATCGACCAGCCAGCAGTTTACACTCATAGTAAGATTCATTATTACTGTAGTGAGAAAGTGAAGGGAGATTTAGTGCATTGCATGGCTGCTTTAGTATACTAAAGCCCAGTTTATCCACATGGTTTAAACACAAGTGAATTGTGACAATGGGTATAGGAAACAAGGGATTATGGAAATGAGAAATTATGGGTTTACAAACATTACAGACCTGAATTTCATAAATATATAGTTGCGTAGTTTCCATATATGATCCCCTTATTTCCTTACTTTTTATTCAATTGATGCATACATCTACACTTATTTTACTTTAATCACAAAATTATACCTTGTGCTTTTACCTTTGGTTCAAACTGCTGCCCTAATTTTTGTGCCATAAATAAACTTGTGCCAAATAAACATTATTAATGTGTATACTTTGCAGATTTTCAAAAATTACAAATAAGCTTTACTTAACAATTGAAGCTGAACATATAATTAAACTGTTCTCCTGAAAGAGGTTGCAGATTCAGTTTGGTAGCAACATTGTGACAACCTTTCTGACAGCAGTGATGCTTTAATGCTCTCAGTTTGTGTGTCTGATTGACAAAAAACCGCCGCAGCATTAATGCACATTCAAAAGTAAAGATGGTGCCACAAACACAATTGGAAGGTACATGTAGAAACGGAGGTGTAGTGTCCCACGTCAAGGTTCAATAGTAAGGCAACACAGCAGCATATATGCACACACGAGGACACCACAAAAATAAATGTACGCGCAAAGTGCACTAGCACATACTAGTTCCCAGTCCTACGCTACAGTTCTAATAATCCAATACACTACAGGAGGCATGCATCCCTGAGGCAACCCTTATGTAGTACAAAACCCTGCTCAAAAATTGGAAGGGTAGACAACCAAGAAGAAGCACCAGTTTCACTGGCAACCTCCATCATAGTTGGCAAATATGTATTGTATTTCCACAGCTCTTAAAAGTATTGTATAAAACATATAATAAAAAAACACAGCTGACAGTGAAAAACAATTATCTACTAACATAAATTACCATAGATTATACTTTTGATGGACATAATATTACCTCAGAGCTGATGCTAGCTATATAATTTGGATTGATCTGTTAATGCCCTCCACAAGTACAGTGATACCCATGATTTTTACATTCAACGTGTTACAAAACACTAAAACATGAATGTCTTGTGATGTGATATGAGTTAATTTCTTCGCTTTCTACAGCCGGTACCAGCCATTGAAGTTTCCGAGTCCAATGAAAAGTACTGCTCTATATTCTGAATAGATTCTCAGAAGAAGAAAAGTATGATACTTCTAAATTATCCTTAGTACTTCTAAGTGTACTGTTAGGCTATGTATGCAGACATGTATCTGTTATTTAGAACAAAGTATTTACTCTGTGCATATTGTTGTAGCAAAATACTTTAGCCTTGCATGTAGTGGTGGTTGGAGGAGAGATGGGATGGGAGGATGTCCCTATGGTAAGATTGACTCTCTAATTCTGCTACCTAAAATGAATTGGAAATTAGGGCCATAAACCCTGTTGGATAGTTCATCAGAGGCAGAAATATGAACATCTCTTTCAAGCTAGATCGTACTTCGGTTGCTCAAAATGAAATGGGGTTCGAAAAATGTACCCAAATCAAAGCAATATTTCCTAAGGGCCCTGTTAGTGCAACGATACTGCATGCCATGCAGGAATCCAATGGTTCTGCATTATTAAAACTGAGAATATCAACTTCCTCTCTCACGTTGAATGATTTGACAACTGACACCTTTAATTTGGAGCTAAATCTGGGTTCATCAAATCAAGATGTGAATGAGGACGATGCCAAAACATTTCACTTGGTGATAACCTTGTGGTAGAATGAGGGGTTAACCTCTATTTTGAAAGAAATCTTGCCACTCGGATTTCAACAGATCCATCTATAATACGGCGCAATCCATCCTTGAGGGTCTGCATGCACAGCCCTTTCAGCTATAGACCATTAGGATGGTATGGGGCTGATCTAATGTGGACAAATCTATTAATATCCATGAATGCTTTGGATTCAGAACAAGGACCATTGTCAGTTACAAGCTTGTGGGTAGCAGAGGATACAATGATATTGATTTCATTATGTAAATCTCTAGCTATTTAGAACAAGCATATACAACAAGCAAGAATATGTGACCCCGGAATGAGCCTGCAAAAGCCGCATGTAGCTGGAACCAAAGTTGTTTTGCCATTCCGCCGCAGTTGGTGGAACGTGACGTGTTGCTGGACAAGTATTACATGTTTTATTTGGTGGCAGTCAAAAGTTAGCATCACCAAATTGTGGTGTTAACTTAAGAAGGCTTTTGAACCATGTGGTTATTCTGACCATCAACCTCTTATGTATTTGTTCAGTGCAAACGAAAAAATGCAAGAATGCATAATACACACAAAATTGTCTTTTCTTTTTTATTGACAATGGTCAGAAACAGGGAGTTAAAAAGTCATATAATATTATTTGCAATCCATAATGAGGGGAGATAGATCTTTTTTAATACTAATTCAGAGGCTTACATTGTTTCTGAAAACATGCAGATTTTATAGCCAAGCAGGTGAATGTAAACTGGTATTAGGGATATTCTGTAACCTTACAATGTTTCCTAGAAAGCAGACCAAATCTTAGGTGATCATCCCAGCAACTCTGAATTAGTATTCAATAACAGCAGGTCTTGGAATTCCTTGACCTTTAGAATTCATATAAGGCCTATTTGTAGGGCTACTGGAACTGGCAGCAGAAAGAAGAGTGATTTTATGATATGTGTTAGATCTCCACTGTGCAGCTTGAAGCAGTATATGGTAAGCGCAATAGAAATGTAACGCTTGCATTGAGATGTATGACTAATTAAAAATTCAGAGCCTTACAACTCCATGACAGATACTCCAATTCTCAGTGCGTAAGAAACAATGTGTAGACGACATTTCAGACTTCTATGATATTCTATCAGATGATACAACATGTTTCAAAAGAAGCATCCTGTAACTTACTGTAGATGTACCAGCACATTTGAACTCATTCTCATTTCACACTTCCATGTAGGAGTATTCCTTTTCACATGACCCTGTTCTCTGCAATGCCAGAAGACCACTTCTTGCATTATGGATGTCATCAGCAGAGCATTTGGTATTCATGAGGCCCTGCTCTTAGGCTTGGCGCTCTACAGAAACCACAAAATAGCTATCTCATCTACCAGTTTCTTCACTTGCAAAGTGAGCTTGTCAAACTAATGGCAAAGAGCTAAAGATCACTAACCATGGCATCATAGCTAAAATTGAGTTGTTAGTTACATGTAAGAATATGAGGTCAACTTTTCAAAATGTGTTTGAAGATCTTATTTAATCATTACACATAAAACTAAATTTATACATTGACAACTAATTATGTTACCTATCACATGCTAATGCAATGAAGTCAATTAAATTAATAGCAATAAAGTCATAAGCGATCAAATACTGGTGAGACACTTTGGCTACTCATATTGCTCTCTCACTAGAGGCTGACCTCAGCACTTTCTTTTTTCATATAAACTGTACATTAAATCATCCCCTTCCCCCCAAAATATGCATATACAGCCTAACGAATGCAAGATCATCCTCTTAGAGCCACATCTCATCATTACCACATCTACAACTTACACAATGCAGTGTACAACAAAACATTGTACACACCTCTTGGATACAGAGCAGCTGTACAGAAACTAAATGCACAAAGTCTTAAATAGATCTCATTTTAATGTTTAGAACCAATGTCATTACTTTTCTTTTAAATGCTCAGTTTACTGCAAAGCGACAGTGTAATGACAGCAAATAGTAAAAATCAGCAGGCACAAAATCTGGCTAGTCACAAATAATATCAGCCTTCAATAGAACAGTTCTAGAAGAATCTCCAATCTCTGCACAGGCATGATGTATAAATAGTGGCCATTTATACATTGCGCCTGCGCAGAGCATGGGGAGTCTTCTAGAACTGTTCTCTTTATAGTATTTAAGACTGAAGTGATTTTTGTAGTACCAGTTTTGTGCATGCAGATTATTACTATTTGCTGTAATTACGCACATAACAAGTTTGTCATAAAACTTTGATCTTAATTCTCCCTCATTATCGCCTTGAATATTTCAATTGGCAAACGCAGTTAAACATAGGGACATAGTTACTTGCACTGTCATGTATTCATTTCAAGGTCATGTGAATTTATGTACAGCTTGAACATAAAATAACTGTGTATAAGAGATTTTGACATTTGTTAACTTTTACTTTGATATCTGCAGGAATTGATGGATATTCAAGAATGATTACATATTTACAATGCTCCGATAATAATAGAGCAGGCAGAGTGTTCGATCTTTTCCTCAGTGCTTTCAGAGCTTATTTCACACCATCACATTTGGTAACATTTGATACGTCCTTTTTTTTTTTTTTTTTTTTTTTTTTTTTTTTTTTTTTTTTTTTTTTTTGTGGTCATTTGATATCCTATATCTGGAGAAACAAACCCACTGTTTGTTTTGATACACATTTTTTGGTTTGATATACTTTTGTCCGCAACGGATTGCCATAGATAGGGTCGAGGTAAGTTTACACAGACATAATGATGCTAGTTAAAGAGCAATATTCATCATTCCTCTAGAAGCCTCTTAAGCTTACTTGCATATCCTTATGACTTGACCTCTATTTGTCTCAGAGGACAGTCCTATAGGGACACGATGTAGGCACAGTACAGTGTACACGTTGCTAAATGTACCTATGTGCAGTGTGGTCGTGTCTCGTAGTCTCATGAGCTGTTCAATAGATACATGTAGATCAAAAATGCATGTACAGAAAATGCATTCACTGAGAGAAAATGTGTACCATCATTATTAGAGAGCACATTTGTTTTTTCCACATGTATAACTGTGTGTTGTTGTGTGTCAGTGTGTGCGCGTGTATGTGCACATGTGAGGGTCTGTCTGTGTGTGTGTCCCGTGTGTGTCTGTGTGTCTCTGTGTGCGTCTGTGTGTCTATGTGCATTTCATGTGTACCTGTGTGTGTCTGTGTTTGTGTGTGCGTCATGTTGTATCTGTGTGTGTGTGAGTGTTTGTGTGTCTTGTGTGTGTCCATGTGTTGGTGTGTGTGTCTTGTGTGTGTCCATGTGTTGGTGTGTGTGTCTGTGTGTTCATGTGTGTCTTGGTGCATCTGCCGTGTGTCTGTGCATTTCTGTGTGTGCATCTGTATATCTGTGTGTGTGTGTGTGTGTGTGTGTACATTGGTGTCTGTCATGTGTGTGTCTGTGTACATGTTGTGTGTATGTTGTGTGTGTCTGTGCGTATGTAGTCTGTGTGTATGTAGTGTGTGTATGTAGTGTGTGTGTCTGTGTGTATATAGTGTTTGTGTCTGTGTGTATGTTGTGTGTGTCTGTGTGTATGTATTGTGGGTTTCTGTGTGTATGTAGTGTGGGTGTCTGTGTTGTGTGTCCATGTGTGTGTGTGTCTTTGTGTGCATGTGTGCATCTGTGTGCGTCTTTTGCATGCATGTCTGTGTTGTGTGTCCATGTGTGTGTGTGTTTGTGTGCATGTGTGCATCTGTGTGTGTCTTGTACATGCGTGCCTGTGCATATCGTGATGTGTTTGTGTGTCTTGTGCATTTCATGTTTGCCTGTATGTGTGTGTCATATGTGTCTGTGTGTCTTGTGCATTTCATGTGTGCTTGTGTATGTGTGTGCGTGTGTATGCGTCTGTGTGTATGTGTGCACGTCGTGTGTGCGTGTGTCTGTGTGTCTGTGTATATCGTGTGTGCTTGTGTATGTGTCTGTGTTTGATGGACACAGACACACAGACGCATGTGATGCACATACACAAACACATACACGACATAACACACAGACACAAATACACAACACACATACATAGACACACACATAACATACACACAGACACACCTAAACACTCACAGACACATGGACACAGACACACAACACACGACATACGCACAAACACATGCACACTGACATACCAACACACACACAACAACAGAAATGCACACACAGACACACCAACACAAACACAGACACACACAGGCACACACAAAATGCACATAGACACACAGACACACACACGCACAGAAACACAAAGACACACACACATAGACACACATGACATATACGCATGTGTGTCTGTGTGGTGTATGTGCATCGTGCACTTTTAAAAAAAGTCCACTTCATTCTTCACTAGCTTCACTCCTCTGGAGTGAAGCAAGCACAAGAGTGCTCTTTGCTAGCTTCACTCTTCAGCAAAAGAGTGAAGATCAATCTCTGAAGAGTGACATTCATTCTGTGGAATTGGTTGAATTTAGTGATACAAGTGGGTGCCTAATGCACTATACAGTGACACTAGCACAGGATACAGTATATAGATGATACTTATTGTGATATAATACATGTACTTATTGTTGAACGCGTCACATGTTTACTTTGTATATCTTTTACCGACGCATTGATTTCATAACAATAACATTTCTATCACATGTCGGTAAAAGAGCATTGACTCAAAGATCACTTCACTGAATCAAGTAGTGCTTTAGCTATACCAGTATAGTCCTAATGACAGCAGTTAACTCATTTTGAAGTAAGTTCTAATTATAGCATGCACCACATTCGTACCTAGCTGGGGTGTTGGAGGTGTGTAGGGTGTGTAGGTTGTTGGAGAATAATATGAGTGTTGGGTGTGTGCTAGGATTGTAGGTGGTGTAGGGTTGGAGATAATATGTAGTGTCTTATCTACACACAGTTTAACTCTTTGAACGCCAAGTGCATATAAACATGCATTCGCACATAACCATATAATCAACTGTGTGATGCATGTCAGTGTTGTGTTTATTACAAATAATCGCTTTGAATACCATGTTGTACATTTACATACATGCAATTCAGTGACATGCATGTAAACCAGCCATGTAGATGCTGAAGTCAAACCCAGGTGGGGCACTGGGGTGTACACACATCTTGTATGTCCATCGTTACCTCGCACAAACGGTTGTAACAAACCATACTTATTATGACTGGAAAAAGGCAGATGGAGATGGAGTGAACAGGGATTTTAAACGTGTTGTACTACACTAATGTGGGATGCACATTGCTGTTCTGGGAGTAAATAGCATTAGTGAAGTCATCTGAACAATGTGCTCTTCAGAAGAAACATAATTACTACAGTTGTAAAGTAACCAAAATTTCATGTACTTACAAGGTGATAAGTGCAACAAACATTTGCATGCATGCATGCATCATGAAATTGCAATCTGCACATTTCTTACTTACACTGTCATGTAGAATTATAACGTATATACATGCATGCATATTAGAACAAGCATGGCATCCAGAGAGCTAAAATAGTCTATGACCATCACAATTCATGACCAGTGCACCAGCTAGTGATTTCTATCCCACAGGAGGAGCTGGTGGGAGATGGTACCATAGCATTGTGTGTGATCAAAAAGAGAGCATCGTTCTGCACTGGCAGAGAAGAAACTGGTGGTCATGCTGGCTGCTGATGGAAGGTATGGTTCAAAGTGTGTGTGTGTGTGTGTGTGTGTGTGTGTGTGTGTGTGTGTGTGTGTGTGTGTGTGTGTGTGTGTGTGTGTGTGTGTGTGTGTGTGTGTGTGTGTGTGTGTGTGTGTGTGTGTGGGTGTGTGTGTGTACTGTTGCATGTACCTCCATAATATTTTTAATGTATTTAACATCAGAAGTAAACATTAAAAGTATTATTGAAGAAAGGAAAGATGCTGCTTGGTGAGGTTGCTGGGATGTCTAGAAATGAATAATTCTGAATAGCAATTACTATTATTATTGAGCACAATTGTAGAGGCTGTCTGCACAGATGATATTAGTCATTGATGTTTTTATAGTATGTCATGTGTATTCGATGTCATCTGAACAATAAATGTAATTAACTATTAAATTTAAATTATAAATCATGCATGTGTGTGTATTGAATTATATAGTTAATACACAAAACAGCACTATATTAAGAGTACAACCTATTATTCGCTAAGGCACAACCTAATAGCAGTTAGGAGGGCTGGCACTGGTGAATGGCCAGGTAGGATGCCAGCCTGGAGAAGGTATCGTGGGCCTCCTTGCCCCAATCGCTATATGTCTACACAGCTAGAATGCAGGACCAGCCCAACTCTTGGCATTTGGGACCATTTGAGTGGAGCTTATGAGCCTCAGCTGGTGACACGATTCGCTCAAGATGGCAGAGCAGAGTGGTGAAGTGAGGGTCAGGTCTAGCGCCACAGGTTTGCCTCTGTCCCAGCCAGCAATAAGGATGTCAGCGGGCCTGGTGTGGGCAAGGTCTCTGGTGAGACCATGACCTCTCTCCACACTCACACTTAGGTGGGCACGACAGCAGATGTCGAATTACCTCATCCCTTAGACAATTATGGCGTATGACCACATCTCCTCCATGCCTGCAGGTCACAGCATGGTGACCAAGAGGATCAAGAGCAGTATTGGGGCAGAATGGGCACATCAACTGACCAAAAGTATCCTACCCCTGCCACCACCTAGTAAGCCTAAACCAGGGGAAGGGACTATCGATAGCCAGGAGGAAGCATGAGGAGCTGCCACTGACAGGAGGCGAGCACTGTTGGCAGGGGAGGAAGACTCCAATAACAAGATGTGGAAATGTGCTTGGATCATTCCTGACAAGACCTTCTAGAGAATGGGAGAGTCCTGAACAAAATTGACCGAGATGGTATTGGAAAGGGAGACCTGGGTGTTGAACACTGCCACTGCCTGCTGTAGGTGGATGTTATCAGCACAGCCCAAGCCTGAGAATGACAGGGAGGCAATGAAAGCAGCAGCAGCATGATGAGAGAGGGAGCAAAGGCCTAAAACACCAAATTTTGGTCCAAGTTGTGCCTACCACCTGATTTTGGTCCAAGTTGTGCCTGGCTCCAGGCGTCATCGGTAACATTGATGGCTGAGCACATTGCGAAGCACTGCTTGACCTCTTCATCAAAAGAACTCAGAGCATCTGGGGCCAGGCTGGGTGGGGTGACCCTTAATTGCTATGTAAACCATCCTGTAGAAGCTACCACACATGCACAACAGGGTAACTGCTACCTGGAGATCAACTGCAGCAACATCCACTAGACCAGACAGTAGCTCAGCACACTTCCCAGCGATAATCATGAAACAGTGCAGGTAATTCCCAATTGGTGCACCAAGGATATCCAGGTTGGGCAGTAAGGAGCACCTCACCTCAGGTGGAAATGATGTGTTACCCCTCCTGCTGAATAGTTCACACTTGGCCAGGTTCACATGTAGGCCCAGTGCAGGGCCTAAATCCTCAATCAGATGCAAGGCACGCAGCACACTCATCATCTGTATCCAGGCTGGACATCAACTTCTGCATGGAGGACTAATGCAAACAGCAAGGGTCCTAAAAAGTCACCTTGCTGCACTCCAGACTTGGAGCTGATCCGGCCAAGAGGGTGCCACAGCAGAGGATGGGTCCCATAGCACCATAACACCCAAGGTAGCAATTCAAGGAAAGATGCAGCACACTGATCAAGAACTGCTTGCCTGGAGACCATATTCAAAGTTTTCCTCATGTCTACCTTAAACACAACAAAGTCCTTGTCCATCCAGTGCTCCTCAATGCATCCCCCGAGAGGATGGGCCACCTTCTCTGCCCCTGCATGACAGGCCACACCCAGCTGCTGAGGTTGGAAAAACTTAGCTGCCTTGTCTTTCACCAAGGCACACATGCATTTCCCTGCCAGTCTCCTTATTGTCTCCCCCATAGCTATGGGCCTGATGTCAGGTGGGCAGCCCTCCTTGTTTTTGTTCAGAGCAATCAAATAGCCTCCTGTTATATAAATTATGCAGGAAAAATATTGAGCACATTGTTACAAACTGAAATGTTCCTTTTACAACATTTAGAATGCTGTGAACATGACTGACATGACTGAATGACTGACTCCCGCTGCCATAATTTCGTACTCAGACCCAAAATTACGCAGCCATGGGTGGATTACATCACCGCTACGCGTAAGTAGGGTCTGGTGAACTGTTGTACTAAATTCTGTCCACGGTCACCAGAATTTAGAGGTATGCAATAATTGTATATCTTTCTTATAATCGAGAGGTTAATTAGGAGTTCGTGATTGTATGTGGTGACATGTGACAGCCTTCTAAGGCACATGGGCCGACTTGTCCAGCTTCTATGGTGGGGTTAGTGTTGTGTGTGTGTGTGTGTTTGTGTGTATGTGTGTATGTGTTGTGTGTATGTATGTGTGTGTGTTTATGTGTTTTGTTGTGTAGGTGTTTGTGCATGTGTGTGCATGTGTATGTGTGTGCTGCACACACACACACTCACACACACACACACACACACGCACACACAAGGGCAGCGTATCCCGCCGTAGAAGCTGGTAAGTTGGCCCATGTGCCTTAGAAAGACTGTGTCACGAATTCCTATTTAACCTCCCGATTATGCAATTATTGCTTGCCTCTTATCTGATTGGTTCCCCAAAAGGGTGAACTGTATCTTCAAACAATATTGTCATCCTGCCAAGTAATTTTGAACAGTGATTGAATGATTATAATGATACACAAGTCGCTACCTTCATGCTTTTCTTGGCAGCAGTAGTCTCGTACCCAGATCCAAAGTTACGTAGCTGTGGGTGGATTACATCACCACTACGTGTAAGTAACCAGAATGAAGCTGCAATGCCTTTTTGGAAGCTGCAGTTCAGTATTAATTACAAGTCTGCTATCTTTGTGGTCTGTGCACATGGTTGCTGTGTGTACTGCTGTTTTTTTTAGTAATTTAATATGCATTAGGGAATAATCGCACCCAATTAAAAAATTATCTCACTCTTATTAATTAAATGAGTGTGCATCAATCCATAAGAGTGATGCGCAATCTTCACATCGAGAGTGAAGAGCACTCCGCGTAGACTGCTCTTCACTCTTAAAATAGGAGCGAAATTTTGAGGGCAACATTCACTCCTGGATTAGGAGTGACGTTAACCCGTATTTTTTTACAGTGTGTATCTGTGTGTGTGTATCTGTGTGTTTGTCATGTGTGTATGTGCGTGTGTTTGTACATGTAGGTCGTGTGAGTGCCTGTGTTTGTGAGTGTGTGTGTGTTTTGTGTGTGTATGTGTGTGTTGCCACATGTATACAGTGGTGTGTGTTATGCAAGTGTGCAATGTATGTGTACATTTAGAGGACCAGATGGGGACACAATGTGTGTACAAAGGATCAATCTATGGGAACACAATGCATGTACAAAGAACCAATCGTATGAATACAATGTGCACATGTACAGAGGACCAGTCCTATGGGACAGCATACCAATGTTTATGTACAGTATCTGAAGTGAGGGCTCTATATCATGTACGAAAAGCTAGTTATAAGGAAACTCAACATGCAAACATGCTCAGAGAGGTAGTAATTAAAAAAAAATGGATGCATGCAAAAATACAGAGGAAAATCACAGAAAGCTTGGTACATAAATTGAAATAGAATCAGTGGCCTGTACAAACATGCACAAGTGCATTTAAATTGAATATAATGCATTTGTATGTGACGATGTTTGCGAGTGTGTTTGTATACCAACATGGTTTATTGTTTGCCACATGCATAACTGGTGAATGTACGCCATACGATACGTACAGGTCCATTTACGCAACCATGCTAGTGTGTGCACTAGTGTGAACCAGCATGAGTTCATGTACTATGTATGAGCTGAAAGTTTTGTGAGAAATAACACACCGGCAATCGTAGCTGAGTGGGCGTGGCAGAAACAAGACGAGGATTTTAGCAAGGATTATGGCGATTAGGAAAGCTTTATTACACGACTAGAGAATGATGCGAGTGCGTAGCAAATAGCCTTACGCACGCCGTTTTGATTACTGCCCGCGAAGCAAGATTACTGCAACCATTCACTCTAGTCTCGTACCCAGACCCTTATTCCCGCAGCTGCGGATGGCGTAATCCATCCGCAGCTGCGGGAATAAGGGTCTGGGTACGAGACTACATTCACTGCACGATCGTCGGCGAAGTGAGAACTCTTCTATCTTCTTTTAATTTTCCCGCATCAACTCACTGCCTGGGTGTAGCAAAAATAGCTGCGAACGGCTAGCTTAGTTTAAGGCGGAGAATGGGTGGGGAAATGGGCGGTATCACAATTTATTGGTGATTGCATGCAATTATAGCGGGAAATGTGCATTAACTTTGCACAGGTGTATCTCTGTAACGAATACAGTAAAAGTAACGAACAGAACAAATCAATTGCAACAGGACCCCTCTACCTATACACCGAATGTGATGCGATTTGAACGCTCCTACCTGAAGTTGTGGAGTTTTTGAACCCCTGGGGGTATCGGACCTCGTAACGACTGCAATATGCTTGTGCAAGACACCAAAATACGTTTTCACATAGAGAAATGATGTAGGACGAAGTGGTGAAACTAGGACGCCGATAGCATTAACGATTTAGAAGAGATAGCAATTTGTGTTTAATTTATGTAATAAACTGAAATCCACAATGATCAAAAGTGTAAATGCGTGTGTCACACGCCTAATGCGCATCTCTGCTGGTGTGGTGGTGATAGACTGAATGGAGCCAAAACCACCATTTGGGTCTGGGTACGAGACTAGATGTTACCTCTCTTTAATGCGTCCGCCCTGGTCAGTTCTTCGTCGGCTATAACCGATCAAAGGCATCAAACATTCAATGGTGCAAAGGGATTATCCGTTTTAGGAAAAACTTTGACCCTAGACGAGAGCAAGCTGGTGGTATGCTTGAACGATAAAAGCTGTACGAGTTACGATGCTAGCAACTTCAAAGATGGCTAATTAACCGATCGCGCTGGCTGGCAACGGCAGCAGCATGGCTTTGGTGAGTGCCCCGGTCATTGGAGAAGGAAACAGCTTCTACGCTGCCAGCAGCAACGATACTGTGAACCTTATCGGTCAGTACGGACTTGACAGGACAGTCAGGAACGTTAGCAGATCGTCGGGCGGCCTGTTTGATGTAACTACAGACTCGTTCTCCCGTAATTGGTTTGGCGGGTTTGTGGCGGGTTCCTACGTGTATTTTGTGGTACTCGACGTGAGCGCTTCCCCAAACTCCGAGACAGGGATCAGGGTGCTGAGAGTGTGCGATAATAGCCAGGAGACCCGCGTGACCTCTGTTTCTGAAATTGAACTGGACTGCCTTGATCTCGCTGGACGCGTGAATGGCTATGCCAGATTAGTCGGAGCATCCCTGGTGACTTACCCAGTAAATGGATCCCAGTCATACGAAACTGCTCTTCTGGTTGGGATCGTGACACCGCCATTGGGTGGCTATTCAGGGATGTACAGCGGCCGCGTGTGCGCTTTTCAACTGTCCCAGATTGACTCCATGATTGACAGCGTCTCCTCATCCTCCCCGTCAAATGGTACCTGCTTCTCTGGTGCTCTACCCTGGAGGAATACGAGCAATTCCTATTTCTCGTGCAGCAGTAGATGCAACATGTCGTCACCCGGGGCAACCGAGGCGCCAACGCTGCATGCAGTGTCGCATCCTGTGTCTGTATTGTCGACCAATACCTCATTTGAACTCGACTATGTATACTGTCCATCTACATATAGAGTCACTCTCGTTGCTGTTTATTGCATCCACCAACCATATGGGTATCTCCATTCTGCAGGCAGTGAGTCTGTTTGAATTTGCAGATATATGTTTGTGACCGCTTGGAAGCTAGCACCACATTAAAAAATGAATACGCTTAGCATTCCTCAAGCGGCGGGCGTCATAAGCGCGCGTTTAATAGTCACGTCAATTATTTGTAAACGAAAGCAAACACAATATAAAACGTAGAAGTTGTTGTGAGCTGTACCTATAGCCACAGGGTAGATGTGTACTACCTGTGCCAACCAAAGACTCAAGACCACGCGCGGATCCTGAATACTGGACCAGCTAGGAGTATGGCCACAACTACTAAGCCTTACAAGCTATTCCAAGTACCCACCCACAGAGTAGGTGTGTACCTGCGCCAACCAGGGACCCAACGTCACACGCGGATCCGGAACACTGGGGGTGTGACCACAACTCATAAGTACTTTCAAGCTCACCATGCAGTGGTATATGTTTGTGGTATATTGTAAAATTGCAGTTTCATGTTACTGATGGATCTGCAAAGAGTACTGGCAATCTGTTCTCATCCTGGGTGTTGCCCCAGCGGGCAATTAAGCTGACGTGGATCAGTAGACTGAGCTATATCTATGTCACTACAAATATCTCTGTAAGTCAATAATACCTCTAGCGACCTTACATGTCATCGGGTGAAAACTACAAACACCGCCTCCTCCCCCCCATCCACCCACCCACTCCAAACTGACCGTTTATACGGAAAAGAAACAGTCAGTGCACTTTGCCCTTAGCTATCTGCACCACTAATGGATTCATATTTACCTGTAATTACATTCCCCGAGCCAATGTGGTGCAGCCTTTTATTAACAAAACAAACTAAGCTATGCTATTGTATTTTTTAAAGAGACAGCTTTCATGCAGCAACGCCCTTTCTTTGCGCACTCGCGACTATAGATGGTGCAGTGTAAGTCAAAGAAAGGGCGTTGGCTGAAAGCTGCCTTTCAGTAGCATAGCTAGAGTTAGGCCGCCAAAATAGTTGCACCAGTCACTTCATAAAAGGACATGTTTCAGGATTAAGAAGTGATCTAGCTCAGGTTTCCATGACATCAGTGTATAAAATATAGCAAATGATCACATTCATTGATAGTGGCAAATGTCTTGATGAGGTCAAGTGCATTCTAATATCGAGACCGAATGATAGAGGGCGATTTGTTTCGCAGCCACCTCAACAATATGACCTAACAATTCATGTCCAGTGTTGACCACTTTAGATCACACTGCATAGTCTTATTTACTATTGTAGTGCTATGCCGAATCAGTCTATATATTAATATTAGCCAATCACAGCAATTACAATGACAGGCAAGACTGTCTATATATACATTTACCAGCGCATGCATGAAGCTGACAAAAACACCTATGCATGCGTATACAAATATGATTCAGTGACAAAGAATATTTACAACATCAACTGACATAGCCTCAATTTACCTTTGTGACAGCATGTAGTTAGACAAATAATTCAATACACAGTAATACTTTGTGGCATGCAAAGGCAATACTTTAATACTGTCATTGCACTTTAATTTGAATCTCTTTGGCCCACTAGTGCATGCAGTTAATTCACTGCACTCATATGCATCTGAACTGCTGTATAACACAACTAATTAATAGTGCATGCAGCCTCATTGTTATCTTTGTGGTGTTCATCAATTGAGTGTATGCATTGCATTATTTTTGTGAGATGCTCAAGCCCTCCAAATACGGGGACATTTATTTTTGGTTGAGATATTTTTAGAGGCCAGCAAAATAAATCAGAATATAGCTTTATCAGGACAGAGTTGTTCTTGTTGTATACATTATTTTCCTCCGATCAAAAAGGTTATTGAAGTTCCCATTGAGCAATGCTCCAACCTCACTGGCTGTCTGAGCTGTGTAGTCAATGTGAACCCTCTGTGTGGATGGTGTACTGTGGAGCAGAAGTGTTCTCGGAGGTCACAATGTCAGAAAAGCACCAAGGAAATCTCTTGGATACAGGATGATTCCAACCAGTGTCACACTAATGTAACTGCAGCCGTGATTAATGATTCAAAAATCTTTACCTACACTTCTGTGATCCCTACTAATACCATACCATCGTAAGATTAATTAAAATGCAGTTGTGCCATTTCCCATTTCCAAAACATTTTATTATATAGTGGTGGCATCAATCTTAATTTCATTGGAACATTCCCAGATACTACCCTGAAGGCTGTTTTTGTGGTGACAAATGGAACTACATCAGTATGTGATAAAAATCCAGCGACCATACTCCCCTGCTATGTACATCTGCCCACTCCTCCCTTTACTCCCTCCTCTGTCATTCTCCCTCTCACCTTCTCATATCCTTCCTCCTCCTCGTAACAGAAGTGTGAGCAAACATTTGGCACGCTGAAGTGTATTGCCCCGCCCCTTGGTCCAATTGATTTCATTGGACCAGATGTGTACCTTGTGGCTGGAGTGGACTACACTATAGTGATGGAGGGTGTCCCTGGACCAGTGGGAGATAGCCTAAACCTTGCAGTCTACCCAGACCCTGTATTCTCATCCATTAGAGTTGAACACCAGTCACAGACTGCTGGGTCTGTTAAGCCCATAAGGATCGATGTATGTGCCAACTTGCGCAATTATATGACATGTGTGACCCTATTTGCCAATAATTAAAGCCATTTTCCTTCCACCTCTGGCGTCAGGGTTACTACATTTCAAATGTCAAAGTGCAATTTGAGATCAGTGTGACGATTGATGGAGAAATGTGTCAAGTGGATACGGGAACCACAACTGACACAGTGAGGTGGTCATGAATGTACCCAGTCTCCTTCTAACCCTAACCCCTTCCACAGACCCTGACCTGCCAGCCTCCACAATTCCTTTCTGCACAGTTCTCATTCAATGCACAGGTTGGGTCTCTGTGTGTCATGTGTATGCAAGATTGAAACACTTTTTTCTGCATTCCAATTTGTTAGGTTCATGTGACCATTGGTAAATACCTTAGCTACACACCTGGCAACATCACACTACTGGTAACAAGCAAAGCTGAAGCATTTCCCATTGCCGCCACAGTGGGAGGGAGTGTGGCTGGTCTATTTATTCTTCTTCTGGCTCTAGTACTAATTGTGACAACTGTTCTGGTGATCAATAGACAGAGGTTTTTGCACAGAGGCAATTCAGCTGGTGGAGTAATGATTGATTTGGTGATTAAAAATGAAGGCTTGAAGACAGGTACATTGAGATCACTGGGGGCTGCAATGAAGCGCTATGTTTGAGTCGATTGGTGATTCTGGTTAATGTTGTGTGAGATGGCTGTAATCAAAATTTAGATGTTTTACTATGAACAGATATTGCATTTTTGTCTTGAATCTGACTTACTGTTCTAACTGACTGATAAAATATTATAATTCTGTTCAGTATAGTAGCTTGTTGCAAGGCGTTTGATGACCAAAATGTGTTACATTTGTTGCAGTAGGATATATGAAGATTATATTGTAGCGAGAAAAAAAAACAGATCTATGCAACTGTCCAATCTGCTTTGCAAAAAGTATTCATGAAGAAAAGAATATGGGACAGTTTCCGCGAAAATTGCCCCACGGTTAAAATGTTATAAAAATGCATCGCGTTTGAATCGCTATAACTTCCCAACGGATAACGCTATCGACTTCCTATTTTCAACACTTCATACTACACCATTTCACTATGAAGTGTTGAAATTAGGAAGTCGATAGCGTTATCCGTTGGGAAGTTATAGCGATTCAAACGCGATGCATTTTTATAACATTTTAACCGTGGGGCAATTTTCGCGGAAACTGTCCCATATATAATGAAATGCAATATAATTTGTATGGGGACAAGCGATTGTTATGTTCCATTCTATGACACATTGACCTAGCTGACACGTTCTCATCAGAATAACATGGTTGTAGCTTGGTACTTAGGCTTTATAATACACATCTTTTGTGCATAGCAGGCCTTGGTAACATGGAAATGGCTGATTTCTTGAGGCACTACAGGGGAGCCATCATACCCAGTGATCACATTCCGGTTTTGAATGCAATTGGAAATGGCAAGTTGTAGTTATCATCAAGCTCCATTCTAACTCATTGGCACTCTCACATCATTTATGAGGCATGATCCCGTATCTAAAACCAATTTTTTTCTGATTTAATTTGATGCATATTATTCGTGGTCTGCTCCTCCTCCCCCTAACCCCCCTTTCCCGGTCTTCTCTACTCACCTGCTCTGCTCTATACCCACCATCATCTGCTCCAAACCCACCTCTACCTACCCTGCTCTGTTCTACCCATCTTGCTCTGCTCTATACCCACCCTGGTCTGCTCCATACCCACTCTATACACACCCTGGTCTGCTCTATACCCACCCTGGTCTGCTCTATACCCACCCTGGTCTGCTCTATACCCTCCCTGGTCTGCTCTATACCCACCCTTGTCTACTCTATACCCACCCTGGTCTACTCTATACCCACCCAGAATAGTCTATACTCACCATGATCTACTCTATACCCACCCTGGTCTGCTCTATACCCACCCTGGTTTGCTCCATACCCACCCTGGTCTGCTCTATACCCACCCTGATCTGCTCATACCCACCCTGGTCTGCTCTATACCCACCCTGGTCTGCTCTATACCCACCCTGCTCCGCTCTATACCCACCCTGATCTGCTCTATACCCACCCTGGTCTGCTCTGTACCCACCCTGGTCTATATCCACCCAGGCGAATTTGGAGTAGTGACAAAACAGATCAGCAGGTGGTAGCGCTGAAGACCTTGAAAGGTGCAGTGTGGATACACCTTGTGTTATTTTCATCCTTCAAACCCCTTCCCTCCCCTTCTTCCCCCTCCCAACCCTCCCCTCCTCTTCCCTCACCTGCCCTCCACTCTGCCCCCTCTCTCTTGCCCTCTCCGCTGTTGTCACTAGGTCTGTTTACAATGAGGGATCTTCACAACATGATGAGTGAGATTCTGAAGATGCAGGACTTCAACCATTCTCACGTGATGACTTTGATGGGCATGTCCTTTGATGCTGCCAACACTCCTTCCATGGTGATGCCTTACATGGCCAATGCCTTACATGGCCAATGGCAGCCTACTCTCCTACCTCAAGATGAACAGACCCCTCCTTCTGATGTGGACAAGGTAAGAGGCTGCTAAATCTTAACACCTTGATAACCATTGCTTCCAGTTACACACCTCCGAGAAGCTGTTGACAAGGATCTGCTATGAGGTGGCCCAAGGGTTGGAGTACCTTTCAGCACAGAAGTTTGTGCACAGAGATCTGGAGCTAGAAACTGCATGTGAGTGAGCCCCTGCCACCATAAGGTTGTGGGGGAGGAGGGAGATGAAATGATGACCACTGCATATGGGGCAATTGGCACAGGATTGATGCAGACGGGGTCATCAAGGTGGGAGACTTTGGTCTGTCTGAAGATGTGTACATATCTGGGTACTTCAGACTGGACAAGGAATCTCGAAGAGTAAAACTGCCATTCAAATGGTTGGGGCTAGAAAGCATTCATGATTGACTGTTCAATGAAAAAACCGACATGGTAAGAGATTTTAAGGAGATATTGGTCCTTAAATATATATGAATTTCTTCAGCCGTGCATTGCTTTAGAAGTTGGATTGTTAAATTCCCCTCACCATCTCAATCATCTTTTCCCTCCTCCCAACCAATTGTTTCTATCTCCTCCCACATTATAACCAGAAGTATTTTAGACATCATTACTACTGCCCAGCCAACTGCATATATAATGGCTGATTTAGAGAAATAGAAGAGAAAGTTGGGGAATGGCACTTGCTTTGACTCGAGCAGTTATACTATTGCCATAATATCACTGAACATTCCTCATGCAGTAGCAGATTATGGTGATAATAGAAATGCCCCAAGTTACAGATGCATGGTAAAATGTATAGAGTATGTTGTGCTTCTGTTTCCGCAACACAGGGGAATCCCCTTGGGTCACTAATCACTGGGCCCTCTGTTATTATGTCAATAGACAAGGAAAGAAAGTCCCATTGCCACAATGTTGTTTACTAGTGTTGATATACTGATACTGCAACTGTCAATGTTCACATCAGTATTTCCATGTTAATAGAAATACAGACTGGACAATAGAATACTATAGATCATTATTCTTGTTTCAAGCCACGAGCAGTTGACTTAAAGCCACTGCAAAAAACACACCTTATTACCATTGTACACCATGATGTTAGAGTAAATTTCAGACCTGTAATTATGAATTGCTTGTCCCCAAGCATATATCCTATCTGTTAACCACACATAGCATGTATGCCAGCTGCTTGCAATGCTTATGCATATTTTTTAATGATACACTCTTACCTTTCAGTGGTCATTTGGTGTGACATGTTGGGAAGTATTCACTGTTGGAAGTGTCCCATATCCTGGGCTGGATCCTTGTGATCTCCCAACATTTCTCAGGAATGGCAGGAGATTGGAAAAAACCCAAAATGCAGCTTGCTCTGAAACAATGTGAGCCAGAAGTTGCCATGCCTCAAATAATGTGTACATGCCACTGTGCATTTCAGGTACTCACTGATGTTGAGATGTTGGGACTCTGACCCTGAGGACAGACCTACGTTTGCCAAGATTGCCATAACTATCTCGAAAGCACTCCAGATAATGTCTGACTATCTGGACCTCTCTATGATAGGCAACAAAATGCAATACACACAGAATGGAAACCAGGAGCCAGCATTTGTAAGCCAACAACAGTATGCCTTCTCGCTGTTCAGTGTTGAAAATGTGTTGCAAGCCTACATGTTCCAATTACTGCTTTCCACTGAACTTGACCTCACTGCCCACGATCCCTACATGCATAACAATAGCTCTACAGTATAAAAGTGCACACTGTATCTCACTGCAAGCTTTGTCTGCACACATCAAAATGAAGTGTGTGTCAGTCTTCTTATTTTCCAATGCATGTGCCATATATAGGCTAACACCACTGTCCAGCCAAAGTCAAATAGAGTTGCTGCTGGCAACGAACCTGAAACTACAATACAAACTACTGTCTGTGAAGCTTATGCAGAAATGTCCGGAAGGGACGACTACCGGACAATGGTCACGGAGGTATGCTGATGTGTGTACGCATCACATCACTGATAGATGCATACTCCTAATTATGTTAACAGATGATTGCACTAGATGGCACTGAAGCCCAAGAAATGATGCCCCTTGAAGGACCATCTTCGCTCAGTCCACGCTATTGATGATGTCAGCATTATAATTTAGTCCTTGAAACGATCCCACTTGCTAAATGTCATTATACTTGAAGTCAGTAAGAATAATAGCGTGTTATGAAGCAAAGTAAATGCATATCAATACATTGAATTTTAATTATTAAAGGGTGCACACTGCTTAATATAATTGTTAGAAGCATTGTTTGCTTATTAGTCCAGTTAGCTATTATACGTTTCGGTTGGAATTAACTTGTAATCCATGTGTCAAGTTCATTGGAGAAAGTTTAACATACAGAATAAATCATTCATCCAACATAACAAAATATATTTTTGTGTTATGTTTATTTATTATACTTCTACTGCATTACAAATAGATTTCGGCTTCTGATGGCATCAACAATCCACAGGTACAGCAACAATGGACTGTGCATACGAGTTTGTGCAGTAAACAGGTCCTCCAGAGTGACAACCGGTGGAATTGAAACTGCTCATGCAGTGGATGCAGTATTTTAAGCTTCAATTAATTATACCTTAGAGATCTATTTGAAACATGAACTTTCACTCATTTATACTACTGCTTTTGAAACTTGCGTGTGTCTATTATCATTTGTTTATTGATAGATTGTGTAGGGATGTATGGCAAGCTTACCTAGTAACAGATCAAGATACAAACTTGGGGCCAGAAGCTACATAGACTATTTACATAAAGATGAAGCCAGAGAGTGAGGGGAGGAGGCAGAATAGTAAGAGGAAGGGAGACATGAGCACTACTGCATTATAGTTGTAAGAATGATGAAATGTTATTTGATGTCTACTTCTAATACACACACACACATACACACACACACATACACACACACACACAGGTAAAGTAGAATCGTTTCTGTCTCCTATGTACAATACATATATTAAGACAAAAAACCAGTACCCATGCTCAACTTTGTGTATTCTGGCCTCACTTTTTTCTTCCTGTTAATGGCGATCGTGCACTGGGGGGATGTTTTTGCACGGAATTTGGAAACTTTAATTTGATCAGTGTCAAAGTTTGGCTTGTTACCCCAGAACTTGTCAGTAATGGCATCAAGATGAGCCTCATTATATATATTTGCAGTTTTGTGGTTGAAGTGTTCTCCAAAGAGGGGATGCAGATGATAATTTGTTGCAACGTTGTGATAAACATCTGACAGAAGTGATGCTGTAATGTCTCTCAGTTCTAGTGTCTGATTGACGAAACACCGCTGCTGGGACAGTTGAATTAAACACATATGTTCAACAGAAAACACAAACACAATTGGAAGAAGTGGAGGCTCCCCATCCATGATGAAGGCAAGGTGCACCCCTAAAAGCATTGTGAAAACATTTATTCACTAACATAATTACAACAGAGCACTTTTGAGTTTATACTAACAAAAATTTTAGAAGTCAGTGTTAAGTCCATTTCTTCAAAATGACAACTCACAACACTTTCTTCATTACTGTGACTGTTCGCTGTGACTCAGTGTAGAAAGCAAGGAGACAAACAGATATTCATACTTGCTTGAATGATGAGAGTCACTACACTTGTGCTGGGCACTAAAAAATCAATCCAAATTTAATTTGTATTTTACATACTGCAGACAGGAACTGAGCATGGCATTCCTTGACCAGGGAGCAGAGGTTGAAGAGAAGCTGCAAGGACCAGAACAGTACCTGGAAGAATTGTGTTGGAGGAACACTAGAGCTGTGCTGTTAGTGTTGTTTGTTGAGCAGTGCTTCAATGGTCTTTTCCCTAGGTTGCTTTGATTCTTCTATATGAGGGTGTGCGGGCCTACCCCTCAAAATTAATATTTGTGTGTGGCAGTTGGTGTTTCATCACTGTATATGTGGCAGTGGGTTTAAAGAAACATGCATATCATGTTGCCTAGAAAAGCAATTTGGCATCAATATATCTGTTCTCTTATCCATCCCTATCAATCTCAATAAACAAATAATAGCAGACACACAAATTCTGAAAGCAGAAATAGGAATAAATTACTTTTCATTTTCATTGTGCAAAGAAAACATCATCATTAATACCAATCTTCCAGCAGAGGGCGACACTGAATGGAAGTATCCTTTAACATTTGGCGAGTTTCTTAAATTTTATGATGTTCTTTGCTATATGGTTTGCTGCCCTATTGGTGGAAGTATTCGCTACTATTGGCAATGGTCAGGTGACACTATTTCCACCATCAAATTTAGGCAGATTCATGAATAGGAGGTGATTTGAAATTGTCTGCAAACACTTAATACTAAGTGACATTGGGCAACCTGATGATATATTGAGGCATTGGCGTGATTGGCTCTCTGCAGTGCGCTCCTGCTTCAGCAAGCTATAGTACCAGTACCGATGAGTCAATAAGAACATTGGAAAGGCCTGTTGTGTAATGTATGTACGCTGTAAACCTGAACCAATAGGTCATGAATTATGGATAGTTATTGACAACATACTAGTGAATTTTGAGTTAAATGAGGGAAAACGATTCAATAAGACAAAAAGAGTACTTTCATAAGAAGCGAATCAACCATCTTGTTTATATCGATTCATGGTTCTAATCGGTAACAAATGCTGTTGAACTGAAAAGAAGAGATATTGATAGCTTAGGTGTTATTAAAACCAACCATAAAAACTATCCACGAGTTGAAATAGAAAGTATGTGTCTGAATGAAGCTAGCATCTGCATATGTCAAAACAGCGATATGGGTTCGTTTCCGCGAAAAGAGACCTAACGCAGATTTTTTGTTGTTGATAAAATAGAAGTCTGAAATGTCCTCTACACATTGCTTCTTACGCACTGAGAATCGGAGTATCTGTCATGGGGCTCTGCATTTTTAATTAGTCATACATCTCAACGCGAGCGTTGCATTTCTATTGCGCGCACTGGAAATGTATACGTTCGGTCCTTTTTCGCAGAAAAGATCCCATATACTGCTTCAAGCTGCACAGTGCAGATCTAACAAATATCATAAAATCACCCTTCTTTCTACTGCCAGTTCCAGTAGCCATACAAATAGGCCTTATATGAATTCTAAAGGTCAAGGAATTCCAAGACCTGCTATTATTGAAAAGTGGTATGATGCATATGTTGCTGTAGATGCATTTAATCACTGTATAGTTGCTGGAGAAAAGCACGGATGGGAGCATCGCATTAAGCTTCATGATGACCCAAACTTTCCCCTTTTTACAGGAGTGATGTCTTTTATTGATGCAAACATTTATCACACAATGCAATAGTTTTTCCCAGAAGCTCACAGCACCACAAGTCATGCTGAGATGTGACACATTCTGGTAATACAAAATCCAGAACTTGACATGCAGACAGACCACGTTCAGTGAATGAAATGCCAGAACATAAGTCAGCACTGATAGGTCCTGAACACATAGGTGATGCATTATGTTGGAGCATGAAAGAAATATGTCACACATGTCCTGCATACAATGTGGAAACTCCGGTGGTACATTTTGTCGACATCAACAGGCCGAAGTTGCTGGGATGATCACCTAAGATTTGGTCTGCTTTCTAGGAAACATTGTAAGGTTACAGAATATCCCTAATACCAGTTTATAATCACCTGCTCAGCTATCAAAACTGCATGTTTTCAGAAACAATGTAAGCCTCTGAATTAGTATTAAAAAAGATCTATCTCCCCTCATTATGGATTGCAAATAATATTATATGACTTTTTAACTCCCTGTTTCTGACCATTGTCAATAAAAAAGAAAAGACAATTTTGTGTACTTTATGCATTCCTACAATTTTTCATTTGCACTGAACAAATACATAAGAGGTTGATGGTCAGAATAACCACATGGTTCAAAAGCCTTCTTAAGTTAACACCACAATTTAGTGATGCTAACTTTTGACTGCCACCAAATAAAACATGTAATACTTGTCCAGCAACACGTCACGTTCCACCAACTGCGGCGGAATGGCAAAACAACTTTGGTTCCAGCTACATGCCGCTTTTGCAGGCTCATTCCGGGGTCACATATTCTTGCCTGTTATATATGCTTGTTCTAAATAGCTAGAGGTTTACATAATGAAATCAATATCATCGTATCCTCTGCTACCCACAAGCTTGTAACTGACAATGGTCCTTGTTCTGAATCCAAAGCATTCATGGATATTAATAGATTTGTCCACATTAGATCAGCCCCATACCATCCTAATGGTCTATAGCTGAAAGGGCTGTGCGTGCAGACTCTCAAGGATGGATTGCGCCGTATTATAGATGGATCTGTTGAAATCCGAGTGGCAAGATTTCTTTCAAAATAGAGGTTAACCCCTCATTCTACCACAAGGTTATCACCAAGTGAAATGTTTTGGCATCGTCCTCATTCACATCTTGATTTGATGAACCCAGATTTAGCTCCAAATTAAAGGTGTCAGTTGTCAAATCAGCTTTAGCAGAAAAGCACACATGACAATAGCAAACAACCATGCATGCTCATTCAAAGTGAGAGAGGAAGTTGATGTTCTCAGTTTTAATAATGCAGAACCATTGGATTCCTGCATGGCATGCAGTATCGTTGCACTAACAGGGCCCTTAGGAGGTATGGCTTTGATTTGGGTACATTTTTCGAAACCCATTTCATTTTGAGCAACCGAAATACATCTAGCTTGAAAGAGATGTTCATATTTCTGCCTCTGATGAACTATCCAACAGGTTTATGGCCCTAATTTCCAATTCATTTAGGTAGCAGAATTAGAGAGTCAATTATACCATAGGGACACATCTTCCCATCCCATCTCTCTCCTCCAACCACCACTACATGCAAGGCTACAGTATTTTGTACAACAATATGCACAGAGCAAATACTTTGTTCTACATGTCTGCATACATAGCCTAACAGTACACTTAGAAGTACTAAGGATAATTTAGAAGTATCATACTTTTCTTCTTCTGAGAATCTATTCAGAATATAGAGCAGCACTTTCATTGGACTCAGAAACTTCAATGGCTGGTACAGGCTGTAGAAAGCGAAGAAACTAACTCATATCACATCACAAGACATTCATGTTTTGGTGTTTTGTAACACGTTGAATGTAAAAAGCATGGGAGTCACTGTACTTGTGGAGGGCACTAACAGATCAATCCAAATTATATAGCTAGCATCAGCTCTGAGGTAATATTATGTCCATCAAAAGTATGTTCTATGGTAATTTATGTTAGTAGATAATTGTTTTTCACTGTCAGCTGTGTTTTTTTATTATATGTTTTATACAATACTTTTAAGAGCTGTGGAAATACAATGCATATTTGCCAGCTATGATGGAGGTTGCCAGTGAAACTGGTGCTTCTTCTTGGTTGTCTACCCTTCCAATTTTTGAGCAGGGTTTTGTACTACATAAGGGTTGCCTCAGGGATGCGTGCCTCCTGTAGTGTATTGGATTGTTAGAACTTTAACGTAGGACTGGGAACTAGTGTGTGCTAGTGCACTTGCGCATACATATATTTTTGTGGTGTCCTCGTGTGTGCATACATGCTGCTGTGTTGCCTTACTATTGAACCTTGACGTGGGACACTACACCTCCGTTTCTACATGTACCTTCCAAATGTGTTTGTGGCACCATCTTTACTGTTGAACGTGCATTAATGCTGCAGCTGTTTTTTGTCAATCAGACACACAAACTGAGAGCATTAAAGCATCACTGCTGTCAGAAAGGTTGTCACAATGTTGCCACCAAACTTAATCTGCAACCAGAACAGTTTAACTACATGGTCAGCTTCAATTGTTAAGTAAAGCATTTTAATTATTTGTAATCGCAAAGTATACAAATTAATAATGTTAATTTGGCACAAGTTTATTTATGGCACAAAAAATTAGGGCAGCAGTTTGAACCAAAGGTAAAAGCACAAGATATAATTTTTTGATTAAAGTAAAATATGTGTAGATGTAAGATTTGTATGCACCAATTGAATAAAAAGTAAGGAAATAAGGGGATCATATATGGTAACTACGCAACTAAATATATTATTGAAATTCAGGTCTGTATTTGTAAATCCATAATTTCATCATTTCCATAATCCCTTGTTTCCTACCCATTGTCACAATTCACTTGTGTTTATACCATATGGATAAACTGGGCTTTAGTATACTAAAGCAGCCGTGCAATGCACTAAATCTCCCGTCACTTTCTCACTACAGTAATAATGAATCTTACTATGAGTGTAAACTGCTGGCTGGTCGATGGGGGGCTGTTTACCATCGACAGAATGACTGCAGTACCTGCTGTTCGATTGCCTCTAGCCACATCCATTACTAAGTTATGATTAGCCAACTGCCAGCAATTAGGACCATTTCTAGTCCATTTCTGGCTAGGCTTTGGACTTGAACTGTTAAATTCACTCAACTGAAGTTGAGTGCCTGCTGTCATTGCACCACCATCCAATGCAAAATGTTTGGAGCCATCAGTGCTCATGGAAACAATTATTGCCTGAGATGAACTTATGTTTTGCAGAAACCACTTCTGGTTGCTGGGTGATGAAACACTTTTATACTGCATGATAATCTTGGAACCATCGGCAGCACTTGGAGTGGTCAAATAGTATCCAGCCTGAAGATTTGATTGAAAGTATATCGAAACCTGAGGGTGGTGGGGATGAAGAAGATATGTAAACATGATAGGCAATCAAGTAAATAGCTATACAGATATAGTTTCTTCTAAATGAGATCGTTTGGGACCTAACACATGTTTTTCAAGATTTCAAATTCTTCGATATTCTACATATCTGAAATTGCCTCTACATATTGCTTCCTATGTATTGAGAATCGGGGTACCTGTCATGTATCTGATTTTTAATTAGCCATACACATTTCAATGCAAGCTTTACATTTCTATAGTGTGCAATGGAAATTTTATGATGTATGCGCTAGGTCCCTTTTCGTGGAAATGATCCTATATATGACCTTTAATTTGATGCCAAAAACAACCCTGATATGAGTGGGCAAAGTTGCAATTTTTATGAAAACATTAATTATTCAGTGGTGTCTTTACTAAACCATTAATTTATTAACTAGATAAATATGAAAAGTTTGAGCAAAATCGGAGACGTGAGTCACAACTCTTGCACATTGGACATGGAATGACCCTTGTGTAAAGGTTGAGTGGTTCAATGCCTGTGGATGTGTTTGAGTATGTGTGATGTGGGAGATTAAACATGCATAAGAGAGGTGTGTGGAAGGTAAGCAATGGAGGTGTGTGAGTGTGGAGAGTGTGCTGATAGTATGCCTCGTGACAGCTGGAGTTTGTAAACGGTTCATTTCAGAGCCAAATCCAATGCCCTTCGTCAAGATGAGTAACACGAAGAGCTAGCATTTCAGCTTCAGGAGCTTGAGAAGGTCATGGAGCTGGTGAATGGAACAAGAATGGATGTTTCTACTGTACTTAGCCCCAGTGCTGTCCTCCCACGCAGTAGCCCATCTGTACTTGGGCTAACTAGAAACATCTTGCTGACCAAGTTTGGGCTATGTTAAGAGATGTCCACCAGCTCCATGTAATAAAACAATTTAAACATTTATTCATTCCAAAATGGACGACAGTCGAAGCGGCCCAAAGTTTGGATGAATGTTTTAGGGAACATGCAGGTAAAGTACTATACATGTTGTTTGGGTGTTTCTAATGCAGACACCTCTTTTCTATCTACCAGCTAAATGCGATATCCCATATGGAATTCTTTACAGTTATGTAAACTTGAAAAAATTTACCTCCTGGAAAGAGCACTTATTTGTGACAAACAGTCCAACGGTGTACCGCGTTCAAATTCTGACTCGGACGATCGATGGAAGCGTTGTTGTTGTACATATATAGCGCTTTCAGTACAATTCGTTGCGTAATGGGGAGAAATCAACTAAAAACCAGTTTATTGAACGGTTGCCCAAACGAAAATGGTGAATAATTAAGTCACGCGACAACCTCATACTTTCAATATTTGTTGCCATTTAGATTACCAACATAATGCTGCAAACATAATTGTGACATTATTCACTATTGTTTCAAAACGTAAGACCCAAAAGATGCTCAAGTACCACGATGATCTCATTGTACATTATAGATATGGGGGTTAATAGGAGAGGTTGCATACTAAGTCATTCTACTATCTTCGCCTTTCCCTCTTCCCCCCCCCCCCCCCCCCCCCCCCCCCCTTCTTCCCGGTCTGTCAAACTTACGGAACTACTTGGGCCAATATTTGATGCTATGGCGACCTGGAGATCAGAAGGAAAACAATTTATGGCAATTTTCAGTTGTAGAGGACACGGTCACAATTAGCATGCTTGATCATTTGCTCAAACTTCTAATATAAGTTGGACTTGATATGAAAGTGACGTACACCATTTATTCACTCAATAACTACGCCACGCCACTGAATAATTACTTTTGTTTCATCGCAACTTTGAACACTCATATTTGTCATTATATGGCTGACAGATGTGTTCTTGGATCAAATTGATAAGTAGAACTGATTTTTGATAATTGTTGCTAGGTGTTGATAAAGTATTAAAGTTTTAGCGCGTGTAAAGCACATTTTGTAAAATAGAAGTGTCTAGGATGTTAATTTTCTTTTTAAATAAATAAAGGCTCTATCAAGCAAATGTTTGCATGAAATAAAAGTTTTGTGCATCTATAATCCCTGAGAACTACACACGGTTTAACGTGAGGACGCCATTTTTGCCTCATAAAATTCACTCAGTATTGTTTACTTACGTTCTAAGTGATGTTATGCATAACTGTCTCACCACAGCTACCCACATTATAGCCACTAATTACCTAGCCTGACTCAGCAGAAGGAGTTCCTTATTTGGCGGGTACTTAAGAACTCGGTACCGGGTCTTTGGGGGGCTAGCTATTTGCAGAAGGAGCTCAAATGGGAACCTAACGCATGTTTTTTCATGAGTTCATTTTTTTATTATATTAGAAGTCTGAAATGTCGTCTGCACATTGCTTCTTACGCACTGAGAATCGGAGTATCTGTCATGGAGTTGTAAGGCTCTAAATTTTGAAGTAGCCATACACGTCAACGCAAACGTTACATTTCTATTGCGCGTACTGGAAAATGTTATAATGTATGCGTTATGTCCCTTTTCGCGGATACGATCCCAAATCTTGGTCATGTATACCTGACCTTGCGGCATGCTAAGGACGGGCTACTGAGCAACATGTACGGTCACTTTCACAACGTGTCGACGATGAAAAAACAAATCACTGCGCGGGAACTAATTGCTTTAAACAACGGCATATATAGTGATGCAATTAATTACATTTGGAAGTACGCAGCAGACTCATTGGTACACAGCAGACTCACTGGTGGCGAAGGATCCATTCTGATACAAATGCACAACAGTTGACGATCACAACAACTTTAGCGTGCAACACTATGCGGAGGCAGCGGTCTATTGAATACACGATTGGATAGTCTGGCGTAGCACGGGATATTCCCTTGTAGTTTAACTCTTCCGCGGGCGAAGCCAATTATTGCTGTACACACATGTAGTAAGGTAGTTTGCAAACAACTTACATTAATATGTCCAGGAAACAATGTGTTGTCACCACAATAGTGTTGATGGTTTAGATAAACCGAGTGACTTTAGTATAACACCTGTGGCGCAATATTGCTCCGTTGCCCTTGAAAGAGTTAATAATTCAATATTCTGCGGCACGTACACACACACACACACACACACACACACACACACACACGCACGCACACACACACACGCACACACACACACACACACACACACGCACACACACAAACACACACATACACACACGTGGGTCACACCTATGTTTCTGAATCACAACATTTTGTAGGTATGCTGCACTGTGCTCATATTACCCCTTTCTGCTCTGGAGTACTCCACAGCAGAGAGTGAGACAATGTATAAGATAGTGTTGCTTGCAGAAATGGTGTTTTGTTTACATAGACGTTTACGTAGCATGAAATTATCACCTTTACAGTATGATTTCTTAGCTCAGGAACACACTTACTTCAATGCATTATGCCAAGGTAATGGCTTTTCGTTCCATCTTTAAACTTGAAAGACCTAAAGAACATTGTGTACTCTTCAGTTTAAAGGGGGGAAAGAATCAAAACAAAGTGATGTTTTTAAATGGTAGCGTAAGGAAGCTTATACTCATAACACATTTTGAAGTGTGGAGCTATACCCATTTAACAAAATGTAGCCTCTCGTGGTAGCCCATATGTGATACAAATATTTCAGGTGTGCATGCAATGCACTCCGAGATATTCAGGATTGCATGTTTTCATTTGTGGCCAATGTTTTCATCGTTCCCAAACGATTTGACTTAGCCCTAGAAAATTTTTATTCTATTTTTATTCTATTTGCAGGTTTCTAGGGATAATAGCTGAGCGTGTTATTCTACATACTGCGTGATTATTACCCAATGCTGAACAGCTATTTCTATAAATTGACTATAATCTCATTTCAGTTAAGCCACTTACACTTTAAAAGCATAAATTATACTAGCGTCCACCTCTATTTTATTCTATTGCATAGAATAAAGCAACAAATTTTTACCATTTATGTATCCCCGCAATCGCACCTGCCTTATTTCCGCTACAGCTTTCGCTCTTAACATTTCGTTTGGGATTCTATCTGTAGTGTGATGCTGTATACAATATGTGTGCACTGGATGTCTCAAAGAAACGTGGTTTTCACGATATTCTAAGTTAAAGTTTTTTATTCTATTTTTTATTCTATTTTTTATTCTATTTGAGAGTTTCTAGGGTTAGGAGTTTTAAATTTTGTGTATTTGTATGTCTGAATCAGTGCAACACACCTACAAGATTGACATAAAGGATAGAATACGCCAATTTTCCATGCCAATTGCATTTCTCTGCTGCCTCTGACGTGACGTACATTTGTCAGCCTTTGTGCACATTCCTTGATCGGTACTGTAAATGAAGAACATATGTACTGAGTGATAGTAATGATGTCATGATTACTGTATAAAGGTACTGAGCAATGGAGATGGAAACACATGATGGGAGTGGTTGTTGTGATGTTCAGCTTGGCCCATTTCTTATGCTGCAGAGGCAACGCTCTTTGTCATCTTGGCATTGGTCTGCATTGTGCGGCTGGATGAACTAATGGCACACAAACCATGCTCCAAACACAGTTTCTGGTCATACCTTGTGATTCCAAGCACCTAAATTGAGAACCAACATCGCTTGTCAAACATCTGATGCACATGTACATGTTTTGCACATACACTCCTCAGATGTACCTACAGTATGACGAGACATACCAACAGCACACACTCCACACTCACACACTTCCATTGCTCACCCTTCCACACACCTCTCTTATGCACTTTTCTCACATCACACATGCCCACAGGCATTGAACCACTCAAGGGTCATTCCATGTCAAATGAGCAAGAGTTGTGACTCATGTGATTTTGCTCAAAATTCTCATATACATTGGTCTTCACTTAAACATTTATTTAGTTAATAAAGTTTGGCTTATTAAATACACAGCACTGAATAATTAATTTTTTTTCATAAAAATTGCAACTCATATCTTTGTCATCATATGCCTGACAGGGTTGTTTTTGGCATCAAATTAAGGGTCATTATGGAATCATTTCGGCGAAAAGGGACCTAGCGTCATAAACATACATCATAAAATTTCCAGTACACGCCATAGAAATGTAACGCTTGCGTTGAAATGTATGGCTAATTGAAAATTCAGAGACTTAGATACTTCGATTCTCAGTGCAATGTGTAGAGGACATGTCAGACGTCTAGAATATTAAAAATAATAAGTGAAATCTTGAAAAAAACATGCATTAGGTCCCTTTTCGCGGAAACGATCACGATCCCATGTATTATTTTTGGGGTGTGGTCAAAGGCTGACGCCATTTTTGTCTCAGAAAATAGTGTTATGTAACCTCTCACCACAACTATAATAGCTAGAAATGAGCACATTATATTTGGGCTTTTACACGCTTCGACAAGTATTGTTGTTGCTTGAACCTAGAATCTCAGTGACGCTGTCAGGGTTACCACCACGTTCGCTAGGTCGTTCCACGCCAAAAGTAATCATAATCAATGCACCAATACACTTAAATACAAATGCACAACCATGTGTCAGCATACACACACCCCGAGATCCTTCTAGAAGCGCAGTCCACAGTGCAAAAAGTTTGTTATGCGACACTGTATATTATAGCGTATATTCGAATATAAGCAGCAATATAAGCTGTCTGCGTATTGAACATTATAAGCAAATGCGTATATTGAAATATAGTCAGTCACGTGCGGTTACTGGTATCTTAGCAAACCTTTGAATTTCATTAATGTTACACGGTTTGGTGAACCGCGCACTATCGTAATTTGGGCTTTGACCTTCCGTAAACCAGTCCTCCGCCCCCCCCCCCCCCCCCCCCCCCCCCCCCCCATCCCCCCTCCCCCTTTGCATCCGCTTGGTTAATAAAACTTTTCATCGCACATATAAGTGGTACAACACCAAACACAAATTTTCAAACACCATAGTGCCTTAAGACAGCGGTTCCCAAGTACTAACTTAGTGTGACCTGATAAAGACGAGAATACAATAACATTTGGCGCCAATTGACATGGCCATACTTACCTCTAGTGATGGACTTGTTGGTGCTGACTAACCAAATGCGCACAAAAGAAAAAATACATTTTAGTGCCCCCAGCATACTTACCAGTTCGAATAGAAACGCTGCAGAAAAGCAAAATGAAGGTAGCAAAGCCATTGCGTACTTACCTCAGCAGAATCGACCCGCGCTTGTGATAGCCGAAACCCATAGTCCTTGAGACAGCGGTCCCCCTACGTGACCTGATAAAGACGAGAACATAATAAAGTGCATTGCACACAAATTGTGAGTCGCTTACCGTATACTAGGCTTGCCTTCAGCAGGTTGATGAGGCTGATGTACTACATCACAAACGCATCCCCAAAATAACACAAACGTGATAAGCAAAATCACGTACCTTTCCAGGCCACACTCACACAGGAACAGGAACAAAGGAGGAAAAAGGAAACGAGCGGAAGGAGCGAAAAAGAAACGAGCGGAAGGAGTGAAAAGGAAAGGAGCGAAAAGGAATTGAGCGGAAGGAGCGAAAAGGAAATGAGCGAAGGGAGTGAAAAGGAAATGAGTAGGAGTGAGAAGAAAGACCAAGAAAAGCTGCTGTATCAAGACGTAATGAAATACATTATGGAAAGGGCGTACAGAGTGGATGCTGAAAAGAACTGGAAGAGGACGATACGCAGGAAAGCAGAAGAGTTTGTACTCGAGGATGGTCAGTTGTATACCAAAGGTGATGATAGAAGACGTTGGGTGTTTGACGAAGAAGACCAGAAGAGAGTGACCGAAGCTTGCCACGACGATAAACTAGGTAATATCTCCTTGTGTATCATGTAAACATCATGACATTGTATTCCATTTTCATGCATGACCAGGTGGAGGCCATTTTGGCAGGGATAAAACATTGCAGAAGGCATGCTCTCGTTTCTACTGGCATGATATGACCAACGACATTAAAGAACATATAAAAACGTGTGATACATGTCAGCGAACCAATAAGAAGCTAAGCAAGGCCTCTGCAGAGCTACATCCCATTCCAGTGAGGTCTGAAGTGTGGCATCAAGTTGGAATTGATCTCGTTGGACCGTTGACACTGACACGTAATAATAACAGGTAAAGTTCTCATGCTGGGCTTCATGTAATCGATTGTACATAGTGTATAAAAACAAGTAATTATGCAACAAAATGGGAGAAGTTGTACAAAAAAATTATATTATTTTGTTCGAACAAAGTTATCTTTTGCGTTCATAATCTATATATCCCTGTTTTTGCACTGATGGCTCCAGAGTGAAATGGTAATGTGGTTTGGGGATTGATGTAATTTAAGCAACTCCTTGCATATTTGCAACAGTGTGAAAAAATATTGGCTTGTGTTTATTTGTACTAGGTACTTATTTTATTCTCTTAGTACATTGCTCCTTCCTTATTTATTATGGAACAAATGTCGTAAAGTTCCGGGTATAATTATAATACCTTCCTCTCCATCCCCATGTATGCATAGAAAAATTACTTTTTTTCTTAACCGATCGTATCTCAGTAAAAAAATAAGCGCTATAGTAGTTACTTACAATAAAATTAATATTGAACAAACTTTTATTTCTCAAACATAATTGGTTAGTCCTAGCGCTTAATATGGTGATGGAGATATGCTCGTGTAAAAAAACATTCCATTTTCTCCATGGAGGGCGGAGGGGGTGTTGTATCCGGGACTCTATGGTACGTTTTTGTGCAGTGTGTACGTTGATAATTAAACAGCACTGATATTTGACATTATTTATCCTCACATTGCCATTTTGTGATCTTCTGTCAGGTTTCTAGTAACATGCACCAGCCCCGGATCTAGGAATTTGTTATGGGGGGGGGGGGGGGGGGGGGCGTTTTTACCAGAGGGGCGGCAATGTATGCGAAGCTGTTTGAACGGGGAGGGGGGGGGGGGGGGGGGGGGGGATGCAGTCCGCTTACGGCTATATACCAAAACTTGGGGGGGGGGGGGGGGGGGGGGGGGTGTGTGCAGTCGGCAAGTTAAATGAACAAATTCGTCACTCACATACACGCATTCTCTACTAAAACACAAGGAACATCACGACAAATGGGTCCACTCCGCACCTGCCCTGTCGTGCTTCACCGCTTCGTTGACATTTGTCCGTACAACTGAGTAATCGGGACTTTTAAGTATGACGCAACACGTAATCTGTAGATCTTTGTCGTCGGAAAGGGGGGGGGGGGCGGCGGCATTTCATACGCGATGGGGGGCGGCGGCCCCCCCCCCCCCCCCCCCCCCCCAAGGCTATGCTGGATCCGGGGCTGACATGCACAGACTATTTTTCAAAATGGCCCGAACCTCAAGCTCTTCCATCCAAATGTGCTGAAGGGATAGCCAATTTCATTTATTCCCTAATTGCTAGGTTTGGCTGTTTTAAAGTATGCATTTCAGATCAGGGTCGTGAGTTTGTAAATGCACTAAATGAGAAGCTTTTTTTACTGACGGGAACTGAGCATCACATACCACCCGCAAACCAACAGACTTGACGAAAGAATGAATCAAACTGTTACAAAGTCGCTTGTTAAATATATTAATGCTGATCAAGATGACTGGGATGAACACTTAGAATCAGTTCTTTTCTCATACAACTAAATACACACCCTTTTTTCTTATGTACGGTAGAGAAGCAGTATTACCCATCCAGCTACACACCAGTAATGTGGATAATGGTCATGCAATCCCAGAAATTGAAAGTGAAGCTAAGAGGCATGCTGCAAGGCTGGATACGATACGCACTGAGACTTTTATGAAAGTTGCATCTAACATTGAAAATGCTCAAGCTAAACAAAAGCTTTACTATGACTGCAAGCATGCAAAGGCAGATTTCAAACTAGGAAGCCCAGTTCTTTTAAGAAATATGAGAAAGCTTTCTCGAAAAGGAGGGAAAATGGACGATTAGTGGACAGGCCCTTTTACAATAGCTGAAATGTGTGATAAGGGGTTGTATTTATTAAAGAATGAACACAGCAAGGTTTTAAAAAAATTATATAATTCAATCCAGTTGAAAACATATGAAGAAAGGCAAATTCATGAAGCTGCTAGTGATCTAGGGCAAGTTCATGCTGGTGCTAGTGACGAGGAGATAGCAAGCAAGATTGAACAGGATTTTACTGCATCTCACATGAAGAAAGTGCAAGCAAAGAGAGACTGGCCATAGGTGTGACTGATTCTCACAATGAAAAAATCTATGGCAGTGACATTTCTACTCGTGAACTGCTTCATGAGCAATTGTTTTCACCACAATTGTTTCGATTATGGCGAACAGGTGCCAATGAACTTGCATTTAATCCAGCAGAAGATGATGATGACTTTGATGTAAGTTATTCAGTCTTTAACACGTTATTTTATGGTAAATTTATATACTCCTAAATGTATTTCCTAAGTACACCGGTATAAAAATATTACCTTACTTGGTTTTAATTTTTTTTAGATAACTGGATTAAATTCTGAAGCTGGTGAATATGCCCTGAACAAGGATCTTATTGTAGAGCACTGGCTGACTCATCGTGCATATAATAAAGAACCACCTTTAAGAGATTTCTGCGGAGGGCAGTTTGTAATAATGAATGAAAAACTTTCCGAAGAGTTTGATCATTTCAGAAAGCATGACATTAATGGAAGTTTCTATCCAGTGGAGTCTCTTCAACTTCTGGATTGTTGGTTCAAATCCAGTGGCATTAGTATTAAGACCATTATTAGATATGGCAAAAGATACTTCCTAATGTCTGCAGCGAATATTGATGCATTCTGTCAGTGGGTTATGGAGACAAGAAAGATGTACAATAAAGATGGTGGGGTTCTTGACAGCCTAAACTTAGCCAGTAAGCCAGATTTGAATGTTTGCGCCTCTGGATTCATTAATTTACGACCTGATAATTGTACAACGAATGAATCAAAAGTTAGCGTGAATGATTGTGATGAGGAGAAACAACAAAGTAAGAAAACCAGTGATGAAGAGAAGCCAATAAAGAAAGCCAGAAAGGTTAGATGTCGTAAACAATGGATGGAAGTGGAAGATGTTAAGCTCTATGAAGAACACAGATGCATCCTGGAGAGTAACAAGTGGGTAGATGATGTGCTGATTAATGCTTCACAGTTCCTTCTCCATAGCCAATATTGGCCGACCGGGATTTCAAGCTACAACCTTGGCTTATAATTTAAGATTCGATGTAATGAGAGAATTCATTCAAATTCTACACAATGGAGAAGATCATTGGGTGACTATTTCGACCATTGGATTGCCATCTGGCCACGTGAACGTTTTCGATAGTCTTTATGACCCTGCAATAGTTTTATCATTGAACAAATATGTGCAATTCTATGTACACCTAACGATGCGGCACATCTCCATTTCATGGATACTGTGAAGCAAACCAATCATTCTGACTGTGGCCTATATGCCATTGCTTTTGCCGTAGATCTATGCTCTGGTCAAGATGTGTGTAAAAGGAACTATAGTGCAGTACTGATGCATCCACATCTCTTAAATTGTTTACAAAATAGATTTACTCCATTTCCTGCTTCAGATCGTCCAATCAATAGTCGTGCTATAGCACAAAAAAAGAGCGAGGTGCTATTGTAGGATGCCAGATGCTGGATTAATGATTCAGTGCGATTCTTGTAAAAAATGGTTCCACAAAGAATGTGACGTATCCATTCCAAAAGAAGCATGGAACAATAAAAAATACAAATGGAATTGTAAAAAATGTCAGCCCAACTGAACATTATTTTTTATGTATACTCGTTTCATGTATTTATCACTGACATGTTGTATGATCAGATATATCGTTTAATAATCTATTAAAAACCACGATAAGCTATAGGTACATGTATAATCTATATTGAAAACCTTGATAAGCTATATAATTATTATTAATATACAACACTATAACAAAAACAAAGAACTATAACTACATGAAACACCACTGCTAAAGAACTATTATACTACCCTGACCATGATGGCTATATAGCATACCATGCATGTGCATGTAGCTAGCTCAGTTTAGAATTTTACTTTTGGGTACAATGACTATGTATAGGAAAATGCTACAATAATACCATTAACTAGTATACATATTAGACTAGACTTGGTGATAAGTGAAAAGAAAATAGGGGACATGCTATCCTAGCATACGCTGTCCGGGGGGACAGCTACTCCTAAGGAGGGACACACTATCCTAGAATACGTTGTCCGGGGGGACAGTGGCTCCTAGGACTGGTTGTCCGGCGGACCTAGTATCCTAGGACCCCGAGTCCGGCCGGACGCGTACGTCGGGGGACGCGTACTCCTGTGACACCCACCCCCCCCTTTTCGTATCGGGCAACCCACCTCGGCCACCGCCCACTAGTTAGGTCCACATTTGTTTTCCGAACCCCCCATTTCCTGACCTGGCTACGGGCCTGTCAACAGGAGTTGAAAAACTAAATTATGTGGCAAAAGGGAGTTGCCATAATTCAAATAAGTGGGATCTTACTGAAGCAATAATGCTCACTGAGCAAAGAATATCCCTTTCCTCACCATTGTGCCGAAAGAAAAGCATATACCAAAAAACGACACAGAATATTGGAGTAGTGGTATTATAAGCAGTCGACACAAACAACAGAAGTATTCATAGACATCAACGAACCATAACTAGCATGCCTTCACACATGCGATATGCACAAGCATCAGTTTCTCCATTTTTTCCTGATATACTCTATCATACCATTTATTTATGTGACAAATAATGGCAACATTTAAATCATGGCTTACAAAATGTGCTGATGAGGCTTTGTCACATGAATGCTATGCAACTGACATTTTAGGGGGTCAGGTAGATGCACCTTGGGTGCTGTGGTTCTGATCCTCATAGCCATGGAAGGTGAACACTGACCCACTGTGCCCTTAAATCAATGCTACAAGCAAGCATGCAAAATATCTGACTACCTGTTAGTGTGTTTGCATACATAGGACAACAAAAAAAGCCCATTTATAAGCTATTGTGTACATGTGTGGGGAAGTGATATATGAACAGAGGATCAATCCTGAGGGGACATGACTACGGAGGGTCTGAGCAGAATAGATATCCTGTATTCATATAAGGATGACTTTTGACCTCTTGTATCAACTTCAATTGTGTTGGTGATGTAAGTTGGGTTGTTTAGCCTCTAGGTATAGACGTACATCTAAACAGTGCTATCCTTCGATCTTGTTTATGATACAATTCTTTTCTTTTCATAACGTATATCAGACACTGGCGTTTTAACGAGTAATTTACCAGAGCTGTCATTATCAGCTTTTTATTTATTTGTTTATTTATTTTGCTCACCCCCCCCCCCCCCCCCCCCCTCCCCTCACTACCCTCGCTACGCCACTGCAATGTCCATGGCATGCACGCTCCTCCTTCGCACATATACCGTTACTACGATCTGTTATTATATTTACCGTCTTTATTATTTATGCCTAATTGATGCGCATCCACATCTCCATGAAGCTTTTTAACGCGTGTTGCATAGCTAGAGGTGATTTTTTGCAATTTAATAATTATAAACCATATCTGCAATGATTCCAAATGACCTTAACTAATACATTATTGCCATAATTTAACAATATTATTGCAAGGTATTATGTAATGCCACACTTCGTTTAATTCGTCAATGAATAAATTATTCGCGGTAGAAATTAAATATTTGTTTTGATTTTAGTTAAAGGGCGCTTCATGCCATTGTCATGACAAAAACATAATCAGATTGATTTTTAGTTTATAACAAATTTGTTAACAATTCAAATTGAAAAAATAAGCAATGTGTCCGCCTATGTATGGACCATTTCTGGATATGTGTGATTATTGCCACAAGCTGTTCTCCAGGGAACACTCCACTCATTCTAGATACATTGAACGGCATCACAAGGACCAAATGAAAAATGCCAAAGCCTGAGTAGTTTGTGATGAATCTACTGAATCTGCTGGGCAGGTCAATGAATGTGTGTGTAGCAGTCTTCACAACACAGTTAAGGAGGAATGTGATGCTTGACTTCGACTCCCGGAGATCAGATCAGTGGCTGTCGTGGCCTCTTTAGATCCTTTGGAATGGTGGAAAATGCATAACACACAATTTCCCATTATTGCAATGCTTGCTCGAAAGTATCTGGCTATTCATGCACCATCCACCCCTTCAGAGAGAGTGTTTTCAAGAGCCAAGTTGATCCAGGAGCGTCAGCGATGGAGCCTATAGGCTTCCCCAACGGCTGGTGGCATCAGCTCTTCTAAAGCATAATACATGGATGCTTCAAAAGAAATAAGCCAATGAGCACTATAGATGTGCCACTTGCTATAATTAATGACTGATCTGTTCTGTTACTCTTCATATTTATTCACATCAGTATGATTTATGACTATTTCGCAATCATCTTCACTACATGCCTATATTAAGGATGGTGTCAATCCTTAAATAAGGAAGTGCCACTTCCTCCCTGTTTTAATACATGAACATTGATCATATTGGCATCATATACAATTTGTCATGGAGACTAATCAGTATACAATTGGGCAATAGCATGTAAGTTACTTAATTTGCTTGGTTAGCAAAAACATGCAATGTAAAAGATGATCCTTTTTGATATCCTTAAAAAAGGAGTTTTCCCTGGAGATTAAACATTAACTACAACTAATGTTCAATTTGCCTGCTGCTATACACAATGTCCATAACAGCGATTCCAAGCACTTCTAAGGACTCCCCTGTATAGTTGCAGTACACCTAAGCCTGGGTGCAGTCGTCCTTGGCCATATTATCTTACTGATGAGGGTCATAGATGCTGTGTACATATGGAGTTGGACACTGGAGCGTCTATGACCCTCATCAGTAAGATAATATGGCCAAGGACGACTGCACCCAGTATACAGGGGAGTCCTTAGAAGTGCTAGGATTTGCTTTTATGGACATTGTGTACAGCAGTAAGCAAAGTTAAAATTCAACGTTAGTGTTCATTGGAATCTTGGTTTCTACAGATGGCCATTGACAAAGCGTGCACTTGGAGTACCTGTGGTGGGGTGGGGGTGTAAGGTAACAAGATTGGGTAGCTGGAAAACTTAGTTGTGTGTACAGGTAGACGGGCTCCATAGCGCTCCTGCATTCTTCAAAGATATGCTTGGTGAAAGTGTGGACCAATTAGTATACTCGCAAAATTTCTTCATCTCCAGCTGCCTTATACCCTTCATTTGCATAAGTTCATCAGGATGTGTTTTGAAGAATAATAAACGCTTTGTGCCACCCTAGAACAATCTACTCACAAGGGTAAGGGTAAATCTGAGGAATGAAATCAAACATATTACGCAATTATTCTAAATATAGAGCTTGTCCTACCCCTACGCTACAAAGTACCTATTAATACATAAACATCACAAAGTGCTAATATGAAGGGCTGAATGAAGGATAGCATTGTATACGTATGCTATACAATAACATCCTTCGATCATGCAGTCTATTGACATGGTGCATTTACAAGTACTTAAATAAAAACATGAGATGTCAAGGCTGTGTAGATACCAGCACAAGTTTGTATGTTGGTCTGTTAAACAGGTAAGCTTGTCATATCTCTATACAAACTCAATAGCAAATGATAATAGACACACAAATTTCAAATGTAAGTAGTAGAAATGTGCGAACAATTCATGTTTCAAATAGACCAATTGAAGCAGAAAACACTGCATCTACAGCACACACAGTTTCAATTCCACTGGTTGTTTACTGCACAAACTCGTATGCACAGTCCATTGTTGCTGCGCCTGGTGGATTGTTGAGGCCACCAGAAGCCAGAATCTATTTGTAATGCAGTAGAGGTATATGATAAATAAACAACACACTAAAATTAATATGAATATAATTTTTCATGGAATATTTTGTTATGCTGGATAGAATGATTTATCTTGTTCATTTAAACATCTCTGCAATGAAACTTGATGCATAGATTACAGTTCGAATACAAGAAGTGTTCTACGAACAAATTTTAAACAAGAAAGATATAGTTTAACTCAAATTTATCACAAACATTGATTTACTGATGCTGGCTGGAGTGAGTTAAAACTCAACACTGAATCTGATAATTTGCTGACTAAACTAATAAGTCAACTATAGATATATTAATATTAAGCAGTGTGCACACGTTCAATAGTTAAATTTAATTACCGGTTCATATTCAATATGTACTCACTTTGCTTCATAACACGCCAATAATTAACTCCATATTCTCACTGACAATGTAACATTGAAATAAATAGGTTTCATAAATATGATAACAGCCATAAATGGCACTCCAATAAAAGCTCTTTCTAAATGAGGCCATAAAATGATTACATCCTGCTCCGTTATCAACGGTAAAACAAATTATCCAATAGTAGTTCATTAATTAGAGTGAAAGTTTTCGTCAAGTGCTTAGTACAACTAAAATATCAAATTTTGACATAAAATTGAAAGCAATTGTTTTGCAGCTCTTGACTTGAATGCTTGCTACTTATACTCGATCCCTTCATCTTGATTTTGATCTTGAAAGCATAGCAAATAAATACATTTCAAACAATATACTTGATCAGAGCCTCTACATAGTTTAGCGTTTTACTCTTACATTTTAATCTAGCATAATTAGAAAATTACATTATTTGAGTCTAAGTAGATTGGCAGTATAAACCTAGATGGTAAATCATTCATCCTAAAAAGAGGTTGCAGAATGTCCCATGCATGAAAGCGATTACGATAATTATACTCTGTGATAAAGATTAAATTCTAGAGTGTATGCAACACTGACATTATCAATGTAACGTGGACTGATTGACAATGGCTCTTCAATGGATGCCACTCCTTGGGCTTCAATCTCATCTAGCGCAGGCATCTGTTACACAAGACAACAATTGTAATTAGGAGTATACATTTATCAGTGCTGTGATGTATACATACATCTGTATTTCTCCATTGCCCAGTGCCAGTTGACTTACCTGGTTGACATAGACATCACTTGCAGGCATTTGTGTATAACCATCACAGACACAAGTTTGTATTGTTGTTACAAGTTTGTTGCCAACAGCCACTTCAGTTGACATCTGCCTGGCTCTAGTGTCAGCCTGTATGTTGTGAAATAAGAACAGGTGAACTTCATTTGATGTGTGCAGACAACGCTGGCAGTGAAAACACAGCATGCAATCTGCCTGATACTTTTATTCTGTAGAGCTATTGTTCAGCATGTAGGGATCGTGGGCATGAGGATGAGTGGAAGGCAGTAATGGGAACAGGTTTGAAACTCATTTGCAGTGCTGTGTGAGGAGGCACACTGTTTTTGGCTTACAATTGCCGGCTCAAGGTATCCGTTCTGTGTGTCCTGCATTGTGTTGACTTTCATGGAGAGGTCCAGATAGTCGGACATTATCTGGAGTGCTTTCGAGATAGTTATGGCAATCTTGGCAAACGTAGGTCTGTCCTCAGGGTCAGAGTCCCAACATCTCAACATCAGTGAGTACCTGAAATGCATAGTGGCATGTACACATGATCTGATGCATGGCACCTTCTGGCTAACATTGTTTCAGAGCAAGCTGCATTTTGGGGTTTTTCCAATCTCCTGCCATTCCTGAGAAATGTTGGGAGATCACTAGTATCCAGCCCAGGATACGGGACACTTCCAACAGTGAATACTTCCCAACATGTCACACCAAATGACCACTGAAAGGTAAAGGTGTATTGTTATAAATTATGCATTTCAGTAGTGTGCCACCACCTATGGTAGATATTGTGTGTGAGGCTCACAAACAGGATACTTGCTTGGGGGACAAGCAATTCCCAACTACAGTGTACCAGTATAGCAACAATAGTAAACAATGGGACTTCTTCTTGTCCATTAATACAATAAGAGGCACAACAAGTGTTTTCTGTCTATAACATGTACCAGTAACTAGAGACACTTTAGAATGGTTGCATTGTCATTTTGGGCATGATAGAGCAGAGCTAATGTATCGTTTAAACCTCAGTGGGGAAAATTGTCAATGCTATTTTGTTGAGGTCAAAGGGGATAGAGGAGAGGAGAGGTGGGAATGGGAGGTGGACATGGGAATGTTTCTCTGTACTAGGATGGCAATAGTATAAGAACTCGGATCAAAACAAGCATCATTCCCCCCTTTCCCCTCTAATTCCATTATGTTATAGACAGTTGGCTGTACAATAGTAATGATGTCTGCGTTTTCTTTTAGGAGAAATGGGAGGATTGGATGGGGAGGTGGCAAAATAGGGTGGGGAAGGTGAAGGGAATTTAAAACTTCAGTCTTCTAAAGCAATGCACATCTGAAGTTAATATTCGTGCAATGAGCTAAATCTCTCTTACCACATCGGTCTTTTCATTGAACACTCCATCTTGAATGCTTTCTGGCGCCAACCACTTGAATGGAAGTTTGACTCCTCGAGATTCCTTGTCCAGTCTGAAGTACCCAGATATGTACACATCTTCAGACAGACCAAAGTCTCCCACCTTGATGACCCCGTCTGCATCAATCCTGTGCCAATTGCCCCATATGCTGTGGTCATTATTTCATCTCCCTCCTCCCCACAACCCTATGGTGACAGGGGCTCACTCACATGCAGTTTCTAGCTGCCAGATCTCTGTGCACAAACTTCTGTGCTGAAAGGTACTCCATCCCTTTGGCCACCTGACAGCAGGTCCTCGTCAGCAGCTTCTGGGAGGCATGGAGCTGGAACCAATGGTTACAGAGGCATTACCATCCCATATGCACTGGACATGCACCAAGCCTCTTACTCTGTCCACATCAGCAGCCACATCCACTACCAAGAGGAGAGCTCTGTTCGTCTTTAGGTAGGATAGTAGACTGCCATTGGCCATGTACGGCATCACCATGGAAGGAGTGTTGGCAGCATCAAAGGACATGCCCATCAGAGTCATCACATGAGGATGGCTGAAGTCCTGCATCTTCAGAATCTCACTCATCATGTTGAGAAGATCCCTCATTGTAAACAGACCTAGTGACAACACAGAAATGGAGGAGGGGGAGGGGACACAGTTTGAAGAAAGAACATTATACCATTTTTGCACACACTGAACCTTTCAAGGTCTTCACGGCCACAAGTTGATGCTGATCTGTTTTGTCACTGAGAAGATGTGCTTTGTATACCACTCCAAATTCACCTGGGTGGGTATAGAGCAGACTAGGGTGGGTATAGAGCAGACCAGGGTGGGTATAGAGCAGACCAGGGTGGGTATAGAGCAGACCAGGGTGGGTATAGAGCAGACCAGGGTGGGTATAGAGCAGACCAGGGTGGGTATAGAGCAGACCAGGGTGGGTATAGAGCAGACCAGGGTGGCAGACAAGGGTGGGTATAGAGCAGACCAGGATGGGTATAGAGCAGACCAGGGTGGGTATAGAGCAGACCAGAGTGGGTATAGAGTAGACTAGGGTGGGTATAGTGCAGACCAGGGTGGGTATAGAGCAGACCAGGGTGGGTATAGAGCAGACTAGGGTGGGTATAGAGCAGAGCAGGGTGGGTATGGAGCAGACCAGGGTGAGTATAGAGTAGACCAGGATGGGTATAGAGTAGACCAGGGTGGGTATAGAGTAGATCAGGGTGGCAGTATAGAGTAGATCAGGGTGGGTATAGAGTAGATCAGGGTGGCAGTATAGAGTAGATCAGGGTGGGTATAGAGTAGATCAGGGTGGGTATAGAGCAGACCAGGGTGGGTATAGAGCAGACCAGGGTGGGTATAGAGTGGGTATAGAGTAGACCAGGGTGGGTATAGAGTAGATCAGGGTAGCAGTATAGAGTAGATCAGGGTGGGTATAGAGTAGACCAGGGTGGGTATAGAGCAGACCAGGGTGGGTATAGAGTAGACCAGAGTGGGTATAGAGCAGACCCGAGTGGGTATAGAGCAGACCAGGGTGGGTATAGAGCAGACCAGGGTGGGTATAGAGCAGACCAGGGTGGGTATAGAGCAGACCAGGGTGGGTATAGAGTAGACTAGGGTTTGTGGCATGATCACATGAATGATGTTAAAGGGAAAATGTGTTAGAATGAAGCTTGAAGACAAAATAAGGACTTACCATTTCCAATAGCATTCAAAACCCGGATCTTGTCACTGGGTATGATGGTTCCACTGTAGTGCCTCATGAAGTCAGCCATTTGTAGGCTACAGAGACCTGTTGGTGTGTGTACACATAGCAAACCAGGCTAGCGACAAAAGCTGCATTTTTCATCTGAACAAATGAAAGCCAGTGTGTCAAGCGCTACAAAAAAAGTCATTCTGTTAGGTGGTTAGCTCTGATGGTACTTTGCAACTGTAAATTGTACTCAAATGACATATTGCAGTCGAACATGCAGTTATGTACTGTAAAACCGTATAATCCATATATCTTGATGAAACATACTTTGTATCAAAAGCAATGTATTTCAGTCAAAACGATTGGAACTCTGTGCATGCTAGGCAATAATTTAATAATCAGCCAGTTTAAGCAGCTGTTTGATTAAAATATGAGGTACAATTTAGTTTTAATAATATTGTATCAGTAACAAGCTTGATTAAAACTATTTCATGTGACTGACTGGCTGAAATATTAACCTAAAACTAATTGCAATCTCACAGTGATCTCATATGACTAAGAGCTGTACCTGTCTCCAAGCCTTCCCTTTCAACCAGCAAAGGGGTAATCAGCTCCTCAGTCAGATTTCCCATATGCAAAGACTTCCGTCGATGTATCACCAAAATGGCTGCCACAACCAGAGCCAGAGCCAGAATGAGAAGGGAGAGACCGGCCATACCCCCTCCCACTGCTGTGGCAATGGGAAATGCTTCAGCTTTGCTTGTTACCAGTAGTGTGATATTGCCAGGTGTGTAGCTAAGGTATTTACCAACAGTCACACGAACCTAACAAATTCAAATGCAGACATAGCATATTCCAAGTCACAAATAAGGACACAAGGGAATGGAACCATACATATAGCACATACCAATGCATTGTACGAAGACTGCAAAGAAAGAAACTGTGGAGGCTGGCAGGTCACGGTCTGTGGGATAGGGTTAGCAGTTAGGAGAAGACTATGGTCTTCAATGACCACCTCACTGTGTCTGTTGTGGTGCTCGAATCCACTGCACACACCTCTTCCCCAACTGTCACATTGATTTCAAAGATTGTGTCAACATTTGTTATGTAGTAGCCCTAATGCCAGAGATGGAAGGAAAATGGCTTTTGTTAATGGCAAATATCTGATTTGATACCTACATTGATTCTTATAGGCTTAACAGAACCAACAGTCTGAATCTGGTCTTCAACTCGAATGGATGAGAATACAGGGTCTGGGTAGACTGCAAGGTTTAGGCTATCTCCCACTGGTCCAGGGACACCCTCCATCACTATAGTGTAGTCCACTCCAGCCACAAGGTACACATCTGGTCCAATGATTTCAATTGGAGGGGCAATGCACTTCAGCATGCCAAATTGTTGTTCACACTCCTGTTAAGAGGAGGAGGAGAGGTGAGGGTGAGGGTGGGTGTGGAGGGTAAGAAGAGGCAGAAGAGAGAGGAAAGATGAAGGGGAGGGGAGGGGAGGGAAGTGTGGGGGAGGTAGGAAGGAGCAGATGAGACAATAGATAGGAAGGGGGAATAATAGTTCATTGCTAGATTTTCATCATGTACCGATGTACTTCCATTGATCACAACAAAAACAGCCTTCAGGGTCGTATTTGGGAATGTTCCAATGAAGTTGAGAGTGATGCCACCTCTATGTGAAAACACATGTACAGAAATGTTATGGAAATGGGAAATGGCACAGCAGTGATTGCAGTTGAGTATGGCTTACGAAGGTATGGTATTAGTGGGGATCACGGAAGTGTAGTTAAAGTGGTTTGAATCCCTAAGCATGGCTGTGTTTCCTCCATTAGTGTGACACTGGCTGGAGACACGTCCACCCTGCAACCAAGAGCCTGCCAGAGTGCTATTCTGACATTGCGACCTCCGAGAACACTTTTGCTCCACAGTACACCATCCACACAGAGGGTTCACATTGACTACACAGCTCAGACAGCCAGTGAGGTTGGAGCATTGCTCAATGGGAACTTGAATGACCTTGGATGTGAGAAATGGGAAGTATACAATGTGGACAGTTCTCTTCTGATAAAGCGATTCTGCCGTATCTCTTAGCGCATCACAATTGGCCATCTAATGCCCCACCAAGGTCATGCGCTGCATGTATCTCCATTTAAATTACTCTGGCTTTCTGTCACCATGAACTGATATTCAGACTCTGGGATTGCACGCATTTTGTTTCCTTCAATGTGGTTTGCCTTGCAATTTGGAATCACTAATACCTTTGTGTGAGTGGAAAATTTGCACCCCGTTTGTCATTACTTGCTATTCAATTGCAGCAATAAATTACAAACAGGAGGGCCATACTTTTCAATTGATTTGGACGTACAGGTATTGATTCACTCACTATGTGAGCTAAAAGCGTTATGGATAAACAAGGTCCACAAAGTTATTTGTAGGACTGTACATTAAATTGTAGCAGTATACCTATACTCTATGTTATGTCAACAATGCTATGTCACTTGTAACATTCATGTATGACATCCAGTGAACCATGAATGGTAAAAAATGGCTGACATGTACAGTGAAGACCAAGTAAAACAGCAGTTAGTTAATCATGACTTACAGAGATATTTGTAGTGACATAGATGTAGCTCAGTCCACTGACCCATGTCAGCTTAATGGCCCGCTGGGGCAGCACCCAGGATGAGAACCAATTGCCAGTACTATTTGTAGATCCATCAACAACATGAAACTGAAATTTACAGATTGAAAAACAGATTAAAATATAAAAAGTAGAGCAGAAGCGTAGGAACGTAAACAGGATTGGGGGGGCCCAAAGGGTGTGTCTAATATAAATTCAGCATACTTTATACACATAATGCCCAAGATTGGGAGGGCCAAGGCCCCCTCTGCCCCTTCCCCCCCCCCCCCGGTTCCTACAGAGCATGCACACGTGTACGTCAACTCTACTCACTGCCTGCAGAATGGAGGTACCCATATGGTTGGTGGATGCAATAAACAGCAACGAGAGTGACTCTATGTAGATGGACAGTACATAGTCGAGTTCAAATGAGGTATTGGTCGACAATACAGACACAGGATGCGACACTGCATGCAGCGTTGGCGCCTCGGTTGCCCCGGGTGACGACATGTTGCATCTACTGCTGCACGAGAAATAGGAGTTGCTCGTATTCCTCCAGGGTAGAGCACCAGAGAAGCAGGTACCATTTGACGGGGAGGATGAGGAGACGCTGTCAATCATGGAGTCAATCTGGGACAGTTGAAAAGCGCACACGCGGCCGCTGTACATCCCTGAATAGCCACCCAATGGCGGTGTCACGATCCCAACCAGAAGAGCAGCTTCGTATGACTCGGATCCATTTACTGGGTAAGTCACCAGGGATGCTCCGACTAATCTGGCATAGCCATTCACGCGTCCAGCGAGATCAAGGCAGTCCAGTTCAATTTCAGAAACAGAGGTCACGCGGGTCTCCTGGCTATTATCGCACACTCTCAGCACCCTGATCCCTGTCTCGGAGTTCGGGGAAGCGCTCACGTCGAGTACCACAAAATACGCGTAGGGACCCGCCACAAACCCGCCAAACCAATCACGGGTGAATGTATCTGCAGTCACACCAAACAGGCCGCCCGATGATCTGCTAACGTTCCTGGCTGTCCCGTCAATTCCGTATTGACCAATCAGGTTCAGATTTCGGTCGCTGCTGCCCACGTAGAAGCTGTTTCCTCCACCTCTGATCGGGGCCCTCACCAAAACCACGCTACTGTTGCTGCTAGCCAGGACATCGGCAAATACCTTCGTGGAGCCGTCATTCAAATTGCTAGCATCGTAACTAGTACAGCTTTTGTCGGTCGTGCATACTACTATGTCGTCTGGGGTCAAGATTAATCCTAAAACGGATGATCCATCAGCAATCCACAAAGCTTCTTGTGCCACCAAGCTGCAGTTCAGCCTGTATACTACACTTCGGTCGTTAACAGAGCTACTTGCAAACAGCTGGCCGTCACTGCTGATGGCTAGGGCCTTCACCTGAGCGTTGTCTGCCGGTGTAAAGCTGCGGAGAATTTGGGCTGTCTGCGTGTCACAGACTAGCATGCAAATACATACTGATAGCAGCGTGGCTGTCCAGTGTCCCATTTGTACCTTCGCGCGATCAGAGATCATTTATCGAAACTTCCATATACGATTTGACCCCGACTAGGAATGTTATTAAAAACACGCTAACGACACTTCCCACGATCGTTGTTTTTAAAAACACTGGCGACGGAACCGTAGCGGTTGTAGCGGCCATGGCCTACCCACTTTTTGTTCCAAACACTCATTAAATATTCATATATGTAATTATTCATGCACGATGATTAATTGTAATGCGCCAGCTGCTGCCTTCACGTGACTATACTGTATAAATAAAGTTAAATACGAATTCGAATTATTAAAATTAGCGTGGCAATTATTTTTACGAATTATAATTACGAATTCATACAAATACAAATGTATATGTAGTTCGTGGTTGACGATAAATAGGTACGTAATTTTTCATATAGCAAGTTTCAATAGTACAATGGCCAAATGCTGGTGTATATATTGGCAAAGTTACTAGTACTAGTTTTTAAATTTCGACGGTATCGCCGTAGTACGAATAGCGCGTCGTTTGTATTGTCACGTTAAAGCAGCTAGCGAGGTCGTCAGGAAGCTGAGATTCCTCTCCATCAAATTTTCAACGGTTTTGCACAAATTCTAGCGTGCTCCTTTGTAAAATCCCACTTCTCAGCCATTCGCAATTCAAATTCAAGTAACAATGAATACGTATTCATTGTTACTTGCGAATGGCTGAGAAGTGGGATTTTACAAAGGAGGACGCTAGAATTTGTGCAAAACCGTTACCGGTAGTGGTACTGATGACGACTTCGACGTTAACGGTGAAAAATGGACCGAGATGGATGAGCTGGATGAGGGAGTAGAAGCGCGAGACGAAGACGAATTTGATGGAGAGGAATCTCAGCTTCCTGACGACCTCGCAAGCTGACAATACAAACGACGCGCTATGGTCGTACTACGGCGATACCGTCGAAATTTAAAAAAACTAGTACTAGTAAGAGGAGTTGCATGTGACGTCGCGCGCATCTTACATCACTAAGTATGTTACTATAAATATGCGCTGCGTGGGTACGAGATAAACAATAACCGGACGGGAACGATAGAAGGCGGCGGCATACGCTCACGTGGTACATATTTATAGCGTGCCGTATACATAAATAGCAGCATACATATGATGTAACTAAACAATGCAAGGCGCGCGTGACGTCAATGCAACTCTTCTATACACCAGCATTTGGCCATTGTACTATTAAAACTTGCTATATGAAAAATTACGTACCTATTTATCGTCAACCATTAAAAAATACGAACTACATATACATTTGTATTTGTATGTTATAAAAAAATACGAATACGTTATACGAATTATTAAATATTTAAAGTTATTATTCGTATTTAACTTTATTTATACAGTAACATGGCTAGTGACTCGACCTTTCGTGTGCGTGGTGTCACTGAAAAGCCGCTTCAACCAAGAAGCTTCTCATTTCCGAAACGGGAATTTGGAAATAAATGCATAGTTAAAAGAAGCTTTCAGCCGAGATGGTTTGATCAGTGGCCCTGGCTAGACTACAATGAAGAAAATGATAGCGTACTTGATGAGCAGCCAAAAGCAATATATACCATTACTATGGTCATTCCCTGAATCTAGCATGTAGTGATACAATTAGGCAATCAAAAATAATAAAGCGTTTAATACTGCACATGAAATAGTAAATCTTGTAAAAAAATCCCCTCGTCGAGAAGCTTTGTTGGGTCGCGTGAAAGAAGAGCTGTCATTATCTTCACCTGGTATAAGATCATTGTGCCCCACTCGGTGGACTATGAATGCCGAATGCCTAGATAGGATTCTTTCCAACTACAAGGTCCTTTATGTACTGTGGGAAGAGTCATTGGACTACGTGAAGGAAACCGACATGCGATCAAGGAACATTGGAGTGCAAACGTGCATGAGATCATTTGATTTCTTGTTCGGAGCAATGCTTGGTGAATTACTTTTGCGTCATACTGATAATTTAAGCAAAACTCTTCAATCACCAGGAATTTTAGCTGCTGACGGACAAGTGGTTGCATAGATAATATATAGATCTCTGGTGCAGCAATGACAGTGAAGACTATACAGTCTTTAAGAACGGATGAAAAGTTTGTGCTATTTTGGACTAAAGTCGAGCGGGTAGTTAACGATATGGATGTTGAATACTCGTCGCTTCCTCGGAAACGAAAAGCATCAAAACGGTGGATTCGCCACAGCATGTGCAGGTCAGGTGAGACATGCCACTAGACAGACAGACGCTACATATCACAAGTCAGCTGAGTTCAAGTATATGGCAGGTGCTACACATGTGCACGCCGTTTTGTATTCATTATAGAGAGATTGCAGTGTCATCCCGGGGTTCACACTTTTATACGTTGATTCACTCGCCGCCATGTTTTTTGGTGTCCTAACTATTTTAACGTCATCATTTATTAAAAAGCGTCGAGCACGTGCAATGCCTAAGCTTTTCTGCGCTTTGCGGTGCTTAAGAAAAAAGGATGAAGATATCCGTCTATTTCGTATCCCAGCGGATGGATTTCAGAGGAAACAATGGATTGCAGCGATCGGATTCATCAGGACATCACCACATTGCCGTATTTGTAATAAACATTTCGTTACAGGTACGTTGGGAGATCGAGAAAAGAAAAAAAGGTTTTTTTGTGTCCTCAGTTCTGTTAAACACTCTGTAACAGAACTGGGGACACCAAAAAAATTTCCCTACAACACCTAAGTGGGTGGAAATTTAATAGACAATTAACCTTTGATAGTAGTTGTAAGCTTCAAGCCTCTTAAACGCCCTCAGCCTTTCTCTTGTGTAACCTCCGGGTGTTTCAATAAAGTAGGTATAAATACTGGGGTTGTCAACTGGAGGCCACTTAGAAACATCTACCCAATGCTGGTCAGATATGCCAAACGGATCACAATATGTTCCAGGTCCATAAAGGCATTGTAGCTTTTGTCGTAGCTCTCTTTCTCGCTAGGCAACACTGAGCTTGTGCGCGCGTTGTTCATACTGTAGGCGCCACACTTTTCAATAGTTAGGACAACCACAAAACATGGCGGCGAGTGAATCAAAGAAAGTGTGAACCTTCCCGGGATGACACTTCAACCTCTCTATACTAGTACCGTAAACATGTTGTTATTTGATAGATCTGCAGATGCCAGCCAGCCGGAATCTTGCAGTTAACAGAAATATCAACCGGTTTCAACGCTTGATGCGTGGCCATGTGCAGCAAAAATTGACGTCGCACAAATTGAATCCAGAGAATTTGGAAGTATTGGAGTGTGCTTGTGAAACTGATGATGTCACTGCACCATGTTTTGGAGAGCAAGAAATGCTCCTTAGTGTGAAGGCATTTATGACTAGCCAACGTAACGTTAATGGTCTGTGCGTACGCGAAGATGTTAAGACTTCATTGCCAGCAATTTCGGACGCTCATTACGTATTCCTGACGCGTAATTGCAAACGTCCATTAATTTTCCGCGCACGCGCTCGTTGAAATGTGTGGAGTGACTTACACTATCTGTCCTCTATAAGGATTAAATGCATATATTGATTTTTCCAGAATTCAGGGAGATCAAAGGCATTGCCTTATAACGTTCTGAATTTTTAGTCCTCATTTAGTAGTGTCCACATTCAAGTAACTGCATTTCTATAGATAAGTATAGAAATCTTAAACAAAGCAGTGTTTTTTCATGACTTTTGTCATTTTTTCTGCGTATTGGTGAAAGAAGTTAAGTTTTCCAGAATTTGTAATGTTCATAAAATCATCACTGAAGACTTTTGACTGTATTTTAGCCTTTTACATCCTGTTTTAATAGTGTCCAAAGTCATTTTTAGTCATCAAAGTTCACTCAGCGGCCATTTTAATACTGATATTACCATTACGTATACTGTACCGTGATGACAGGTTAGAGCTGAACTGGACGGAATATATAGGTAACTCATTTTCCTACGTGTTAGAGGATCTTGATGTGAGTTTGTACGCTGAGAATCTGAGAACTGTCCATAATCGACTATAGCGCAAGTTAGTGGATCGAAGTTTGGAAAAGAACTACATGTAAGAGCTGATTTAGCTAGGCGGGAGTATACACGCAGTACAAGGCACCATCGAAGGCTAATCAATACAGGTATTCACCTTTAGTATGCCTTTTATAGCCATATTTAGAACGTGGGTGTTCGGCACAGCCAACTACGTATATACTAGTTCGAAGTAACAGATACCGGGGTGCGTAGGTATCTCTGGTTTCAGTGTTTTGTACCAGGTTAAAGGTTTACTTACTGAAACCATGACTTAAACTGACTCTAACCCTAACTCTACGCAAAAGTGTACAGATAATGTACGGATAACGATGTGCCTTGTGTTTGTTGTACTTTAGAAAATAGCCGGTCCCTATTTTCCCGTAGAACGCGTTGTAGCGACCAGGAAAATGAAGGTGCGTGTTGTGTATATATATACCTTGAAATTAATTCGTTTTTATATGCCTATGCCCTAGAGGCATGTCGAATTTGTAGTACTGTAGGAAGGATACACCATGGAAGAATCGTCATGGGTTCCTGAAACAAGCCTTACAGCTGTCGCTAAGCGGTAGGTAAACGGCTGTTTTTCCTCTTCTTGTGGTTTTAGGTGTACATTCTGTGCTTTATAGGAGCTATTTCAATCCGCAACCAAGCGTTAGAGAAATTATGGATAGTGTATCTAACTTTCTGTCTGGTCCGTCTGGCAGTCTAAAATCAGGGCTATTTGCAATGTCAATTTACTGTATAATTTAGAATGGATGTCTTCAAACACGTGGATTAGGGAAACTGTATCAAACAGTTGATTTCTCAGAACCCTTTGTCACATCAGAGTGGGAAGTTTATGATCGACTGGGAGATGGGTGTCAAGTTGACTTCCCAATAAGAATGCACAGCAAGCTTAGATGGTCACCGATAGTCTACACCCAAGGTGAAGATGGAATGCTTGTTCACAAACAACAATCATTTTCAGAAGTTGTTTTGAATGTAGTTAAGAAGCATTTCTGAACGTTGCATACATCTTTTTATTTTATATGCATAATTATGAAATAAATGATTTATGTTTATTAAATTATTAAGTTGTTGATACATTTGACTATAAGAAAATTTTCTGATCACTGCATTGTTTAATTTTAAAAATTACATTGCGTACATGCATGCACATGCTAATCTTAAAGTACACACATATGCAATGCAGTCGGGACTTTAATGCTATAGCATAGGCATTGTGTGCATGTACAGAAGTCATGGAAAAGTCCAGCACACAATGCTTTTGCTAACATAAGCCATGGAAGATACAAATGTACTGTAGAAAGTTATGTGTATCACCAACACTGCACTAGTGCTGTTTGGTAAGGGAATGTACTATATGTGGTGTGGGAGTGTGGTCATGGGTCAACTGCCTCAAGATAAGCATCAATGGCAATTATAAACATACTCGCCCTTCCACAATACCACTAAGAGTAGTCATAACAATGATAGCAGCAACACAAAAAAATATAGGTATTACGAAGACGTGCTTGTTGAGCAGGTTCCTTTTTGGTGTGAGGCTCTGTCTGCCGCAAAACCTCCTCCATACCAATAAGTAGCATTGTTTTCTTTTTTGCGACTGCATACTTTTGCAGGCATTCTATGCGAGCTTCAGTTTTGATGAGGTCGCCTGTTGTATCCCACTTGTTGCTAGACAAATATGCGTGCTTGGCATCATCATTATGCTTCTCAACACCTGTATGGATTTGTATGAACAATTTTTAGTGATTCACCTAACTCACCTTGACCTGAAAACACCCATAAATTCCCATATTGCTGCATATGATCAGGCACGTGGTACACCAGACAGTGCATGTAAGGTGTCACATTGACGTTTTGATAGCCTGCTGGTTTTATACTTAGAAAATTGCTTATCCACTGCTTTGCCTATCATTTTAAATATACATCTTCATAAATATACACTACACATACATTGGTTGTGGACTTACCCCTCCCTGTTTAGATTGGGCATGGGAAAGCATACAATGGGATAAATAGGGGCTTTGTCAAAGGTTAGTGGGTAAGCCTGCCTCTCTATCTGCAAACCCCCCTCTAAACAAACTATCCCCAAACTAGATTGTCCCATTGTCCACATGTGCATCAAATTGTACCTGTACACAGATTTTTTGGTCATACATCAATGGCAGGCAACACCCTTCGGGCTTCTACCCTGATCAACCACCCAAGCCACTGACTGTGTCGTGGTGTGGCATATCTGGTGGAACCAAGGGGTGACTCAACGTTACCCTTGGCCCCAGGTCAGTTCAGCGGTTGAGGGCCAACCACTCTCCATGACCTCATCATGGTAGTGGCAAGTCTGGTCACATCCAAGAGTAGCCTGCGTTACCCTTGGTCCCAGGCCGGCTTGACAGGGGGGCCTGCACCCCTGTCATATGCCTGACCGGTTCAGCCTGACCCCCTTATGGGCAAACCAGTTAACCCGTTAACCCGCTAACATAGGGAGAATGGAAACATGGGACATGGCTTTAATGATTGTGATGCTGTGAGCATGTGAAAGAAGGAGCATTCATGCAGCATTAAGTATTCCATACTTAGATAATGCAAATATATATATACCCAGGACAGTAATATATCTAATTCAGCAATGCTTACCAGATCCAGATCAGTGACATAAGCTCTGAAAGCAAATAATGGAGTGCTAGGTACCCTATGTTATTATCACTCTGATCAATTGGAGTGCTGTCATCCTTTTTTACTAACACTCCAGGTGAGGGTGAGTATCACCTAACAGGAGTGGTGATCATCCCTAATTTTTTGCAGTGAAGTGGTGAGTCCAATGTTGCTTCCTTCTCACTGTTGTGGCAGGGGCAATGTATTTGGGGTCCATGAAGGGGCTAAAAGGGTAAGACAAATATAAATTCTGTAAATGTGTATACACCATATCCATAATTAAGGTGCCATGACACCCTCTTGCTCCCACCTTCTGCTGCCCCTGCCTATAGGTGCCACTTTGAGGTACCATGTGGCCACAACAACCTGTGTTAAATGGATGTGGTGCACACCATGTACAGAATGGTACCAACCTATGAACTAATCAGTGGAGTAAATGATTGTCTGTTGAAACTCAACGCATCTTCAGAGTGAAAATCCAGGTGGACGTGGATACAACGAATTTAGTTTGACCTACAGCCTCGTGATTTATAGACAACCCTGCATGCATGTATACTAATACGAAGGTGTACCCGGCATCGAATTAGACGTACTTCAATCGCTTCACAAAACGCTGTTCTGTTCACTAATTGAGCCAGAAAAGCCGGACAAAACTGAATGCTATTGTACATTTAATTTCATTGCGCGCACCTTTCGATCGACGTTTTTCTTGTAGACAGGAGCAGACTCTCGAGTCTGCAACAATGGATTATACTGAAGCGCTCTCTTGGGTTGTAGTCTAACCAGACGAAATCCAGTTATTGGTTATTGGCAGGCACAATAGCGTTCATACGTTAAGTAATTTGTTGAGTTAAAATAATTACAACACTGCATGCGTAATGACGTAGTCTCGTTCCCAGACCCACATCGCAGCTGCTGATGGATTACATCACCGCTACGCCACTATTCGCGTAGCGGTGATGTAATCCATCCGCAGCTGCGATGTGGGTCTGGGAACGAGACTAGTAATGACGTAACTCATCTATCGCCTCAATAAAATTCTTAAATCAGTACCATTTGCATTAAAAAAAATTTACAATATTTATGAAACGTATACAAAATCAAACGGAGCAAGTACATTTTCATGTACAGACGATCTATGGATGTCCGAAATTGCTGGTAATGTAATCCTGGTCTAGTGGAACTTGAACAGAAACAACTCGAAGATACTGGATCAAATTTAAGGCGATCAGGACGAAACCGGAGGCTTCCTGACCGGTATTGAGTTCCAATATCTGACTATTAAGCTCGGGTCGAGCTTCTGAGAGAAAGGGACAAATGTAGACTTCGTTATGCGCATGTAATGTTATGTACGCGCATGCGCGCGGAGGTTGGTGAACGAAAGGTGAAACGTTGTGTTGTAACGCTGTGTGCTGTGTTGTATTGGACCCATATTCTTTGGTTTCAACAAGACATTCACACATGCACGCGTGTGCATGTGTGCATGTATATGCATGTGAATGTTAGTGCACATGGGTGCATGTATGTGCATGTGTTTTGCACGTGAGTGTGTCACTTGTTTCTTCCACTCACGTGGGTCTCAAATAGTCTATAGTGTTTGGGCAATCTGGACAGACTATAGATTGGAACTGGACATCTCATGCTAGAGGAGTTTGTTTGTGTGTGCATGTGTGTGTGTGTATGTGTGTGCATGTGTGTGTATGTGTGTGCATGTGTGTGTGTGTGTGTCTGGAGTCATGATCTGAAGGAGGGTTAGGGGTTATGGTGGGGTGGGAGTGATGGTGGGGTGGAAGTGATGTCATACTCGATCATCAGTGGGGGTGTTTTGTACATGCTTCTTTTCATTGGAAATCAGCTTTACTAAAACATCAGCATGCACACTGGCTTGGCCTGGTAGTCTGTAGCAGTAGCCAAACAACCTTTTGGTGTTTTCCTCTCACCTCTTGTAACTCCTCATCTGTACCTTGCTAATTTATTTCTTTTTGCCTCCTCCCTCTCACCTAACCACTCCTCCACCTGCAGATGTGAAGTCTTTGGACTGGTACCCTTACAAAAGGATTAGTTGTGTTGGGGGGGGGGGGGGGGGGGGGGGGGGGAGCAATGTCTACCAGCAGCCAGTGAAGCTCTGGGACCTCAGGGCTGGATTGAGTGCCTGCAAGATGTGTCCCTATGGTGCCCATCCCCATTTGGCAGTGTGACCATGAGCATTATGCATGCATGTGGTCATAGCCAAGAACTGTGCAATGATATTTCTGCTGGATAGCATATGAGAGTTCAGTTTCACTTTCACACAATCCTTTCTAACTTTAGCCATGCCCACAGGGCTACTGTGATGTGTGTGAAATGGAACCACTGGCTGACAAGCGCTGCCAGGGATCACCTGATCAAGATTTTAAACATCAGAAGAGATGTCAACAGTAAGTGGTTTGCCCACTATGAAGTAGACCCTATATGGATGCGTCCATTTGGGTGAGGGAGGGAGAGAGGTGTATAATGGCCTGGTGGGGTGTGTTGGAGAGTGGAAGGTAGCCGCTGATGCAGCTTCTATTAGTGAAGCAGCTACATGTATTTCTTCTGCTATTGGTATTGATTACCTCCTCGTGTGTATGTTCTGTGTTTGTGTTTGTGTGTGTTACACTTAAAGCACCACATACAAACTCATACCACACATACACACCACCACACACCATGCAAACACAACATGCACAATGCACACACACCACACACACATATCACACACACACACACCACCACACACCATGCACACAAACACACACATACACACACACACATACACATACACACATACACACACACAGTTACACACACATACACATACATCAATTGAGCTAGAACTAAATCTGCAATCTGATGCCCTTTTCCAGATGCTAACAGTTTACATAGCAGCCCAACCACCACTAATGAAATGATCAAGATGTTTAACACACACACACACACACACACACACACACACACACACACACACACACACACACACACACACACACACACACACACACACACACACATACACACCATCAATTGAGCTAGAACCAAAGCTGCGAATTGATATTGTACAAGGATTATAATACAACCACCATTCAGTTAAGGGGAAGGACGAGGGAGTGAGCACATGATTTGGGAGGGAGGGTTTATGGTGTCATGCCATGACAACATTCTGCAATGATGCCCTTTTCCAGATGTTAACAGTTTACATAGCAGGTACAGTTGCCCAACCACCACTAATAAAGTGGTCAACCACAAAGATATCAACAAAAAGATCTGATGTTTAACACAACACACACACACACACACACACACACACACACACACACACACACACACACACACACACACATACATACCACACACAAACGCACACCACACACACACATATACCATGCACTCACATACCAAACCCCACACACACCACATACAAATATCACACACATACCCCACAAACACACACACACCCCACATAAAAATACACTACACACACCACACACACACACCACAAACACACACCACACACCATGCACACACATACCACACCCCACACACACCACACACCACAAACACACACATACACACACCATGCACTCACACCACACACTCACACATACCACACACACCACACACACACAACACCACAAACACACACACACACATACACACATACACACACACATACACACATACACACACACACACCACACACACACACACACACACACACACACACACACACACACACACACACACACACACACATACAGCCATCAATTGAGCTAGAACCAAAGCTGCGAATTGATGTTGCACAAGGATTATAATACAACCACCATTCAGTTAAGGGGAAGGAGGAGGGAGTGTTTACATGATTTGGGAGGGAGGGTTTATGGTGTCATGCCATGACAACATTCTGCAAGTGATGCCCTTTTAACAGTTTACATACAGCAGGTACAGCTGCCAACACCACTAATGAAATGATCAACCACAAAGATATGAACAAAAATGTTTAGGAGAATGTTTCACACACACACACACACACACACACACACACACACACACACACACACACACACACACACACACACACACACACACACACACACACACACACACACATACACACCACACACACACATCATAGGTGCTCCAATTGGCTATACTGTTAAAATTGTATTGCTGGGGAGCAGTGAATAAGGCTCGGATCTGCCCCTCACACGGGTTCTTGGATCACAGTCATTCCTTCTACTGGCCTGGAATTGCATCTTGACTCTGCTTAATGTCAGGTAGCACACCTGTCCCGCCTCTCTACTTGCCATCGGCCAGGCCACCCTCAAACCCAAAATGCTGGCTAAAATCTATGGCTGCCTGAACATGTCACTGGTGAGGTCAGTGGCTAGGACCATCATGGGAAGAGTAAATGTCTGAATAGGTTAGTAGAACTGTAGGTTTGTTAGCGGCATCTATTGTAAGTTAGTAGAACTGTTATTAATATTGTTACTTTATGCATGTGCGATACTGTTTCCCTAATGTCAGCACCCAGCAGCAATAAGTCTCTACTGCTAGTGGTGTTCTTTGGGTCTATTGCTTGTAACACTTCCGCTTCAGACAAAATAAAGAATTAATAAATATGAAGACAGCAGCTACAAAAACTAAATGCAGTACTCAGAACTCAGCACACTTGTTGTGCTGTGCATGTAGTCCCAAATTGGTGCACTGAGGACCCTTCATACTGAACAGCTCACACTTAGCCATGTTCACATGGAGGCCCATTGCTGGACTCAACTCCTTAACCAGATGCAAAGCACATAGTTTAGCTGGGTGGGTGCCATCAAGGCAGTCAACACACTCTATCTACATACATGCAGGCTGGACATCCTGGATACCATCTCCTGCACGGAGGACCAAGGAAAACAGCAGGGGATCCAGAGGGTAACCTTGCTGCACTCCAGAGCTGATCTGGTCAAGTAGGTATCATACTCAGGAGTGGGTCCCATGGCAACAAGACACTATATAGTTCCGGGTAGATATCACACTAATCTATTAAGCAATACAAATTCATTGCAACACTAAGCATGAGCTACTTTCTCTGCACAAGCATGACACACCCAGCTGCGGAATTAGTAATACAATAACAATAACGTACAATTTCATAATACACATGTACACTTAAATGTATATGTATTAAAGTGTATATACAGTTACTTAATAAATAACACTACAATAGCTACACATACACACTGCACTTAAAAGAAGCTGTCTATCACCTCACACAATTAGATGTCTTGACATTGTGCCAAGTATAGTCGGTGGTTTTGTTGTAACGATCCAAGTGGTCTCTCGGGGCAATGTTCCTCTAGCATGGCCTAGTCCGATCCACCCTTTTCGTGGCCACTCCTGGGGGGGGGGGGGTGTCAAATTGTCAGCCCCGTCGCCCGATAAGGTCTTCCAATGAAAGCGCATGTGTGCATGTGTGTGTGTGTGTATGTGTGTGCGTGTGTATGTGTGTGTCACTGACTGTATATACATGCATAGATAATCTTTGATACATGTACATGTATGTGTGATGTCATTGTGTGCAATCTCATTATGTGATGTCATCCTCTTCCCCCTCCTTCCCCCAGCACCGGATGGATTTGATGCTGTGTCGGTGCAGAATGTGGGCTCCACCTACATCATTGTGTCTTGGGACTTGCCAACTCACAGTAATGGCATCCTCATCAACTTCAGTTTGTATTGCAATGGTGCTCTGGCGGGTGTCCTGCCCCTTACTGTGATCAGCTACGACACCACCGGCCTCCTCCTCTTCACTTTGTACATGTACATGTATGTCTTCTCTGCTACTGTGTGCAACATGCGCAAATAACAGTGTGCATGGTACATGTATATGATCTGTGCTCAGTACGTTATCTGTTGGACAGGTCCTCCAGTCACGCCCACAGGCACTGCACTCCAGTTGGAACGTGGTGTTGGGCGTCATCAGTGCTGCAGCCAGCCTGCCCAGGTACATTGTGTACACTTCAATCACTTAGTTTGTGTTCCATCTTTCTTTGCTCTTATCCATCTCTCCTCCTTCCTTTCTTTCTCTCCTGTCTCACCTACTCCCTCACTTCCTCCCTCCCTTCCTCCTCCCTTCCTCCTCCCTTCCTCCTCCCTTCCTCCTCCCTTCCTCCTCCCTTCCTCCTCCCTTCCTCCTCCCTTCCTCCTCCCTTCCTCCTCCTATCCTCCCCCCTCCTTCCCTCCCCCCTCCTTCCCTCCCCCCTCCTTCCCTCCCCCCTCCTTCCCTCCCCCCTCCTTCCCTCCCCCCTCCTTCCCTCCCCCCTCCCCTCCTTCCCTCCCCCCTCCTTCCCTCCCCCCTCCTTCCCTCCCCCCCCTCCTTCCCTCCCCCCCTCCTTCCCTCCCCCCTCCTTCCCTCCCCCCTCCTTCCCTCCCCCCTCCTTCCCTCCCTCACTCCCTCTTTCCTGTCCTCCTGTAGTCATGTACATGTACACCAGCAGGGACATCTCTGGCAAAATTACACATACCATTTATCCTCCCTCCCTCCCTCTTACCTCTCTTCACCTTCACCTCCTCACTTTCCCTTGCTCCTCCAGTACATTGTGATTCCAACCTTCTCAGCATGAGGACAGCCCTCCTGGGGGACCCCCTGATCCTGAGTCAGACACTAATGACATTGTCATCAGCTTATTTATTAATAAGATCATTAACCTGACAAGTCCTTTGGCTCCTCCTCTGTGAGTACTTCACTCAATATGCCTAGACCTTATACAGTCATACCTTAGCACTCTTCCCCAGGACCCCATGTGCATCCTTCTACAACTCCCCTCTCTGCTAGTGGAGCATACTGCCCCCAAACATTCATGACTCCAACAAGTCAGTACAGATACAGATGTGTAGTGTATTAGCGTTGATATAGTATACTGTTGGCCTTCTATCTCCCTAGGTACTGTTGTTTATGTTGGCCTTGGGGCCTGACTGCTACCACAAAACCCACAAGGGCAGTCCAAGGTGTACACAACCATTGTCCTGGCTAAAATGAATGCAATCAAAGCATCTTGTGAGCTGACCTTCACTTGATTGGCAGATAGTATGTGTACATGAAGATTGGACTACTTGTGAGGGTGTGCGTGTGTGTGTATGTGTGTGTGTGTGTGTGTAAGTGGTAATGCCCGTGTTATTTTATTTCACATTCATGGGAGGAGCTACACCTCTATGTAATGGGCTTTATCTGTGTACATGTACTGTAAGCACAAGCGCTTCCATGTACGCTCTTTGACTTGTTGAAATATTGGTTGATGTCGAAGTACAATGTAATGTGCTCTTCCCTAGACCCTATGGAGGAGCTTACAGCCAGTCCCCCATACCCCAGCTGGAGCAGGACGTGGGCATGGGTCATTTGTCCTCCCACCCCCTCCCACAAACTGGAAATCCTGGATCCATCACTGAAATTGAATGTACTCTCTTGTCAGGATCAGCTGAACAGGATGCCCTTACAATGAAAGAGTCACCCCTCAAAAACTTGATACTGTTCTTCCTAAGGCCACACCCATCATGGGGGTGGTTGCAAAATGATTAACAGTTTTTGCTGCCTCTATCTGTATCAGTCCCTGCACCATCATCTTTTATTAAAATGCTTGACCCTTGCACCCACAAATAACCCCTACACAAATACCATGTGCATGAAGTTGTTCACTTTATGGAGGTATCATACATATACATGTATGTATGTTGCATGCATGGGGCAAAGGCTTGCCACACAACAAAATTCATGACATTGTGCCTTTGTTCCTTGTATAAACATCCAAATTAAGATAGGATCAGAGGAGGGCTATGTGTACACACACACACACACACACACACACACACACACACACACACACACACAGCATGTCTCAGCTTATGAAGTGGAAGCTGAAATCCCATTGCAAGCATTGTTTTGTTCAGATTACACAGTGACTGACAGAAAAATGAGTTCAATGACACCAAGTCCTATGAGCTTGGAGGTGATGGAAGCAATGGCTGCATTCTACCAACTGGCATCATGATTCGCTGCTTCTTCATCCTGTCCAGTTCTCGCCATCCTTTATATGTGTAGCCTGTATGCTTTAAAATTACTAATGACATAATGTAATCAGTAGAAGCCTGGGGGGGGGGGGGGGGGTGAGAGAGAGAGACAGGAAGGATTGAGTAGGCAACACGCAACATCTATCAGTAACCCTCATAGTTTCAAGACATTCAGTTGCTACAGATGTTACATTAACAAGATGCACACCATTACAAGGGATTTACTGACCCTCTGATTTACACATGCCATTGTAACTTGCCATTCAGCCAATTAACCAATTAATCGGGCTGGTCTGCACCATTTACTATAACAGCGTGGCATGCCATGTAATGGTACGAAGGGAACACTTATTTTTGCCCCATCACCAATTATATTCCGAAACACCACTCCCTATTGCTTTCAACACAGATCCTCGTAACTAAATATCCATTCCTGGACCAATGGGTCTGAATATATACATGTATGATCAGTCACATTGGTCCTTCTTCCTATGCATGGGTAAAATGCAACCATAGGTGGGTTCAAAAGTAGTTCTGGAAGAGTTCAAACTCTGCACATACATGTATGTGATTGCCCGCAGAAGCATACTACACACACACACACACACACACACACACACACACACACACACACACACACACACACACACACACACACACACATGCACACACACACACATGCACACACACACACGCACACACACGCACACACACACACACTTGCATTGTAGCTTTTTCCTCCTTACTTACACACCTAGATCAGTTATAAGGGTATACACTTACACTGGTACATGCATTACGTCACAAGCACCATACGTATACATGCACCATACAGTAAAAGCATACACATGTGTTGGAGGCAAAATATACAGTTTTTACAATTTATTCGCAATACATAATCGATATGCTACTGCTAAACTATACTACAACAGCGTAATACATTATTTCTAATAAATGCTCCCTTTGTGAAGGGCACTATTATTACATCCGATTCGAACCTAACTAATCACAGAATCACATTGTCAACACATCGATATCGAGTACGTGGATGGAACCACACAACTACGCTTAAAGTTTCTCACCTCGAATCTGCAAAATATTAGCGTTGCTGTTGTGTTAGTTTGATAACTGGAGGTGTCGCATGTACATGTACATGTGATCCATTTGGCTGCTGGTTTGTTTCTCAGACACTCGATTCAGCTACGTGTAGGCCTATAGGATCCGCTAACATAAAAATTTGATATACGAAGTGTTGCCAGCGTACGTAGATATCTGAGCAGCCGGTCGAGCCTACACTATCATTCTAATTTCAAGACAACGATCAGTCTACTCGGTGACAGACTCGAAGCTTTTAGTATTCCATGTAGTTATGTTTATACGCTCATTTCCCCCTGTCTACCCCGCCCCCTGGCCCACCTCGCCGACTCCACCCTCGCAGAATTGCCCTAGATGGGCGTGTCCAAGTTAGAGGTCTCACGTTAGCCAATATCCATCGCAACCCATAGAAACGCCATTTTAAAATGGCGCCTTATTGCACTAAAACCCATTTACTATTTTTAAAAATGGTCCCCAAATTCTTCACGACAACATTCACTTTTTTTCATATATTATATTATTTGGATAGTTTTAGAATAGTTTTAGAGGGTGGCAAAAGTTCTAACCCCCTCTGTTCATTAGTTATAACTAATGGAATATCTTAATTAGCATGATTTTTTTCCATTTTGTGTACAAGTCTATGCAATATCATATTTTCAGAAATGGTCCCAGAATTTTGGACGGTATGAGATACAAAATTTGAAATTGCCTACATTTGAACATCATTTAGAGTAGTATTAGTGGGTAGCAAAAGTTGCAGGTCCGTTATTTAATTAAATAATAATCAAGTTTGTAAAAACGCCATACATTCTCTATGGAACGTACCGCGGAATGAAATCGAAAAATTTACAAACCGCAACTTTCGTGACCGTTCATATGGTGTGCAGAATGAAAAAAAAAAAACAAGTCGGACGGGTATAAAAGACATGCAAGGAGAAGTGCACAGGGTGTCTGGGTTCATGCACGAAGATAACTACGATACAACTTTGCGCAACGTCCATGGAGTCTCAGCAAACAACGTCCATGGAGCCTTGACGGGTTTATGGAGGAGCTCGGGGGGTTTGAGAAAGGCAAGAGACTGGTTATTGGGGTGTATGTACCAAATGATGTAAGTTCACCGGCCTGCATGGTGTTAAATATTCCACCTCACACTTAAACATGCACATTCCGTCCTTTTCAATAGGACGCCACTATAACTGACCACTCTGATAAAGATATTTTAATCTCACCACCTCGTGCCAGTGAGTCTTCCTATAATGGGACAAGAGGCTATATATATAATAATACATTATAATATAGTGACAAAACTAAATTCAATTTTATTGTTCATTGTATCCCTTTATAGGGTGTGTAACCGATTTTCAGGTTTTGTAGGTTAATCGCGATTACCTATTCGGTCGACTATACATTTAGTAGAACAGCAGGTTACCGATTTTAGAGTTTCCTTTAGTCGAAATAACCGATTTTGTTTTTCTTAGTCGCGATTAGTCGATATTCGTTTCCTTCAGACACTGAAATCGGTAGGAAATCGGGACCCGGCTGAAGCTAACCATCAGTGCCCTCCCTCAAAAATTAAATACGCCGTGCACGCGCAGTGGGCACGGCAATTTAAATACGCTCGCGCTTTCTCTGGCAGTCTGCAGTATAGGCACCTCAATCCCAGTCCCTGTGTAGTAGATACTATCTTATAGGGCACGTGTAACTGTTGTTTTAATGATTTAAATTTGGCATACGCTGCTGATAAGCAATGAAACTGGCGATACGTGTATTTGGCTAGAGAAACTGTGATTTATCGTACCAATATCAAAACAAAAACAAAAAAAAAAAACAAAAAAAGGAAAAACCTGGAAAACCTAGGTAATCGTTGGCAAATTAATAGTGCATTAATCGCCAAAATCGATTTAATGCTTCTAATAATCGATTTGCAAGTGGCTATAAACCTGAAAAATCGATTGGACTTTTTTTCATAGTCGAAATAAATGAAAAAGGTTGCACACCCTATCCCTTTAATTATTACCACTGATTTAGGAAAGTCCCGTACATGTGATCCAACAGCTGACCACCACTGACATCGACCTTTGTGCACATGAAGAATCAGGTTTGTGCAATTGCATGGGTTATACTGATCTCATTTTTAGTTTCATTAGCATCATCAGAACCAAGCCAAGCTTTAAACTTGCCCAAACCAGGTAAAGACAGTGAACTATGTGATAACACGGAATGTGATAATTTACGCAGTTACAGCACGAGAGAGACTTAATGAGCTGAATCTTACAGAAGGTACAACTTAAATTAGATCACTGAAGATGTTTATCCATGCCGGTATACTTTATAATTTTCTTGTAAGATGGACTGCTGGTGCCATTAGAGAAGATTGAGATTGGGGCCAAAATTGGTGGTGGGACATTCGGGTCTGTACACAAAGGAATGTTGTTTGGGACTGATGTTGCCATCAAGATAGTCACAATTCCTGAGGGTGATGTAAAAAGGGAGGCTATGAAGGAAGTAAAGTAGGTCATGCAATGTTATTGCTGTTATTAGTTAAGTATGTATGCATTTAGAAAGCTCAGGTACCCCAATATAGTAAATCTAATGGGGGTTTGCTATGAGGTGAGCCAGCTGCTTCTTGTCACAAATTACATCGACGGAAGCAATCTACACCAAATTATTTTCTACAATTCATGTGACGTGAGTGAAACTCATATGTCATGCATGTCACCTAACAAACATGTTTATTTCCAGCTTGATACACCTAAGAGGATTAACATATGCATTCAGATTGCAAAGGCTCTTGCTTATATGCATGGTCGGGACCCTGTAATAATTCACCAAGATATAAAACCTGCAAATGTAATGGTAAAACACCATGTGTGCATATATAGTCACATGAATCATTTCACATGCAGGTAACAAGCAGTGATCTGCATGTATTTGTCTGCGACCTTGGTGTGGCCAAGTTACAAAGCAAGTTAGCCATCCACAAGACGTCCAGAGGTCCAGGTGCTGGAACAGTAGCGTACAAGGCTCCTGAGATGTTTAGGGACTCAAGGCGTTCCACCCCAGTGGATATTTACTCCTTTGGTTGCGTAATTATCGAACTTTTTACAGGTAAAAGGCTTATTTTAGTCTGCATTCGGCTGCTTGCCTTCATTCAATATTTTATTACAGGGAAAAGGGTATGGGGTGAATTGGATACATGCCAAATCACCTGTAAGATACTTGGTACCCGAGAGAACGACCCCCAGACACCATCTTGTGAAGAAGTACCTGAAGAGCACAGAGAAATCTGTGCTCGCAGGACAGCTCTAGATGGATCGTCTGCACAGGAGATGTTGGAATATTTTAAGCTACAATGAGGTGTGTATCAGTGGCAATGAGATAAAGAGCATTGATGATAAACAGCAAAAGCAAAACGAATGGGAGAGAAAAGACAAACACCAGCATGATGATGACATATAGTGCCAGTGATCTCTGTTCCATAGTCACTTCGCATTCGTGAGAGGCACCCTGATTTATAATGATGGCATTTGGGTTGCAAATGTGTGTGTGTGTGTGTGTGTGTGTGTGTGTGTGTGTGTGTGTGTGTGTGTGTGTGTGTGTGTGTGTGTGTGTGTGTGTGTGTGTGTGTGTGTGTGTGTGTGTGTGTGTACAGTGATAACAATGCATCACCCTCCCTACAATTAACACCACATTGGCCAGATTAACACTATATCAACCAACACCATGCAGTATGATTGGAGAGAGGGAGATAATGAGAGAGCAAGAGCAAGAAATATAGGGGAAGGGGAGAGTGCATGTGGGAATAAGTGTGGGAGGTGGGAAGATCATAACAAGGATTGTAATGGGGTTAGGTGGTGATTCTGCAAAAAAGTAGGTACTGAAAGGTAACCTTCTAACTTAAGCAGCACATCCACATGGCAAGTAAAATGTAGCAACCATATTTGCTCTGGTCAACTCAAGCCAGATTATGTTTCATGTTGCAAATCTGTGACAGGAATGCAACAAACTCCAATATAAATCACTTAAGAATTTAAAACCATCTCTCTCCTTCCCTTAATCTCTCTCCATCCCTCCCTCCATCTCTCTCCTTCCCTCCCTCCATCTCCTTCCTTCCCTCCCTCCATCTCTCTCCTTCCCTCCCTCCATCTCTCTCCTTCCCTCCCTCCATCTCTCTCCTTCCCTCCCTCCATCTCTCTCCTTCCCTCCCTCCATCTCCTTCCTTCCCTCCCTCCATCTCTCTCCTTCCCTCCCTCCATCTCCTTCCTTCCCTCCCTCCATCTCTCTCCTTCCCTCCCTTCATCTCTCTCCTACCCTCCTCCACTTACTCCTTCCCTCTCTTATCTCAGATGCGCTCATGATCAGCACTGGTGCTCACAGGCTTCTCCGTGGCGACCAGACACGCATCTGTAAGATGTGGTTATGTGTTATGTCCCTGATAATACCAAAACTCATAAATATATATGTAGCTGCCTGACCCTCCACCTGGGCCGGTGGGTGCCAAAGGGTGTGTGTGTGTGTGTGTGTGTGTGTGTGTGTGTGTGTGTGTGTGTGTGCGTGCGTGTGTGTGTGTGTGTGTGTGTGTGTGTGTGCGTGCGTGCGTGCATGTGTGTGTGCGTGCGTGTGTGTGTGCGTGCGTGTGCATGTGTGTGTGTGTGTGTGCGTGTGTGTGTGTGTGTTTGTGTGTGGGTGCATGTGTGTCTGGGATGTGTAAATGTGTGAGTGTGCATGCACATGAAGGTGGTGTACATGTAGATGAAAGGAATGGTTAGGGAGGATAGGAGAAAGTGTCAGATATATAAAGGCAATTATTTGTGAACATATTGGCAGACTGGTCACAGCTGTAGTGCTCTTCCCCAGCCCTTCGATATGAAAATCAACATGGGCCCTTTTGGAGATCTAAACGTACTTACATGGTTCTTAAACCAACACAAACGCAGACTGAGCTCGTTGTTTCACAATGAGCACTTATGGGTCGAGTGGCATATGTATACGGCAGATGGTACATACACACACACACACACACACACACACACACACACACACACACACACACACAGTCACACGCACAAGCACACAATGTAGGCCTATGTCATACCCGACTGCAACGTGATGGACTATGTGCAGATACGTCAAAATCACGCCTGTATTCTTGTGCTGTCTCCAGTATTTTAAGATAAGCCCTGCATGGAGATTGGTTACTTGGCGTCATAGTGAACACGCAGTGTCAGTACGTACCTTCAACTGCACGGTCTTCTCGGTGCATTCCTCCAGCCAGACACGTTTGTACGTTTCTCCCTTAGCGGCTCGCCTGGTCGATAGTTTTAATAGTTATAGGCCCTATATGTTATTAAACGACTTAAAGTGCAATGTTTTAGAACGTCTTACGGGCAATGTTTTGTTTTGCAACGTATGACGTGATTTGTTTAATGTTAATATCGATGTTATGTCCGGACACGCAAACCGCCTTATGGAAAAAACAAATGGCATGAAAACATGTACCAATGTGCTGCAAATCATAATAAAGGGTGGCAACTCAATTTTTCGTTAAGATTCAATTTAAAAAAAAAAAAACAGTGGAATACAGTAATTAGGTCAGAAAACATTGATTTTGTGTACATGTTAACTATGCTTTCCCGAACTGAAATTTTCAATGTAATAGTATACATATTTTTGCACAGTTTGCACCTTACAACCTTTCTACACGTAAAAATGAGGTGGCAAATGTTTTATAACTTGCGGTTAGTTAATTAAATTCAAGAGTAACCATTTTTCATACATTTAAATAGGTGTAAGTCTAACTTTGTTTTGAATACATCCGAACCATTAGTACTTATAAATTCAACACAAATTCAAACCACACTACCCCTATGTACTAGCAATGGAACACATGCTATAGGATGTCTTTTTGAACACCATCACTTTCCTGGTGTGCCGCTGATTTCTGCATATGTTAAGACTTGAATTGATAGCATACAGTTAGTATAAAATCTGAGGGAAGAGAGGGGAGAGAACATGTATTTCAAGATGATGGGATACTGGCATGAGGAAGAAGAAACCAAAGAGAACCATGCTGTGCACTTCTAATAGTCCGACATCATTTATGGTATATGTACATAATGACAGCGCAACGCACTCAGTTGGCTAATCCGAGCGATGCATATGCTTGAATAACAAACTATAGTACACAATCATACAAAAAAAATGCACAAACGCCACATTTCATTTAGGCAGCAAATTTGTGTTCAACTGTCAGCGTGCAAAACAAATTGCATGCTAGCTGGGTATACATCACTATCACGAGCAGTGTCGTCCATGCGTACACGTCACTTAGCCGTACCAGAGATACTATCTATGGCCGTACGGACCGTTAGCCCATAGCATGGAGTGGTTTGCACTTTTCTTTTTTTCCCGATCCTGCAATAACTTATTTGGCAACCTTTTGCTATTGCGGTCAATTTGATGTTACACTTTACAATTCGATTTTAAAAAGATAATTTTGTCCGCAACCCGAGTACATGTATGTATTAGATATGTATCAGATGCCACGGCGTGGCATTTACACGTCAACCAGTATTCTGATCGCGAAGGTACAAATGGGACACTGGACAGCCGCTCTGCTATGTGTTTGCATGCTAGTCTGTGTCACGCAGACAGCCCAAAGTCTCCGCAGCTTTACGCCGGCAGACAACGCTCAGGTGAAGGACCTAGCCATCAGCAGTGACGGCCAGCTGTTTGCAAGTAGCTCTGTTAACGACCGAAGTGTAGTGTACAGACTGAACTGCAGCTTGGTGGCACAAGAAGCTTTGTGGATTGCTGAGGGATCATCCGTTTTAGGATTAATCTTGACCCCAGACGACATAGTAGTATGCACGACCGACAAAAGCTGTACTAGTTACGATGCTAGCAATTTGAATGACGGCTCCACGAAGGTATTTGCCGATGTCCTGGCTAGCAGCAACAGTAGCGTGGCTTTGGTGAGGGCCCCGATCAGAGGTGGAGGAAACAGCTTCTACGTGGGCAGCAGTGACGAAAATCTGAACCTGATTGGTCAGTACGGAATTGACGGGACAGCCAGGAACGTTAGCAGATCATCGGGCGGCCTGTTTGGTGTGACTACAGATACATTCACCCGTGATTGGTTTAGCGGATTTGTGGCGGGTTTCTACGTGTATTTTGTGGTACTCGACGTGAGCGCTTCCCCAAACTCCGAGACAGGGATCAGGGTGCTGAGAGTGTGCGATAATAGCCAGGAGACCCGCGTGACCTCTGTTTCTGAAATTGAACTGGACTGCCTTGATCTCGCTGGACGCGTGAATGGCTATGCCAGATTAGTCGGAGCATCCCTGGTGACTTACCCAGTAAATGGATCCCAGTCATACGAAACTGCTCTTCTGGTTGGGATCGTGACACCGCCATTGGGTGGCTATTCAGGGATGTACAGCGGCCGCGTGTGCGCTTTTCAACTGTCCCAGATTGACTCCATGATTGACAGCGTCTCCTCATCCTCCCCGTCAAATGGTACCTGCTTCTCTGGTCCTCTACCCTGGAGGAATACGAGCAACTCCTATTTCTCGTGCAGCAGTAGATGCAACATGTCGTCACCCGGGGCAACCGAGGCGCCAACGCTGCATGCAGTGTCGCATCCTGTGTCTGTATTATCGACCAATACCTCATTTGAACTCGACTATGTACTGTCCATCTACATAGAGTCACTCTCGTTGCTGTTTATTGCATCCACCAACCATATGGATACCTCCATTCTGCAGGCAGTGAGTAGAGTTGACATGCACGTGTGTATGCTCTACTTTTTTTATGTTTTAATCTGTTATTCAATCTGTAAATTTCAGTTTCATGTTGTTGATGGATCTGCAAATAGTACTGGCAATTGGTTCTCATCCTGGGTGCTGCCTCAGCGGGCCGTTAAGCTGACATGGGTCAGTGAACTGAGCTACATCTATGTCACTACAAATATCTCTGTAAGTCATGATTAACTAACTGCTGTTTTAGTGGGTCACTTGCATGAGGTGCACTCTCATGAAATAATTTACCGTAAAGTACCACCCCCCCCCCCCTCCGCCCCCAACGTGAGACCCTGAAAAAAAATGGCTAGTTTTTGTAACGATCGTATCTCCTGAACCATAAACGTTGCGACCTACCTTTTTCAAAGTCTGGTTGTACTACCATTCCTTTCCTGAAAATAATATCCTGTTTGGAATCGCATTGACATGCCTCACGAAAAACAAGGTCTGAAAACATACCTGGTTCAGAACAGCCATATCGTTTGAACCGCTCATCTCCAAACATGGAATTTCGGTGTATATATCGTACAAACAGCGTTCAACACATGCGGCATGTTTTGTTCCATTTACCAATTTCTCGCAGTAAACACTAACAACATAGTCAGTCCACATCGCTCCGCCATTTCTTTTTTCCATTGACCAGCCTAGGCCACATCCCAAACCATGTCTGCACGACATATTTGGAATGGAAATCGGGGGGGGGGGGGGGGGGGGGGGGGGGGGGGGGGGGAGCGCTAATGAGATCGTATTCATAGCCCTGCTAAACTGAATTTCCTATTCATAGCTCGCATCTGTGTCTGCACTCTGAATGTAACTGCCGCTTCATTTACATCTCGCATTAGTGAGGTAATGTCGTGCAGACATGGTTCGGAATGGGGCCTAGGTTGGTCAATGGAAATAAGAAATGGCGGAGCGATGTGGACTGACTATGTTGTTAATGTTTACTGCGAGAAATTACAAGGTAAATGGAACAAAAACATGCCGCATGTGTTGAACGCTGTTTGTACGATATATACACCGAAATTCCATGTTTGGAGATGAGCGGTTCAAACGATATGGCTGTTCTGACCAGGTATGTTTTCAGACCTTGTTTTTCGTGAGGCATGTCGATCCGATTCCAAACAGGATATTATTTCAGGAAAGGAATGGTAGTACAACAAGAATTTGAAAAAGGTAGGTCGCAACGTTTATGGTTCAGGAGATACGATCGTTACAAAAACTAGCCAAGTTTTGTACGCGGTACTTTACGGTACATGTATTGATTGAGTGGGGCCAGACACTTTCACTGTACATGGCAGCCATTTTTTAACCATTCATGTTCAAGTGAATCTGGTACATGAATGTATGACATAGCATCGTTTCAGCATCAATGACATCACACAGGGTAGGTATACCTGCTTGTAAAGGACTGATCGCACGCTCCACGCGTAATATATCCTCAGAGACAGCTAGGGACACGGCAACTTTAATGCAACACTGCGCAGGAATACCTTACTACACAACTCAATGCAGTTATATAAGTTAACACAATAAGGCGGCACAGACAAAAGCGCCCCCATTGCGTTCATCGCAGGGCGCCTTCGGCCCTCGCACAACACAATAATAGAGCCGAGGGGAAATCCTTCATTACCACATAAACAATTAACAGTTCAGTCCGCCACATTCCTTCCCTTCTCCTCGACAGAAGTCATTCTGTCGGAAGTCGAGAAAGGCAGTCGGCGTTGCCCGTTGTCCTTTCCAGGCCGATGGCGGACTTCGAACTTGAAGGGTTGCAATGCAATGCTCCACCTTGAGAGCTTTGCATTGTTCTCTCGAAGTCGGTCCAGCCATTCTAGCACTCGATGGTCTGTCTGGATTATGAAGGGTCTTCTCAGGAGATACACTCTAAAGGCCTGTGTTGCCAATTTGATGGCCAGACACTCTTTCTCTATGGTAGCGTATTTCTGCTCTTTGGCGAGTAGTTTACTGCTGTAGTAGGCCACTGGGAGGTCAGCAACTTCCTCATCCAGTTGACTCAGCACAGCACTTACACCCACATCTGAAGCATCAGTTTGCAGAAGGAACTCCTTCGTGAAGTCAGGACTTCGCAGAACCGGTTCAACACATAGAAGGCTCTTCAGCTTCTGAAATGAGCCCTCGCATTTCTCTGTCCACATTACCTGATTTGGTGCAGCATTCTGTCAGAGGTGCTGCAATGCTGGCATAGTCTGGGATAAATTTCCTGTAGTAGCCAGTCATGCCCAGGAAACACCGTACTTGTTTCTTTGTTGTAGGAGGACTCTACACCTTGCACCTTACTCCTCTTGGGTTGTACTAGTCCACTGCCAACCACATCACCTAGATACACACATCTTGACATCCCCAACTGGCACGTCTGGGGATTTGCCATGAGTCCTGCTGACCGTAGACGTTGGAGTACTATCTGTATCTGTGTCAGGTGTTCCTCCCAAGTGGCACTGTGTATCACCAAGTCATCTATGTAAGCAGCTGCATAGTCCTCCAGACCTTGCAGGACCTTGTCCATAAGCCACTGGAACATTGCTGTAGCCCCTGAAGGCCAAAAGGCATCACTCGAAACTGAAAGAGGCCAAAGGGCGTGGTGAAGGCTGTGAGGTATCTGGATAGCTTTGCCATTGGTACCTGCCAGTACCCACGAGTGAGGTCTAGGGTAGTAATGAACATTGCCTTTCCCAACCGGTCAATCAGGTCATTGATGCGTCGCATGGGATAGGCATAGTCAACACACAATCGAAGTGTACCATCCTTCTTGTCCACCAGTACAATAGGACAAGCCCACTCACTTGATGAAGGTTCTATGACCCCAGCATCAAGCTTTTCTTTATCTCCTTTTCTACCATGTCTCGGTACGCATGAGGTAACTGATATACAGTGGTAGTCTGACTGGCCTTGCCCCTGTGGTAGTCACTTGGTACTCCACTTCTGTTGTACGTCCTGGGGTACTGCTCATCACATCCAGGATTTCCCTAACATCTGTTCAGCTGGAACTTCTGGACTTCTGATAGCTGCTTCCCCACTGTTGGATCACCCTTCTCACTACCTCTCCAATCAGGAATATCTTCCTCACTATCCTCAGCACTCTTCAAATCAGCCCAGTAGTTACCATATATCAGGGTATTCCATTTTTTCAGCATATTGATGTGAAAAGTCCTCTCCCGCTTCCTTGTATCATGCATGTCCACCACATAGTTGATGCTGCTGGCTCTGTGCAGAACTGGATAAGGGCCCTTCCAATGGGCTGTCAAAGAACTGGCTGAGGTAGGAAGTAGCACCAACACTAGATCTCCGGGTTTCAACTCTCTCTGTCGAGCATTCTGATCATACCACAGTTTCTGTTTCTGCTGGGCTCTCTCCAAGTTGTCCTTAACCATCTCAGACATCGTTTCCAGTTTGTCCTGTACTCCCAGCACATATGAAACTACATTCTCACTGCACCTCTTTGGTTCCTTCCATGACTCCTTTAGGATGTCCAGTGGTCCTGGTACCGAACGACCATACAGAAGCTCAAAGGGGGAGAAGCCAGTGGAATTCTCGGTAGGCAAAAGTACCCACTTGTCCCAGTTTGCCTTGTCATCTGCAGCCACTTGTCGCAGCATATCCTTTAGGGTCTTATTGAACCTCTCCACCAACCCATCAGTCTGGGGATGGTATGGAGTAATCCGTATTGGGTGCACATGCAACAATCTCTGCCAGTAGCTGCAATGTGAAGTTGCTTCCCTGGCCAATCAAGATCTCCTCAGGGTATGCCAACTCTTGCAAAGATCTTCACCAGCTCCTCTGCAATATGCTCCGCGTCTATCGCTTTCACTGGCACTGCTTCGGGATAGCGAGTGGCATAATCGCTCATCACCAATATGTAGTGATTCCTGGACTGTGTTCGAGGTACAACAATATCCATTGCCACCTGTGGGAAAGGCTCCGTCACTATTGGCAATGGAATAAAGGGAGCCTTACTTCCCTTCTGCCTTGATACTTTTTGGCAGATGTGACAGAACTTGCAGAAATTCTTTTCGCTGTTTTGTTCTTGCCTAGATGTGCTGCAAGTGGCACCTCATAATTCAATGCATAGTCCTATGAAAAAAAAAACGCACCTTGTTGCAAGTATAATGAAATACTTTTGTAGTTAATTGGGTCCACGACACTTAGCCTCTTCCCTCGAGTTTCTCCAGCTCACATACATATATAGTGTATGAAATTCCATTCAATACCTGTACGTTTAGATCATTAGAGAATATGGCCCTCCTGTTTGTGACTCCTTTGCTGGACCTTGCTGCAAAATGAACAGCAAGTCATGACAAACGTGATGCACATTTTCACACAGAGAGAGAGAGAGAGAGAGAGAGAGAGAGAGAGAGAGAGAGAGAGAGAGAGAGAGAGAGAGAGAGAGAGAGAGAGAGAGAGAGAGAGAAGTTATTAGTGATTCCGAATTGCATGGCAAACCTAATTGAAGGAAACAAAATAAGCATAATCCTAGAATCTGAATATCATTGGAGGGTAGAGAGCCAGGGCATTAAATAGAGATACCTGCAGGCCATGACACATTGCATGACCAATTGTGATACGCTGAGAGATACAGCAGACTCATTTTATCAGAAGAGAACTGTCCACATTTTGTCTTTCTCACATCCAAGGTCATTGAAGTTCCTATTGAGCAATGCTCCAACCTCACTGGCTGTCTGAGCTGTGTAGTCAATGTGAACCCTCTGTGTGGATGGTGTACTGTGGAGCAGAAGTGTTCTCGGAGGTTGCAATGTCAGAATAGCACTCTGGCAGGCTCTTGGTTGCAGGGTGGACGTGCCTCCAGCCAGTGTCACACTAATGGAGGAAACACAGCCATGCTTAGGGATTCAAACCACTTTAACTACACTTCTGTGATCCCCACAAATACCATACCTTCGTAAGCCATATCCAACTGCAATCACTGCTGTGCCATTTCCCATTTCCATAACATTTCTGTACATGTGTTTTCACATAGAGGTGGCATCACTCTCAACTTCATTGGTACATTCCCACATACTACCCTGAAGGCTGTTTTTGTTGTGATCAATGGAAGTACATCGGTATGTGATGTCTAGCAATGAACTATTGATAAACATCTTCCCCTTCTTATCTATTGTCTCATCTGCTCCTTCCTACCTCCCCCCACACCTCCCTCCCATCCCCTTCATCTTTCCTCTCTCTTCTGCTTCTTCTTACCCTCCACACCCACCTTCACCCTCACCTCTCCTCCTCCTCTTAACAGGAGTGTGAACAAAAATTTGGCACTCTGAAGTGCATTGCCCCGCCCCTTGGTCCAATTGATTTCATTGGACCAGATGTGTACCTTGTGGCTGGAGTGAACTACACTATAGTGATGGAGGGTGTCCCTGGACCAGTGGGAGATAGCCTAAACCTTGCAGTCTACCCAGACCCTGTGTTCCTATCCATTAGAGTTGAAGACCAGATTCAAACTGCTGGTTCTGTTAAGCCTATAAGAATCGATGTAGGTATCAAATCAGAAATGACATTTTACCCTGTTTGCCATTAACGAAAGCCATTTTCCTTCCATCTCTGGCATTAGGGCTACTACATATCAAATGTTGACAAACTCTTTGAAATCAATGTGACAGTTGGGGGAGAGGTGTGTGCAGTGGATTCGAGAACCACAACAGACACAGTGAGGTGGTCATTGAAGACCGTAGTCTTCTCCTAACTCCTAACCCCTTCCCACAGACCGTGACATGCCAGCCTCCCCAGTTTCATTCTTTGCAGTCTTCGTACAATGCATTAGTATGTGGTATATGTATGGTTCCATTCCCTTGTGTCCTTATTTGTAACTTGGAACATGTTTTGTCTACACTTGAATTTGTTAGGTTCGTGTGACTGTTGGTAAATACCTTAACTACACACCTGGCAATATCACACTACTGGTACCAAACAAAGCTGAAGCATTTCCCATTGCCACAGCAGTGGGAGGGGGTGTGGCCGGTCTCTCCCTTCTCCTTCTGGCTCTGGCTCTGGTTGTGGCAGCCATTTTGGTGATACATCGACGGAAGTCTTTGCATACGGGAAATCTGACTGGGGGGCTGATTACCCCTTTGCTGGTTGAAAGGGAAGGCTTGAAGACAGGTACAGCTCTTAGTCACTGGGAGTCTGCTATCAAATGGAGTAGACTGACTGGTTTTTTGGTTAATATTTCATCCAGTCACATGATATAGTTTTAATCAAATGGTTTTACTGATACACCATCCACTAATATTAGGTACAGCAAATTGTACCTTAGCTAAACCGCTGCTTAATTTGACTGATTATAATCAATAGCATGAAAAGTCCACATGTTAGACATCGTATTGACTGAAATGTGTTGCTGTGTTGCAGAATATATTGAATCACATAAACTACACATTCTACTGTAACGTAATCTGTATATCCTTTGCAGTATAATATACAGTTGCAAACTTCGTAGGAGAGCTAGGATTTTAAAATTGAAAGGTGAACCAACTGACAGAATGACTTAGCCTGATACGCTGCTTTTGTTGCTAACCTGGTTTGGCATGTGTGCATCTGGACATGACATCACGTACTCCACGCACAAACAGGTCTCTGTAGCCTAGAAATGGATGACTTCATGAGGTACTACAGGGGAGCCATCATACCCAGTGACAAGATCCGGGTTTTAAATGCTATTGGAAATGGCAAGTTCAACTAATCTCTGTGCCATTGCGATCTGCTCTATACCCACCCTGGTCTGCTCTATACCCACCCTGATCTGCTCTATACCCACCCTGATCTGCTCTATACCACCCTAGTCTGCTCTATACTCACCCTGGTCTGCTCTATACCCACCCAGGTGAATTTGGAGTGGTATACAAAGCACATCTTCTCAGTGACAAAACAGATCAGCATCAACATGTAGCCGTGAAGACCTTGAAAGGTTCAGTGTGTGCAAACAATGTATAATCTCTTTCCTTCAAAAGCATACCCTCCTTTTCCTGTGTTGTCACTAGGTCTGTTTACAATGAGGGATCTTCTCAACATGATGAGTGAGATTCTGAAGATGCAGGACTTCAGCCATCCTCACGTGATGACTTTGATGGGCATGTCCTTTGATGCTGCCAACACTCCTTCCATGGTGATGCCTTACATGGCCAATGGCAGCCTACTCTCCTACCTAAAGATGAACAGAGCTCTCCTCTTGGTAGTGGATGTGGCTGCTGATGTGGACAGAGTAAGAGGCTTGGTGCATGTCCAGTGCATATGGGATGCGATTGCCCTCTGTAACCATTGCTTCCAGTTACACGCCTCCGAGAAGCTGTTGACAAGGATCTGCTGTCAGGTGGCCAAAGGGATGGAGTACCTTTCAGCACAGAAGTTTGTACACAGAGATCTGGCAGCTAGAAACTGCATGTGAGTGAGCCCCTGTCACCATAGGGTTGTGGGGGAAGAGGGAGATGAAATAATGACAACAGCATATGGGGCAATTGGCACAGGATTGATGCAGATGGGGTCATCAAGGTGGGAGACTTTGGTCTGTCTGAAGATGTGTACATATCCGGGTACTTCAGACTGGACAAGGAATCTCGAGGAGTCAAACTGCCATTCAAGTGGTTGGCGCCAGAAAGCATTCAAGATGGAGTGTTCAATGAAAAGACCGATGTGGTAAGAGAATTTGGCGAGGTTTAACTCCTTGCAAATTCAATTCCGCATTGCTTCAGAAGTCTGAGGTTCTAAATGGCACTTGCTTTGTCCTAACACATAAAAGCATTCTCATGTTCACCTCCCGCACATCTTCCCCTCTCCCCTCTATCCTCTGTCCTCATCAAAATAGATGACAATTATTCCTTTCACCACTGAGGTTTAAAAGATACAGTAGCTCTGCTTTATCATGCCCAAAATGACAATGTAACCTTTCAAAAGTGTCTCTAGTTGCTGGGAAATGGTACTAATGCCATGGAGAGCATTTCCCTGTAAATGGAAGCACAGATTGGACTAGGTATCCAATGGGTGATGAGGTAGACTGGAGCAGTTGCTTCCAGTGAACTGCTTGTAGCTTAGAAAAAGAATGATTAACCCTTTAGTATTCTGATGAAGATAGAGTAAATTGCAGAGTTGTAGCTGTGAATTGCTTGTCCCCCAAACATGTATCGTGTTTGTAACAATAATTATCAACTGCTATACATCAACCAATGCTGGTAGCACACTACTTCCATGCAATTCATTTTTATCATTCTAGTGGTCATTTGGTGTGACATGTTGGGAAGTATTCACTGTTGGAAGTGTCCCGTATCCTGGGCTGGATCCTTGCGATCTCCCAACATTTCTCAGGAATGGCAGGAGATTGGAAAAACCCCAAAATGCAGCTTGCTCTGAAACAATGTTAGCCGCCATGCCTCAAATCATGTGTACATGCCACTGTGCATTTCAGGTACTCACTGATGTTGAGATGTTGGGACTCTGACCCTGAGGACAGACCTACGTTTGCCAAGATTGCTGTAACTATCTCAAAAGCACTCCAGATAATGTCAGACTATCTGGACCTCTCCATGAAAGTCAATGCACAAAATGGAAACCATGAATCAGCTATAGTAAGCCGAACTCTTGCCTTTCACTCATTGTAAATGAGGTTTTATGCCTGTTCCAATTACTGCCTTCCACTGGTCCTCACTGCCCACAATCCCTGCAAGCACAACAATAACTCTACACTATAAATGTATCGGGTGCATGCTTTGTTTTCACTGCAAGCTTTGTCTGCACACATTTTACAACACACATGCCATATGTAGGCTGACACTAGAGCCTCTCAGATGTCAACTGATGTTGCTGTTGGCAACGAACCTGAAGCTACAATACAAACTAGTGTCTGTGAAGCTTACACACACATGCCTAGAAGCGACGACTATGTCAACCAGGTAAGTCAGCTGGTACTGGCAATGGTCACAGAGGTACATATATATGCAGATATGCATATGTGGTAAATGCACACTCCAAATTACACTTTTGTCTTGTGTAGAAGATGCCTGTGCTAAATAACACTGAAGATGCCCATTGAAGAAACACAGTCAATCAGTCCACGTTACCTTGATGATGTCAGTGTTGTATACACTCTAGAATTTAATCCTTATCACAGAGTAGATGATTCGACATGCATGGGACATTTTGCAATCCAAGACAATTGTTTTAGGACGAATTATTTGCCCTCTATTTTTAAACTTATCAAGCGAGAATTAGTACAGAGCATCACTATTGATAGACGTGTCCAGAACTGCAAACTAATTGCTTTTACTAATGTGTCAAAATCTTGGTTGCAACTAAGCACTTGACTTGGAAGACTTTTCCTGTATTGCTCTAATTAAATGAACTGCAATTGAAGTGTTAATAGAACATTTTACCATTGATAACGACTACATATATGAATCAGCATGTAATCATGGTATGGTTTATTTGCAAAGAGCCTTTATTAGAGTGCCTATTGCTGTTATCACATTTATTAAACCTACAAAATTTCATTATATTTTAATGTTACAATGTCACTGAGAATATGGGGTGGCGTGTTATGAAGCAAAGTTAATGTGTATTGAATACATACCAGCAATTTAATGCAACGTGTGCACACTGCTTAATATGGAACTTTTGTTTGCTTATTTGTTTAGTCAGCCAATTCAGTGTTGTCTTTTAACTCTTAAGGCAAGCATGGCAGCCAACATCAGAAAATCCATGTTTGTGATAAGCTTGAGTTAAAAATATCTTTCTTCTTTTGTTCATAGAACACTTCTTGTATTTGAACTGTATTATATGTATCAAGTTTCATTGCAGAGATGTTTAACAAAATAAATAAATCTATCCTACATTTCTAAAAATACATATTCATATTTAGCTTAGCATTCTTATACTAACTACTTCATTACAAATAGACTCTGGCTTCTGGTGGCCTCAACAATCCACCAGGTACAGCAACAATGGACTGTGCATACGAGTTTGTGCAGTAAACAAGGCCTCCAGAGTGACAACCAGCGAAGTTGAAACTGTGCATGCTGTAGATGCTGTGTATTCTGCTCAATTAATTATACCATAGGAATCTATCTGTATTTAATTCTACTTCTGCTTTCGGAATTTGTGCGTCTGCTATCATTTGTTTATTGAGATTGTATAGGGATCTACGACAAGCTTACCTGGTAACAGACCAACAAACAAATTGGGGCCTGGAAGCTACATAGATCATCACAGATTAGAGGAAGATAAAAAGGAAGCCAGAGAGGGTGGAGGCAGAATAGTGAGAGGAAAGAAGAAACAATTCAAATACTTGTAGCAGGAAGCGATACTGCTTTGATGGTAAGGACAATGAGCTTAGAAGCATAACTATGTCTGAAGCATATAAATCATGAATTGCTCCATTTCCTCTTCTGCCATGCACTTCCACTCCACAACCAAGATTTTTCAAAGATGCCTGTTTCTCATTCCTCCATACTTTCTGTAAGGGATAAGAGAATATATTGATGCCAAATTGCTTTGCTAGGCAACATGATATGCATGTTTCTTTAAACCCACTACCACATACACAGCAATGACACACCAACTGAACACACAGCAACCTTCTACCACACACAACACATTGAGCGGGGGACAGCACATACAATATTAATTTTGAGGGGTAGGCCCGCACACCCTCATATAGAAGAAAACAACACTAACAGCACAGCTCTAGTGTTCCTCCGACACCACTCCTCCAGGTACTGGTCTGGTCCTTGCAGGCCCTGGGAAAAGTTCTCAGTTGTGCACTTGAATTGCTATGCCCCCTAAACTCCTTTAATGCCACCCCTCAAGTGACCACCATGTGCTGTCTGACCAATCACAGAGGGAGCTTAGTTTCTGTCTAATTTAACTCCGTACAAATGACAGAAATATGTTTATTTTGCCTGTGATGAATTATACTATATGGTTAGTGAACCCACAGTCAAGGCACCTAATTTCCAATTCATATCAGCAGAACTAAATATTGCCTTGTTTGGGATTTCACTTGTGTAGACACCTATGCAGCAAGGAACGCTAGGGCTGTAGCCACTACTGCTGAAACCCATAATAGGAAGAAATTGACAGTTTTGCCCAGGTCTCATCATTTTGTCCTAGTTGCAATTGAGACCTCTGGTGCCCTTGCTCTCAATTTGTTCAATGCATTGGCAGGTGTCAGCAGGCATCACATGTGACCACCAGTCCCTTCTCCAGAGAGTGACCATTGCGCTCCAGCAGGGCAATGCTGCCTCTGTATTGTGCACCTCAAGCATTATGTAATTTTTCCATGTCATTCATGTTTTTGTTTTTATATTCAATATTGGCTTCTGTTGATAATTGCTCTCTACCACAGAAACACCTTCCCATTCCCATCTCTCCTCCACTGCATGCAAAGCTGCTGAGAGCCATAACGATTTGTGTGTACGTGTGCACAGAGAAAATACTTTGTGCTAAATTACAGATACATGACTGTATAGGTATATAGTGCAGCCTAGCAGTACACTTAGAAGTACTAATGACAATTTAGAAGTAGAAGTATAATCAGTGTTCAGTACTTTTCTTCAAACTGACTGCTCAGAAGATAGTTCATCACTTACTTCAATATCGTGTATGCCCACTGAGGCTCCCTGTAGAAAGCAAAGAGACAAACAGACATTCATACTTGATCTTTAATACAGGGATATGAGTCACTACACTTGTACTGGGCACTAACAGATCAATCCGAATTAATTAATGGCAGCTCTTAGTAATATTTTGTCCAACTCAAAAGTGCTCTGTTGTAATTATGTTAGTGGATAAATGTTTTCACAATGCCTTTGTCATGGATTGTTTCATCAAAGCCATGCATCGGCCCAAGTCCACCAGATCTAGACAAAACCAGTACCCATGCTCAAATTTGTGTATTCTGGCCTCACTTTTTTCCCCCTGTTCAAGGTGATCATGCACTGGGGGAGAGAGGTTTTGCATGGATTTTGGAAACTTTGATCAGTGTCAAAGTACGGTTGTTACCCCAGAACTTGTCAGCAAATATTTGCAGTTTTGTGGTTGAAGTGTTCTCCAGAAAGGGGATGCAGATGATAATTTAGTTCCAATGTTGTGACAAACATCTGACAGCAGTGATGCTGTAATGTCTCCCAGTTCTAGTGTCTGATTGACAAAATACCAGTTGAATTAAATGCATGTTCTACAGTAAAGATGGTGCCACAAACACAATTGGAAGAAGAAAAAAACTCCTATCCAGTGCCACTTTGTACCGTAAGTAGTGTTGAATTTGAAATAAACAGTCCATAGCACATATCATTGCAAAGATAGTGCTGTTCAAAAATGGTCATAAATATGTAGCCCATAGTTCAATAAATCGCTTGAACTTTCCAAACATTTAGAAATTGTGAATGTACCCTGGAAATGAGGTGGTGCTAGTCTCGTCCCCGAACCCACATGCATAAGCATATAATACTGGTCTGGGTACAAGACTAAAGCAGTGCTGCCATAGCATGCACCAAGTCGAATCAATTCTTGATTTATCACATTCTGGCACAAAATATTTACATACCTGGTACAAAATATTCCTTTTGTACCAGAATGTAAGTGATAAAGAATTGATTTGACACTTTTATTTTGCTGTGATGGATATATTAGAGTATGATTTTAGCCTTTGCACCATACAAAGGCGTCTGCTTCTGGCCCGGTGGAACCCTGTCCATAGGGATATACTTGGAGCGTTTTTTTTTTGTTGTTGCATCTTAGTAAGCAAAAAATTGTCTAATAGGTCGTGGACGAACAAATAAGAATGTGTTTTGCAGTCACAAAGTGATTAAAACATGCAAAACTCCTATCTACCACCATTGAATCATTCCTATCAGTGGATGTGGCATAAATTCCTTCACCTTCGATTTCCCTGTGGAAGCTATCTACATGTATACCATTTTGGGGAGCTTACGCTGGCACTGTAACTGTCCCAAACTGTATGACCTTGAAAGGTAGACTACTATTCCCTATACTAATTGTTATACCTGCACATCGTAGCAGTTATGTGTTTCCATCACAACTAGCTGATTGATTATTTTCCATTGGCAATGAAGACTATGATTTCTCAGTAAATATGTATACAGTAGGTACATGTAACTAACATTGTCACATGTATTAACATAAAATAACTACAAAGTAAAGACAACCACCAAACTCAGCCAGATAAACAATTATAGTGTGTAGCCCTTGGGTATTCCTGAATGAAAGTATTAATCTTATTACATTTTATCTATGATAACTATGGTTAATTAAAGCTGTATAATTACAGACTGTTGCACCCATCGGGGCTGTGCTTTAGCTTTAGTATAGCAGCATGCACCAAATCTCACTTCCACTTTCTCACTACCAGTAATAATGAATCTTACTATGAGTGTAAACTGCTGGCTGGGCGAGGGGGGGTTGTTTACCATCGACAGAATGACTGCAGTACCTGCTGTTGGATTGCCTCCAGCCACATCCATTACCAAGTTATGATTAGCCAACTGCCAGCAATTTCCATTTTGTATCCATTGCTGGCTAGGCTTTGGACTTGTACTGTTGAATTCACTCAACTGGAGTTGACTGCCTGCTGTTATTGCACCACCATCCAATGCAAATTGTTTGGAGCCAACAGTGCTCAAAGAAACAATTGCTGTGGTATTAGAGTTAGGGAAGTACTTCAGAAACCACTTTTGGTTTATGGATGGTGAACCATTTCCTTTATAATCCATGATAATGTTGGAACCATTTAGAGTAGTCAAATAGTATCCAGTTTGAAGGTTTGATTGCAAGCACTGAGGGTAAGAGGATACTAAGTTCACATTCTGGGGTGAGAAAGAAAGTGCATATAGAAAGAACAAAGAGAGCTATGTTCTTACATAGCATGTCAACCTTATCAAAGGCAGGACACAGAGGGGGGGGGGGGTCCAGATGATATTCCCTATCAATATCCTCTTACTAAGACCATATATGGTGAAATTGATAGTTAATATCATCTGGACCCTATCTGAGTCCGCCCCCGCTTATCATCCATGCAGCAAATATTGTATGCATCAGTGTATGCAATGACAAAAGATGGGAATCAACTTGGCTAATCCAAGCAGCAATTAGCATGGTTGTGGATGATAATGGAAGTGCATGCCAGTGTCACATTATTCTAAGTAAGTGCACATGCACACAAACACGAACACACAATCACACATCACATTCGTCAAATTTGAATTCAAGCCCTATTACATACATTTCACATTTGAATCGTGAATGGTATGTGCTAAATAACTGCATGCACTTTATACTATATTGGTCATTCTTGCTTCTGCTTTAAAAGGTTATCAAATGCTACATCTTTGGTCTGCAGTCTGGATGTCAATGTCTTGATGACATGTTTTGTGGCTCACACACATAGACACACACACACACACACTCACACACACACACTTTTCATTACTGGTGGTACAATTGCATTCAGTGGTTCAGCCAATTATTCACACATTGTTACACGGTTATTGTGCCAATTCAAAGTGCTTTAATCTGCTGTGGTTGCAAGTTAAATTAGACCTTGAATCTGTTATTCATTAAAATTTACAGTAACTTAAATTGCTTTGGCATGCAGATTGCACTGAGGAGGATTTGCATTCAAAGTAATGCATAACAGACAGGATTGCCAACATTCTATTTCAAATTAGCATGGGGCTGTTTCATGTTAAAGAAACAGCTTTTAGCAAGAAGAAAAGGCTTATGGCAAGCAGCCAACATTTATATCTATAACATTATTATGGATGGGGCTCCAATCAGGCAGCGGTTCATTTTCAAACGAAAGACAACTGAGCGGATTACTACCAGGCGCCTTCTGTCCATCACTATATATGATACTATTGCAGTGGTGACACACATTGATGGTGTGATGTGTGATTTAAGAAAATTTGCCTTTTTTTTGCATAAAGTCTAGAATAAAGCATATCCACTTTATTACCTGGAACGTTCCGGCACGACGTGGAGTGATCATCGTTTCTGGGATGACCTGGAGGAGAGAAGGAAAACATTTTGTGCCTGACTTTCTGTTTTAGTTTATGCGGACGCAATAGCATGCTTAGTCAACATGACTAGGAATTGTTTGCCTGTCACTCTCATGTGCTCTTGTCTCTTCTAGCAATAACAGCCTCTTTATATTAATTTTATTTATCTATTAAATTATTTTTTAGCAGTCATTATTAACATTGCATAATACACACACAAGGGCTGAACATCACCCTGATGAGGGCAAACTCTAAGGCAATTTTAAATAGGTCCTAGATTATGTTATTAGGGCATTAAGATTAATGCATAAAGTTCAAAGGTTGCCATGGACCGAGACATATAGTTGTGGATGAAGGTGAGATGCAAGCCAAGGTGAACTCTATTGAGCCTCCCTGCCCAGTAAGACTCCACCACTAGAAGGACGGACACTCACCCCAACTCAGCGCACTTTGCATCATTGGCAGCTCAGCTGCCTCTGATGCTGTTGCTCCCGCTGCAGACAAACATTTGAGTTTAGCGGTGAGACAACACAGATGTCAATGGCAGCTGGCTTTCCTCAATCTCAGTCCTGTACAAGAATATCTGCCGGTCTTGACTGGGGGAAGTCTGTGCTGAGCCTGTGCACCTGCTTCCACCTGGACAGACAAATGTGCATTGTGGAAGGATTCCACCAAGATGTCTTGAAGTTTATAATGGCGAAATATAGCAGCCCTCTTTTACAAGTGGTTGCATGGTGGCCTAAGGGGTCCAGAGAGCTACTAGGGCAAGTGCATATTGAGATCCATACGAGATGTCTAAGCTCAGCCACCACTTCCCTGCAGTGTGGAACTCCTCTGGTTTAAGATGAAAGCCTAGCTCAATGGAGGGTATTGCTGAAAGCCATGTTGCAGCATGCTTAGCTGAAACAGAATGTGCTTTATCAGCAGGTGAGGCCTTTTCTATAAGTAGCTGGAATTGAAAGCCATCTAGAAAGATAAAGCTTTCTGACTGAAAGGTGAAGCTAAGAGATATCCTCCCGATGTGACTTGTTCATCATACATATCAATAGCACAATTCAAAAGTACATCCTGATTATTACAACATCCAGATGAAGAATATGATGCCATGAATGCTGTACTGGCATGATGGGAGAGGGTCCCAAACCACCTAAATATAGAGGGAGCTGCACTTGACTTCATGAAGCATCAGTTGTGGTGATTGCCATACAGTTCAGGAAACATTGGTGCACATCAGCATCAAACATCTGTAGAGCATCACAAGCTAATGGGGTTGGAATAGCTCGAGACAAGTCATTGAAACAACAGAAACCACCACAGATACGAATGAGGGTAAGAACTACTTGTGGGTCTCTCTCTACCTGCAATCTGTCAGCCATATAGTGTTCAAAGTTACAACAAAAAATTAATTATTCAGTGGCGTGTATGTCATAAACCATTAAAGTTATTAATTCAATAAATAGTGCATGTCACTTACATATCAAGGCCAACATATATCAGAAGTTGGAGCAAATTCGAGTCACAACTCTTGCTCATCACCCATGGAATGACTGGCAAAAAACAAGGAACCCAAGGGATCCATCCCCCTGCTGCATGCCTAATTCAGAAGTAAGATAACCCACAGAATAGGATGAGAAGAACTGTAACACCAGATGGCCCCAGGGAGCAAGCCTTGAAAGTGTACAGCACAGTCATGATGAGGAGCATCTCTTGACACAAGGTTAAATGCATTTTGAAATCAATCTTGAGAACAGTGATACACAAGACCTAAAGCCATGAATAATCTATTCAGACCCTAGCGGATTTAAAGACATCAGGTGCCTTTAGCTTGACAAGGGCACATAAGCATTTTCCTGTCAGACGCCTTAGCACCTCACCTACAGCTCCGGGTCTTACAGCAGCATCTTTGAGCTTGTTCAAACAGCAAGAGCACCACCAGCCAAAAATATCGACACTCCTCTAGGATCCTTCCCAAAAGTCAAAAGGTTGACAACACCCCTAAGGAATGGCAGCTGCATCTACCAGGTGCTGCATCTACCAGGTGCTGCATCTACCATGCAGGTGCTGTACTACCTGGGCCTGCAAACATACCCTTTGGAAATGATTTGAGGACATTGAAAATATCAAAGTCCTCTGCAACTGATAAAGGTTTTGGAACTGCCTGAGCGATGTTGAAACATTATTGGGAGCCAAACCAGTTGATAGTAAAATAGGACTAGCACATACCATTCTGGGCAAGTGAAATTTCATGATACACCATAGATATGAATATCTATGGTCAAGATCATCTGGTGTATCCATAGATATGAGAGTAGATATTAGAGTAGAGGACGGAAGCTGCTTCACGCGTAAATCCCTCGAAGTTCCTCGTACCCAGACCGCTTACTTGGCTCGATCTATACCGGGTGTCCACGAAAGAACGCAATGCTTTTGAACGGGAATAACTTTTGATAGGAGTATGAAAAAAAATCTAATATTTAGAAACTAACAACTTGAGGTTAGGCAAATGTGTTTGCATCATTTTATTTACAAGTTATTAACGATGCTTAATAAACTTTAATAAACACAACAAATTAACTACTTAAAAAGTGAAACCATGTTTAGACACCCGTTTCAAAGCCAAAAAAAGTGATCATACCGGGTGTCCACGAAAGAACGCAATCTATCAAATGTTATTCCCGTTCAAAAGCATTGCGTTCTTTCGTGGACACCCGGTATTTTTTTAACCTCTTAAGGCCACGACGAATTGATAAGTCGTTTCACGGATTCCCGATAAGGCGTCGGGTGTGCGGCGGCGGCAAAAAAAAAAAAAAAAAAAAAAAAGTGAATTTAATTTTGCGGCGGGCTGATAACAAACCCATTTCCGTGTTTCCCCTGGTGTATACCGCAAACTTGTTTTTAAAATAATTCTGATCCTTGAGTAACGCAGTAACGGACATTGTAACAGCCAAATTGCTGGCAAACATGGGTAAGTCTACAATGTGATGTGCGCCGAGATCTGAGGGAGAGATTTCAGTTTTCACGACAGTCGATCACGAGTGACATTGCCATTGTGCGATCAAACAAGCCGCCAAACGTCTCCTCCCATTCACATTTACGTACGCCGAGGGAATACAACCTCTTGTAGTGGCACAAACTACTATACAACTTAAGTACGCCTAAACTTCCTGTCACGCGGTCAATGGCTTTGAATTTAATTTTTTTTTTTTTTAAGTTTCGAGCGGCGGAGTCCGTGAAACGAAAAATCAAATCGTCATGGCCTAAACAGTAAGATGCAAATACTATTTCACCTCGGTTGCGCATGCGCACTAGTTATACTTCATTGCATATCAGGTCCCGTTCCAAGACTAGTGACGCAACCATTGACGCACCGTATTAGCTCCACCCCTTCAACTTTGCACATTATCACGTGCCACTGAGCCCCACCCCACATTCGTCCCTCGAATTGCATAATTCTTAATTGTTTATTCAGCGATTAGATCTAAAGCTATCCTTGTGAAATCATAGATACTAGTAAATAGCCGTACCTGCGGCTGCTTATCTCTCGCTTTTAGAAATGAACTAGCCGTATTACTACCTCTTCGTAAAAGAAAACATACACCCGACCGTAGGTCATTCATACAGGCGGTGCGCACCAATTAGCGTTCTTGCTACGTGTTGTGGACGAGATTGAGATTCGCTTTACGTAGTACAAAACCACACTGGAGAATCTCTTCGATGCAAATGGTTGGTGAGTTAAAGGCACGAACGACTGGGTGCCTATTGGCATAGAGTGTACGTACGGGTACACGCACACATGGTGCAGTCCATGCATCAAGCAAACTATAGATCCTTCCAGCTAGCTCTACATTAATAGCTAACTGGTATATGCCCGTAATACTAGAGAAGCCGCGTGTATACTGCCTATAGCTCCTACTAATATTGAAGCCTAAGGCTTCTTAGTGTGCTGTTTAGTTACCGATGTGTGTGTGAAAAAAAGTGCCGAACTATTTGAGCATTCTTTTCAACAGTATTCAATGTCATATGAACTGTAGATATGGCTCTCAACTGGTATGTTGTGTATTTGTGTGTCATGGTGACTTGTGTTCAAATCTGTGGTGTGTGCTAAGTCTAATCAGTTTTAAAACCAACTTTGTTCATTAAGTAAGAGAGTGAGCAGATTCACTGACATCAGGATGCCTCTTTAGCGCTTACAACTGGGCATGACTTGTAAAAATAATACCACCTAATTCTCAGATCTAAATGTAATGTTGAGATGATCTTCAAGTGTCAGTGAATTCTTATTTGGTTGTTTCATGCAAATTTATACAGTTTCTTAAAAATTAATTTGGTGTTGTAGGTGGGTGTACTGTTGACTAGCTTTGAAAAACATTCACATGCTTCCTGTTAGAGCTTAGTATTTTAATAACTAGTCATTTGCGTAAAGTATTATTCTCATGCAATAGAAGCAATCTGCTTATATGCCTGTTTGTCACTAAAGAGAATGTCACTTTGTCATGGAAGGATGAGCTCACTCACAAAATATATAGCTGTTAAAAACCCATGTTTGGTACTTTTGTTACTTTCTACTGTGTGGTTGTCTAATTCAAAATACTCACCCAGTGAGGTTACCCTACCCATCACCTAAATACTGATGCAACACTGGAAAATACCTTGCAACCTGGTTAAAACTTCAGGAGCCTACCAAATATGTTTTACCCATCACATTCTCGCATCAACAGGGCAATACATTTTAAATTCACACCAAGAGCTAGCTATTACAACACACACATAGCTAGCTACCTCTCTTCTAGCAGTTGTTTGAACAAATACAATATTAATCCTCCAGGGATACTCAAGGCTTTTGAACCAACACACACATCACATACCAACAACCTAAATACGTAATACTTTGCCATGGTTTGAATTTCATTGATTGTAATCCCATTTCTGACTTAAATGTACACTCTTACTAGTGTCTGATGCAGTGCCTTAAAAGAATAAACCCACTTGATACATGCATGCATGCATGCAGCTACGCAAATTCCATGGTTTGAATGTCATTGATTATAATCCCATTTCTGACTTAAACATACACTCTTACCAGACCCACGAGGCTGTACGTGTGTGTTCAGGATCTCCCTGAAAGTGTGTAGAAATAGGATTCCTGTTGGGGTTTTTTGGCACTTCCTTTGTGATGAGATTGGCGTGGGATATAGATTTCACTAGATGGTTAGCATTTGTATACAAATGACTGGAATGTGTGTATTAGTCTTTTTGATACCTATAGTGGGTAAAACAGGCAGTAATCTTTCACAGGAAGATAATAAAATTGACTACAGCTGCATCAATCTGAAGGTTACACCTTTCTTGTGTGAGATGTGATTGGTGATAAGTTATAAAGCAATGCCATTTGATCAAACACCTCAAAGAGCACACAGTGTAGGTCCTGGCAGGAAAGTGTAAAAAGCATTTGATATTACCTACATATGAAGATTGGGGCTAAGAAGGTATTGCCTTACTGCTGTGTAAGATGGGTTTGTATGGGTTGGCCAGCTGGATTGTTAGCATTGACTAAGGGTGACTAGACATTCTCAGTAGACTGTCTGAACCATAATTAAGGCATTGTTGTACTGTTTGTGAGTATGTATTGAGTCAAATAATCGATGAGCATATTTGTCCTTGGAGAAGAGTACATGTAGAAGGAAGGGTTGGTATGTTGATTGCGATTAAGGATCACTTTTAGAATGGATTTTTGTCTCCCAACCAATGAAAATGCATGGATAGAAGTAGTTAACCAATAGGAAAGCAGGGATAGTTGTCCAGTACAATTGTACCTAAAAGGTATTAAAAAATATTAAAGGGTATACATTTCCACTATGCTTGAAAATGCCACGAGTACCAAGACTGTCAATTGAACAAAGCGTTGCCATTGTGAGGCTGTACTTTTCTAATGGAAAGAATGCCTATCTTACTGTAAGCTTGTTCCGGGGGAAGTACCCTAATTACAGGACACTATGTAGTAGCACAGTTCTGAGGGTGGTGTCCAAGTTTGTGGAGCATGGCACAGTGCAGGATAGGCTGAAAACAAACTGTGGAAGAAAGAAAACTGTTCAGGTGCTATGGAACGTTGGCATCATTGCTCAGAAAATGTGGCAGACTCCAACTCTGAGCATAAGAAGACTCCATCTAGGGACAGGATTGAGACGATCAAGTGTACAGAAGTTGCTCAGGAAGACCCTGAAGATGAAGGCCTATAGGTGGCCTCTAGTACAGGCTCTATTGCCAGGTGACATTGACAAGAGAGTCAAGTGGGCAGAAGATTACCTTGAAGCAGCTGAGAGGGACTTCACCTACCCTGACTACATCTTGTGGACGGATGAAGTAATCTTCCACTTGGATGGACATGTTAACAGGCATAACGCTGTAATATGGTCAATCCAGAACCCACATGCTTTGATGGAATGCAGCAATCAGAAGAAGGCTGTTGGATGGTCTGCATGGGCTGGGCTGATCAAAGACCATATCATTGGCCCCTTCTTCATCATTGGAGGGCAAGTGTACCTTCAGCTACTACAGCAGAGGGTGTGGCCAGCCCTGCAAGCTATCATGGGGGAAGAGGAAGAGTTTGTTGTTTTCCAGCATGATGGAGCCTCAGCTCATTATGACACCCGTGTTAGAGCCTGGTTGGGCTGGAGGACAGGTGGATGGGCAGAGGGGGACCCATACCATGGCCAGCACAAAGTCCTGATCTATCTCCATTGGACTTCTGGCTTTGGGGTTACCTGAAAAACAAAGTGTATGCAAATGCGGTGTACAAAATAAACCAAACCCATGCAAAGACATTGGGAATGGTTGTTTAGCCGCTGGGTAAGACTGCTCAGTGGCGGATCCAGGGGGGGGGGGGGTAATTACGTAAGCGCATGGTACTTACTTGCGTAAGCAAGGTTTTCTTTATATAAAATAACAAGCAACATAGCTTCTGTACTGATGCTAAAGTAATGGCGTGCGCGTGCCTCGTGTAACGGACCCGAGATTTTGTCTTGTCTTGAAAACAAGCTTTCTGTGGCATTTTCTGTCAGTGCAGAAGGTTATACAATCTACTCTACGTGATTTAAAACGATCGCTATAGCGATTGCTTGTTCTGTGATAACGGAATCAATTTTCTTTCGCTCGTATGCAACCATGCAAGAGGCGATGTAACTTAAAAGTTTTCTCCAATACGGCAATAAACGACAGTATCACACTGCACTCTAAAGAACAAAACAGGACATTTATAAAAACTCTTACTCAAGTATGCATGCAGTTTTCTTACTTTAAAAAGTAAGCATTGATCAAATCTATATGATTAAACATGAAAACGATCCTACGAGAGATCGAGGCACCGTATACATGTAAATGGTCATGGAGAGCGCTTGCTAGATATTGCCGAAGTAGCTGCATGTAGTTAATCAATGAGAACGATCAAAACATATGCAACATCTTTTGGCTTTGATTTCCATGCATGCGTGCACTATAAAGAAAGGATGAAATCTGCATGCGAGCACATCCCAGAAAACTGTTTCAAGCATCCGATTGTAGTACATAGATCCAGCAATTCTTATAATCGTACATGTGAATTATTTGATTCATGAAAAAAAAAAAATACTATTTCCGTTTTTGCACGCAGTTTTATGTTGTTTTGAGCATGATATAATAAAAAAGCGTTGGCGTCTGGGGCGGAGCCCCAGACCCGCTGGGGGAGCTTACAGCGCTCCCCCAGGCCCCCTGGCTGGGCGGGCGGGGTTCCCCCTCCCGCACCCGCCCCTCATTATTCATTAACAACCCCCCCTTTTCTGAAATCCTGGATCCGCCCCTGCTGCTACAAATTGCGAGACCACCCATTTTGAATTTTTTTTTACACGTCAAAACGCAGAGTTTAGTTACATACGTAAAATTGACGTAGCTATCTGACAAGTATTGGAATCAGGGCACAAGCTTTGCCAGGGTAGTTTCGTCGGATAGTTCATGGCGATGTCAAAAAACATAAAATGTCGAGTAACTCCATGACCCTCCAACCTAAACGCCTCCAACACACCTCACCGTATTACTCCGACGCCTCTGTTAATTAAGGTCCCTTTTCGCGGAAACGATCCTATTCCCATATGGCGTCTTATCGCACAAACGAACTCCGAAAAAAAACGATTTCAGACTATATAGTAGGAACAGTGGAATTGTTAGATTTGCCGGCTTGCTGACAACTGACCTATGCAGATGTCTGATACAGGCGTATACACATTATGCAAACAACGGCATATATAGTGATGCAATTAATTACATTTGGAAGTACGCAGCAGACTCATTGGTACAGCAGCAGACTCACTGGTGGCGAAGGATCCATTCTGATACAAATGCACAACAGTTGACGATCACAACAACCTAGCGCGCAACACTTTTCGGAGCCGGTCTATTGAGCGTGGGATCGCTCCCTTGTTATTTAATAATTCAATATCCTTTCCAGACTAGGGCGCGGCGACACGTACACAACACACACAGACACAGACACACAGACACACAGACACACAGACACACACATAGGCGGATCCAAGATTTTCGGCTGGGGGAATTTTAATGAAGGGTGGGCATGGTAATTATATAAGCGCAATAACCGTAGCGCTCATACGGTAGCGTGCATACAGCCCCTTTTGAGTACTAATTAGTATACGTTGGATTCACAAACAATTTAGATGCTGAAAATAGTTAATGTCAATTGTGCATTATGAAGCTTAAGCATCATCATGAAGAATATTCTGGAGAGCCATTCGTCTAGGGTGCATCCTTGCAAACATGTCTATAACGTCATCATAATTGATCTCAAGGTCATAGTGCATGGAATTGCATGTTGTGCATGATGTAAAATCTTCCTTGATGTTACACTCAATGTCTACATATCTTAGCACTATGCTTATCTGTTCCGTGTTGGAAATATCAGCTGTTTCATCAGCAAGGACAGTAAAAAATCTAGCCTTCTTTATTTCTGATACAATAGTTTGTGTAATCCATTCTCCAGTCACACAAATTAGCTCGTTCTGGATGGTCTTTGAATTATATTTTGCATTTTGTGGTTGTTCTTTCAAAACCTGATTCCCTTGCTTTAAAAGAGCTTTGAAGTTTCCCTGGTTTCCAAAGCCAACATATGCATATGTGTCATCGTCTCGATGTCCTCTGAATACAACACACTCTAGTATTGATTTAAGTTACGAGGCGATTTTTTTCTACCACAGAAGAATGTGCAGAATTTGCCAAATGTATCACTGAAGGGCGGCGTTGTTCAATAAAATTATGCATATGAAAGTTGATTTCGGTTGAATGCTTTTGCAACAGTTATAAAACTTTATAAGTGGTGCGTTAACGAGGACCCCAGCAGTAGCCTTTGACCTTGAATTAGCAAACAAAACACAACATAGGCACAGACCTCCATTCTGAGATTTCGAGTACACAAGCCATGGGCTATGCTCTGTTAGCCATGAATAAACGAAACGTCGTAGCTTTTTGTAATCATTACCAGGTGGAAATACGAAGCTTGAATCCGTTACATGCAAATTTCTGATCACTGAGTACTTGAATTGAAAAAGTAAGCATACCCATTACTTGCAAAACAAGTACACCGATTTATGCATTCTTACCGTTCTAACTCAGAAAGCTGGTTAGCAATCGTGTAGAGATCTCCCATGTCGTATGGAGGATTGAAATCGTTCAATGATAGTGCTGCCCGCCGTGCTGTAACGGTTTGACCGCTCACTCCAGCTGCAGAGCAACATGTCTCGAGTGGCACAACACATGGGTTGGCCGTTCGATCGGAGTCAGAAGTGCATGTAGGTCCAGGTGCTCCAACGAACTAGCTCCACTACGTATCGGAAGGCTAACTTCTACCAGTTCTGCATGGTGATAATGTATTATTGGTTGCTCCTGGATCTTCATTACAGCTAGCTACAGATTCTTGCTCTTTTGCACAGTTTGTGGGGGAAATGCTGACTAATTCATTATCAATCCTTATTTCCCTTCGCTTTGCCGACAATTGGCTGAAGCAACTTAAAATGCTACTTTGACGTTACATAACACGCGCCACCGAGGACTAGGACATAGAAATGAAATTTAATGAATTCATTATTGACTGGACCTTGGAGGGGGGTGCCCGGGCACCCTAGGCACCCCCCCCCCTGGATCCGCCTATGACACAGACACACAGACACACACACACACACAGACACACACACACACACACACATACACACACACACACACGTATGCGCATTCATAAGCTGATAGTCATGCCAATTGCGGTTCTCCATTTTACTTTGTAGCCTCTGATACGTACATTTGTCAGCCTTTGTGCACATTCCTTGATCGGTACTGTAAATAAAAGAACATATGTACTGAGCGATAGTCATGATGTCATGATTATAATGTATAAAGGTACTGAGCAATGGAGATGGAAACACATGATGGAAGTGGTTGTTATGATGTTCTGCTTGGCCCATTTCTTATGCTGCAGAGACAATGCTCTTTGTCATCTTGGCATTGGTCTGCATTGTGCGGCTGGATGAGACCAATGGCACACAAACCATGCTCCAAACACAGTTTCTGGTCGTGCCTCGTGATCCCAAGCACCTAAATTGAGAACCTACATCACTTGACAAACATCACTTGACAAACATCTGATGCACATGTACATGCTTTGCACATACACTGTCACAACTCTTCAGATGTACCTCTCATGAGGCATACCAACAGCACACTCTCCACACTCACACACGTCCACTGCTCACCTTCCACATGTACTCAAGTACACCCACAGGCATCGAACCACTCAACCTTTACCCAAACAAATGCACACCCTCCATATCTCCACCCATCACGCAGCTCCATATATCAAACCCTCCATACATCATATCCCCACATGTACATGTACCTCCAACCTCCACCTACCACAACCTCTACCCATCACATACCTCCACCCATCACATACATCTGCCCATCAAACACCTCCACTATCACACCGCCCACCCATCACATACATCCACCCATCACATACCTCCTCAAGGTCATCTTGCTGTAGCTTGACCAGTTCTTTCCCGCTGATCCTATGGGACTGCATGTTTCTAGCATGTTCCCCAAGCCCAATATGCTCCATCCACATGCAAACGTCAGCCACAGTCCAAAACTCAACACCTGTGCATTTAATAAAATGTGATTACTAGTGCAGCCCACAACACACAAAACTAAAGGCTCCCAAATAAAGACCACCCACCATGTCTGCTGGCTTCTGGCAGTAACTCTATTCCTGGGGAGGCCACAGGAGAGGGTTTTAACCCCTCAGTAGTAACATGGACAGGTCTTAACCCTTCAGTTCCCATTCGATGTGGTCTTAACGCCTCAGTTGAGAGCTGATTCAGCCTGGCACGCATTCCTGGCACTTTGTGGCCACATGCTGCAGCTCTGGGAGACTTCAACATACTGACAGCTCTGGGAGACTTCAACACACTGTCCGACGCTCGTCTGCCATAATCCTTGTTCTGAAAGATAATGAAAATAAACCAATCTCATTTTTCAGTTGTATCAAAATGTATATACAGGGTATCCGACACCACAAGTAGCTACAAGTAGGTGTTGGTCATTAATAAACAGTTCAAATAGAAAGACATTAGGACTGCATAAAAATTAATTAATTAAGTTATCATAAATATGCAAACTGCTCATAAGATCAAGTGCATCAATCTTTGACCATTAATGATTCTGCAGTGAAATTTGTTAATTAATTTTTTTTTTATCCAGGTAACTAAAGTTTTGTTAATTGTCACTCATACTTATAACTAGAAATTTGGATGGTCACTTTATCTTGAATGATTGGTTTCAGTTTATTAATGAATTATTTGACTGAAATGTAATATAAACTAACAAGTAGGACATACAACAATTTAGTAAATATGCCATGCGATTCTTGTTCCTCATTGTAGATTAATTATTATTTTTTGATAAGTAATAAATGGTAAGTATATTAATCATTTGATTAATCCTTTTTCTTCCTAAGTTAAGAATAAAATACTTGCAAGTTAACTTGCAAGCTGGATTCATTTTTAAAAGGCTTGACTGTCGTTATACTAGTTCCATATTTTCACCCCCTCAAATCATTGCCTCCATTTCCAAACTTGTATCCTATTTGAAACAGAATGACAGTCCAACCAGGATAGCCATAGGAGAATTTCTCCCATATATGGGGAGGGGAGAGGGAGAGTATTGTAAGATGCCCATTGAGGCCTCTTAGCTTTCAGAATAACTATCATGAGTTAATAATACACCTTCAAACTAATAACCACTTGATAACTATCATGAGTTAATAATACACCTTCAAACTAATAACCACTTGATAACTATCATGAGTTAATAATACACAGGTCTTCAAACTAATAACCACTTGAACAAGCGAGCTTGCAAAATAACATCTGTTATTTTCCAAATCCCACTAGTAATTACTTAACTGGACTGCATAACTTTGATGCTGAGAATGCTAAAGTTCTAACATGATGGTTAGCTACAGTGTCAGGGCAGTGTTGTAACTAACATGATGGTTAGCTACAGTGTCAGGGCAGTGTTGTAACTAACATGATGGTTAGCTACAGTGTCAGGGCAGTGTTGTAACTAACATGATGGTTAGCTACAGTGTCAGGGCAGTGTTGTAACTAACATGATGGTTAGCTACAGTGTCAGGGCAGTGTTGTAACTAACATGATGGTTAGCTACAGTGTCAGGGCAGTGTTGTAACTACTAGCATAAGGGAATTAGAAGTGTACCCCCATCAAAATGCAGTATCTAAAGCAACACCACTTTTGTCCAGCTTGTTACCTCCACACCACACCCAACACCCTCCCACCATACTACCCAGAATCCCATCCGCACCATCCATACCTCAAGCCTAGAGGGGTCTTTGGGTTCCTGGCCACAGAAGGGCACCAAACTCATCTCGATTTGCTTGAGGAGCTGAGCCAACTGGCCCTCCCTTTCCAGGGGAATCTTCCCCTCTTCCTCGAACCCATGCAGCCTCTGAAGGAGAGCCTGCACACTGGGGACCACACTGTGACACGTGTTGGAGAACCCAACAGTCTGTGAGGGGAGGGAGAGAGACACAGCAGGTGAGGTGGGGGAGGGGCACAGGAGGTGGGGGAGGGGCACAGGAGGTGGGGGAGGGGCACATGAGGTGGAGGAGGGCACATGAGGTGGGGGAGGGGCACATGAGGTGGGGGAGGGGCACAGGAGGTGGGGGAGGGCACATGAGGTGGGGGAGGGGCACAGGAGATGAGGGAGGGGCACAGGAGGTGGGGGAGGGGCACAGGAGGTGGGGGAGGGCACAAGTTTGGCATCTTTGCAATTATAAACAATCACACCCAATATAAAATAAATCTTTGCACATTATACATAAGAAACGTTTGTTTCTTGCAAGTAAATTATACCACCACATCCATGCCACACCCACCAAACATACAGGCCACACCCACCAACAGGAAATGTATCATGATTTAGTGGGACCACCTGAGAATTTCAAAACACTTTTTTTCATAGTGATTCCAACAGCATAGGTGTATACATACAGTATGTGGGGTTGGGGCAACAAATGAAGGAATTGATGAAATGGGATTGAGAGCTGATGGTGTGTGAAATTATGAGTAATCTTGTGGTGGAAGCAGCAGCCAAATTTTTTAGGTGTAATATTCATTTGGACAATTGCTTGTGAACATTAATCTTGATGTAGACATTTAATTGGGTGTGGCATGGGTGTGGTGGGTGTGACATGGATGTGGTGGGTGTGGTATGGTGAGGTAGGTGTGCCATGGGTGTGGTGAGTGTGGAACTGCGACTCACCACTTCATGGTGGGCACAGTCTAGAATCAGCTGTGAGATCACAGTAGCATGCTGGCTGAGTTCCCTGTGCACATCCAGGTCCTCCACCATCCCCACTTTGATCCTAAGGAAGGGAGGGGGAGGAGGGCATTAGGGAGTGGGGCAAGACAAGGAGAGGGATTGGGGGGGGGGGGAGAGGGAGAGGAGAACAGACATCACAACCTCACACCTCCCTCTCCACACCTCCCTCTCCACACCTCCCTCTCCACACCTCTCCCCTTGCACGCGTACCAATCAAAGAGAGGCTTCAGGGCTGTGCACAGCTGTTGATAGTGTGCCTCGTGGCTAGTGGGAGGAGATTCGTTCACCCTGCCTTTCCACGTCTCCAGAGACTGGCTGAAGACCTGCACACATGCAGAGCAGAGCAAAATGCTGACAATGAACACTGGCTCCACCCACTATGGTGCACAACAGAGGGAATAATTATTTAAGCTGCAAATAGCTCATTAAACTGAGGGCAGCCGACTGGGCAGTTCTAAAGCTGATAGACATTTCCATCCCCCCTCCTCACCTATTGACTTGACCTTCCTTCTTTCTTACCCCACCCCTGTGTCAAATCCCTGGCCACGCCCCCTGCATCACCTTATCCTTCACCAGCATCCTGGCTTTGTTCTTGTGTGAGATGACGATGGTGCCTGGGTCCTGTAGCCACGCCTCCCCATCCACCTGCACGGGCAGAGTATCAGGACCTTGCAGAGTCAGCTGCGCATAGTGGCACTGCGCCAAACGATGGTTCTGTATTCCCAGCACCTTGGAAGTGGCCTGGGGACAAGCAATGACATCACATATACCAGGGCTACCAAAAGCGTAGGAATGAACCATAAAAGCGTTCCAAGAATATTTGCTTACTGGTATGCATTGGATTAAACACACCCTTCCTAGAAAGAAGTGGGATGATAACTGATGGAACTAAGTAACATGTTATGGTACATATGCAATACTATACCAGTGCATTGCTGCATGTGTTAGTGATCTGAGTATCATTACTTGTTCTCTTGGTTACGATCACACCAAACTGGAGCACGACCAGTTGCTTACTTGATTGCCACATACAGGTTCCGGAGAACCAATAACCCTATCCATGCTAGCTAGTGTACCAGATCCATGCTATTGCATCAGACTGTCAGGTAATCAACACATAGTGATCAACACATGATCATCAGGTGACCTACACATGAACATCAGGTGACCTACACATGATCATCAGGTGACCTCATCAGGTGACCTACACATGATCATCAGGTGACCTACCAGCTGAGTAAACCCAGTGATGCCTATGACCTCAATCAGCTTGTCGTCGTGGGAAGGAGCCAAGAAACCCTGCAATGAGAAGAATCAGAATCAGCCTGCATACATGGTATTTGGCCAGGAGGTTCACAGGTCTGAAGCAGGGGTAAGGTCATAAGGTGGTGGGGGGGAGGGGGAATAGGGTCCACAAGGCTCAATGGTAGCATCATGTCACTCACGTCCTTCTCTTTGTCAGTGCCCCAGAAGTTAGTTCCAGCCATGTAGCTTGGTATGTTGAGGAACACCAGCCCTTGAAGCTTCTGAGGTAGCACAATCGGCTTCCCATCACACTGCATGGGGGAAGGCGGAGACATGTTGCCATGGACGCTTAGTTCCAAAACAGAGAAGGGCTCACCATGAGGCTAAGCCTTCTCTCGAGGTAGCGCTGAGTGTTGAAGAGGAACTCCTTTCCTCCCAACAGCCCATAAAGCATCATGTTCTTGGTACGACTTCTGTTAGGTGAGGAAATTGGCTAATGTCAAAGTTTCCATACACACATACCCCTGGCCAACACAGTTACTAGACATGCGCATTTGCACACATACACACCCACATGCACACACACACACACACACCTGCATGCATACACACGCACACATACACACATTCACACACACATACATACACACACACACACACACACACACACACACACACACACACACACACACACACACACACACACTTTGATTAGCTTGGGTGCAGAAATGACTCACGAGTATACAGCCGGTGATTTGTCCCTAGTGTTGTTGAACTCATAAGCAATCTTTGCATCAAGCCCAACCCCCAGGTAATTGTTGATGCTGGCAATCTCCCTCATATCTGCTAAAGGACTGCCCACACACACACACACACACACACACACACACACACACACCTTTGTCAAGTCATCACCGCACATGGCCATCTCAACTTACGGTGACAATTCGACAACAGAGCCATGGTGCCCCAGCGCTCTCTTCACTTCACACAACACCTGGCGCCCAGCCTCATGCTGACCCGCCCTAGCCATGTTCTCAGGTGGGCTCTCATTCCCCTTCTCATCCCCCTTTTCAGGTGAGTCCAGACGGCCCTTGGTTTTGTTGCCACTGTTGTTTGAAGCCTCACTGACATTAATGGAGAGAAGTCCCTGGGATTTCATAGCCCTAGCTAGGCCCTCGATCTCTGCCTTAATCAACACCTCATCTTGGACTGCTGTTAACAAATAAAGACTAACACGTGCACCTGGAAACTTACACGTACTACTACTACGACCATTTCCCTTTCATTCCATGCCATCAACACTACCAATACCACCATCACCATCTTCCATCATTATCACACCTCACTCCCCATCTTCCATCACCCACACATCACCATCTTCCATCACTCCACCCACCACCATCTTCCATCACTCCACCCATCACCATCTTCCATCACTCCACCCATCACCATCTTCCATCACCCCACCCATCCCCATCTTCCATCACTCACTCCACCCATCACCATCTTCCATCACTCCATCCATCACCATCTTCCATCACTCCACCCATCACCATCTTCCATCACCCCACACATCACCATCTTCCATCACCCCACCCATCACCATCTTCCATCACTCCACCCATCACCATCTTCCATCACTCCATCCATCACCATCTTCCATCACTCCACCCATCACCATCTTCCATCACCCCACACATCACCATCTTCCATCACCCCACCCATCACCATCTTCCATCACTCCACCCATCACCATCTTCCATCACTCCACCCATCACCATCTTCCATCACTCCATCCATCACCATCTTCCATCACCCCACCCATCACCATCTTCCATCACCCCACCCATCACCACCTTCCATCACTCCCACATCACCATCTTCCATCACTCCACCCATCACCATCTTCCATCACCCCACCCATCACCATCTTCCATCACCCCACCCATCAACATCTTCCATCACCCCACCCATCACCATCTTCCATCACCCCACCCATCACCATCTTCCATCACCCCCCATCACCATCTTCCATCACTCCACCCATCACCATCTTCCATCACCCCACCCATCACCATCTTCCATCACTTCCCCACCCATCACCATCTTCCATCACTCCACCCATCACCATCTTCCATCACCCCACACATCACCATCTTCCATCACTCCACACATCACCATCTTCCATCACCCCACCCATCACCATCTTCCATCACCCCACACATCACCATCTTCCATCACTCCACACATCACCATCTTCCATCACTCCCCACCCATCACCATCTTCCATCACTATCCCATTACATCACCACCTCCCCATGTCACTTACATGAGGCAGCTACGTCCAACACTCCCTTGACCGCCTTCTTCACACTGTTGGCACGTGCCATCAGGGCCTCTCTAGACTGGAACCCCTCCCCCGCTAACAGAGGGGCGTGTCCAAAGGGAGGAGCTCTGGTCCCTCCCCCAGACCGCCTCCAGGGCCTTGAGCTCTCTTCCGAGAGGACGGTACAATCTGGGACATAGGGTGTGGCCACATTCAGCAATGACCGATGATGTCATGGCATGTGTCTTCTGTGTCCTGATGAGCAAAGCTGATCTGCTTGCAAACCCGGCATAGCAACCTGAGAATTGTAGAGGAGGCAGGAGAGGGGTGTGAGTGGGAGGGAGAGGAAGGGAGGGAGGAAGGAAAGGAAGCGAGAGAGGGGAGGGGAGGGGCGAGGAAGGGGAGAGAGGGGAGGGGCGGGGGAGAGCGAGAGAAGGATAGGAGAGAGGGAAAGGGGATGGTAGAGAGGCTGATGAAGTGGGGAAAGGAGAGAGAGAAAGGAGAGAAGAGAGGGGAAGGGGAGGGATGGAGGAGAGGGGAAGGGGAGGGATGGGAGGGAGAGGGGAAGGGGAGGGATGGGAGGAGAGAGGAAGGGGAGGGATGGGAGGAGAAGGGAAGGGGAGGGATGGGAGAGAGATGATGTGTGAGAGATGGAGGTGAGGGGGCATTTCAGCTGTTCATAAATGCGAACATCTAACCAGGCAGAGGAAATGGTTGATAGGAAGTGAAGGATGGACTCCTGCATGTTGTCTACCGATGGGCACAGCTGCTTCTGCTCCGTTGTCATGGGTACAGCTCTGCCTTCACTTTGGACAATGTCCACAGTATCTGATGGATGCACACACACTCTGGTGACCAGGTCCTCAATCCCCGAGTCTGGTGAGGTGAGGGAGAAAGGATCCCCATTCCTTGGACTTGTGGGAGAAGCAAAATCGTGGGCACCAGGAACTACATGTACAGCATCAGCAGTGTTGACTGCGGTGGTGATGGTGGCAGTGGTGATGGTGGCGGTGGTGATGGTGGGAGTGGCAGTGGTGTGGTCATGTGCTCCAGACAGGGACAGAGAGAAGTGGCGATGAGAGGACTGCAAGATGAGGCAACACAGGTCAGATCTGTACCACAAAAGAAGTGTCCATATACACTATTACAAACCTTCATCCCACTGGTCTACTACATGAAATGTATGAAATGTACAGACTGCATTCATTCATAACACATGCACCAATACCTATATGTACACAAGGGGAGGGGAGGGGGAATGATTGGGTAGTTGGGTAGTGGATGAATGCAAGTGTGGAGAGACCTGTTTGCTGGTGTGCTGGTGTGCTAGTGTGCTGGTGTACTGATGTGCTGGTGTGCATTGTTGTATTTGATGCACACACACACAAACGTTAGCACACACACATAATCACTCACATGGTGTACACATGCAATCACACACTGCACACACACACACATTGGCACACACACAAGTTGGCACACACACAAACACACATGTTGGCACACACACACATACACACACACATATACACACACACATACACACACACACACATACACACACATTGGCACACACTGGACACACCCATTAACACTCACTCTCGTGTTCTGGACCTCCAAAGAGGATACATCCACATCCACCGACCTGCTGTACTGAACACTCCATCGATCGAGCAACCTAAAAGTACTCATTTCCATCTCAGACAAGACCTGGGGTAGCCTGTCTTCGTCACCACACTGGGCACCCCACCCGAGGACCCTGGCCATATCATTTCCTGTTCCTAATGGAACCACACCCACCATGCACTACACACACATACATGCACACATACACACACACACACACACACACAACATTTGGCAGATTTGGAGGGAGACACAGGCAAGAAAGAGGTTAATCGTTGGTTAGCCTGGTTCCCAGTCCACATACCTTGGAGTGCAGCTGCAGTCGGTCTATTGCGGACAGTACCCAGCCGATACTTCCGTCTCCTCCAAACACCAGAACCTTGAAGCTCTCAAAGCCTTTGAACAGTTCCAGCCTTAGATGTGCATGTTGGTACACAATCATCCACAAGCACACACATACACACACACATGCACAAACACACACGTAGACACACGTTACAAACATTGCAAATGAGTACAGAAACACCCAAATTTGCCCACCCCCACACAGATGGTTCATTAAAATCAACTATCAAACACGCAGAAGGAAGAGTGGGCAGAAATACAGGTAACCAATTTCTTCTCAGATATAACAATACTTCTATTGATAGCCCACTCTCAATTTATTTATTTATTGGAAGGATGCCTTGTGATAAGCAAACCACACATAGTAGTGGAGATATGGCTGTTAAAAAAAAAAAGTATGAATTTCCGTCCAGCCATAGTATGTCAGCAAGATGCCTTCTAACCCAATAACAACATGGTGAATATGATCCCCAACCTCCTAGAATCCAGGAACATAAATACAGGGAACATGAAGTCTGAGATGACACAAAATATCACAGCTTTGAACTGGCATGTGAGGAGATCAGGTGAGCAGTCATGTGAGGAGATCAGGTGAAGCAGTCATGTGAGGTGAGCAGACAGAGTTGGGAAATCATTAGTGCATTAGGAAGCTGGGGAGATAAAGCCATGCAGAGATTTTTTCCCCATGTGGCAAACCAACTTGCCATCCAGGAGTTGCACCTCCTGGCATCCATTTTACTGTCACCTAAGGAACACCCGTAGGAAACCAGAGCAGCATGGTCAGCTCACCTGAATTACACGTATCACGATCCAATCCAGTGCACATACTGCACATGAATGTATTTATAATCTAGTTATTATAGTTATAATCTAGTTATTAAAGTTATTAAAAAGGGACAAAACTCTAGTGGCAAATGGCCAGAAAGGAGGAGGGGACAAGGGACAAGGGGTGCTGGCTCACCCAAGGTCTGGTCCCGATATGGCCAAGTCAAACACTTGCACTGGATTGAGCCAATACTTGAGCTTCCTCAGGAACCGAACACCCTAAGGCCACGAGAGAAGGTATGTTTGCACCAACGAACACTATAAAAGCAACCATTTGCACATCACACACATCACATACACCACACACATACATCACACATATACATCACACACCACCATGTAAGCTGACAAGTACACCTCAATCACATGCACATAAGCATACGTCCATGTGTCAATGTAGTTCAAAACATATCGTTCCAAGTTCACACCTTGTACAATCCACCAGCACACACCCACACACTGTGTCCCCCACCCACCCACCCCACCCCACACACATACACACACACACACATACTTGATTGTTGCCACTCTTTGAGTTCACCAAAGCCAGAATAGGACTGAACCCAGATACACAACATGGCTATGGATATGGAAAGTGAAACACAGGTAAGATAGGCATGTAAGGTCCACATATGCATATTATGCAAATAGAAACAAAAGACATGAATACATGTACATGCCAAATAGAAACAAAAGACATGAATACATGTACATGCCATTCACACATACACCTCACATATACACACACATACACACACCACCTACCTCCCACATTCCTTTCCTGACAGCATCCGAGCGTCGAATGGCAGAAGGAGGTAGAATGCATGACCTCAGGTTGCCAAGGCAACACTGAGGAGCAATCTTGTCGATGCAGTCTTTGTGAACCTGATGACAACCAAACCATCAATGTAACGCACACACACACACATCCAATGTAAAATGGACATATGCTTAACGTAACATGCACACACATATATACACACATACACACACACACATACACACATACACAACACACATACACAACATACAAAACACACACACACACATAATACACACACACACACACATAATACACACACACATACTGTCTTCTTGCACCATAGACACCTCAGGTCTTGTGCCCTCCTTGTATGACTGCATGCTCTATCACAACAGATACACTTTGCTCCACTAGGAAGATTCCCCTCCACCCATTGGTGGGGCATTGTTAGCTGTAACCAGGGGCAACAAAGGTAACTGGTGTAAAAGTACACAAGAGTGCTACGTGGTGCACCATGGTGTGCAGAAGTATGCAATGGTATGCACGAGTATACAATAGAGTCTGTAGAAGTATGCAATGGTATGCACGAGTATACAATAGAGTCTGTAGAAGTATGCAATGGTATGCACGAGTATACAATAGAGTCTGTAGAAGTATGCAATGGTATGCACGAGTATACAATAGAGTCTGTAGAAGTATGCAATGGTATGCACGAGTATACAATAGAGTATGCAGAAGTATGCAATGGTGCACATGAGTACACTAGTTAGCAATGTTAATTACACAGGTGTGCAGTAGTGTGTAGGGTACCATTGCTACCATTTCCAACTGCTACCAGTGAAATAATCAATGTCAGAACTTAGCAACCAATACGATACATATCATTAGTTATGTAATCATGTGACATCATTGCATGGCTCAATCAATGTTGTGTGGTGGCTTAGGATATTGCCCCCCCCCCCCCCCCCCCCCCCCCCCTTCCCCCGCACAGCTGTTATCTGCAAAGGTGATATTCTTAACCTCCCCTTCAACATATCACCAACTACAACCATCAATTAGAACTTTTCTTCTGTCTTTACCCAATAGTGTAGAAAGCTCGCACCCACCAGGAAGTTCACATCACACCCACCAGGAAGCCCCACCAGGAAGTTCACACCACACCCACCAGGAAGCTCACACCACATCCACCAGCAAGCTCACACTCACCAGGAAGCTCACACCCACAAGGGAGTTCACACCACACCCACCAGGAAGCTCATATCACCACACAACCACCAACCAGAAACCTAAGTTTCTCCCCCCCCTCCCCCTCCTCCTCCTCCCATATGTAGTGAGCTAGCTAAAGCATTGCTAGGCAATGAGCATACCGGACCACACTCATTAGCTAAAGCTTTGAATATCTTGCACTTGCTTGTTGACCATTCCCATGGCAACAAAGGACTCACCTCTATTCTTTCTCCTTCCTCCTCCTCTCACCTCTGGCTCCCAACACACCACCCCTCCCTCTCACCTTCCCCTTCTACCTGCTCACCTCAGACCCCAGGACCGCACCATCCCTCTCTATCTGGTCCCGGGTGGTCCACTTGCACTTCCTGCTGGCTCCTCCCACACACTTGCGATGGCACCTCAGTTTGCATATCTCACAGGCCAGGCTGCTGCCAGACATTCCCGCCTCCCCACACACTGTACACACCATCTGGCGAGGATTGGAGTGGGAGGCTGCAAATAGGGAGTGCTGACCTTCCAACTCCTTCAGAGTCTCGATGATACCCTGTACAGAGGTGTGTGTGGTGTGCGTGTGGCGTGTGATGTGCGTGCACGTGTGTATGTGTGTTTACGATTGTAATTGCATTTGTGTGCAAATGCGTGTGTGGTATATGTGGTGTGTGTGTGTGTGTGTGTGTGTGTGTGTGTGTGTGTGTGTGTGTGTGTGTGAACATATCAAATGCTTAGTGTGCATGTTCTAACAATGTGACTTGCTCCTAATGAATGATGTCATAGTATCCCAGACATGTGTCTCTGAACACAGGATGTTGTGTCACTAAGCACTCCATGACACAAAACACAGGATCAAAAATACCTGACTGGTTTTCATCAGGTATGCACACCCCCTCCCCCGGCCACCTCCTCATGTACACCCCCTCCCCCGGCCACCTCCTCATGTACACCCCCTCCCCCGGCCACCTCCTCATGTACACCCCCCCCCGGCCACCTCCTCATGTACACCCCCTCCCCCGCCACCTCCTCATGTACACCCCCTCCCCCGGCCACCTCCTCATGTACACCCCCCCCCCCGGCCACCTCCTCATGTACACCCCCTCCCCCGGCCACCTCCTCATGTACACCCCCTCCCCCCCCCCGCCACCTCCTCATGTACACCCCCTCCCCGGCCACCTCCTCATGTACACCCCCTCCCCCGGCCACCTCCTCATGTACACCCCCTCCCCCGGCCACCTCCTCATGTACACCCCCTCCCCCGGCCACCTCCTCATGTACACCCCCTCCCCCGGCCACCTCCTCCTGTACACCCCCTCCCCGCCACCTCCTCATGTACCCCCTCCCCCGGCCACCCGGCCACCTCCTCAAGTACACACGTAAACACAATGGACAACACTTCACACATATCCACACTTCACACATATCCACACTTCACACATATCCACACTTCATACATATCCACACTTCACACATATCCACACTTCACACATATCCACACTTCATACATATCCACACTTCACACATATCCACACTTCACACATATCCACACTTCATACATATCCACACTTCACACATATCCACACTTCACACATATCCACACTTCATACATATCCACACTTCACACATATCCACACTTCACACATATCCACACTTCATACATATCCACACTTCACACATATCCACACTTCACACATATCCACACTTCATACATATCCACACTTCACACATATCCACACTTCACACATATCCACACTTCATACATATCCACACTTCACACATATCCACACTTCACACATATCCACACTTCATATGTGCGTGCAATGCGCTTACAAATGCAAAGGACACACACACACACACACACATACACACATACACACACATACACACATACATACACACACACACATACACAAATGCAAAAGCCTTCAGACCCACGCACATGCAAACACCCATTGGACTCCACAGACACAACACAGTGAGATAAGTGAGTGTATAGAATATGCAACTGCATGCATTGCTAACAGGCATCAAAGATGTGCAGACCAAGTATTCACAACAGCCTAGTAGTGACTGGGGATGTCACCTTCAGAAAGCCGAGTGCCATTAATAGGCTAGTGTAGAGCACCACCCACCCAACCCACACACCCACACACCCCACACACCCACCCAACCCACACACCCACCCACCCCACACCCAACCCACACATACATATACACACATGTAAACACACATACATACATGTATAGACATGCTACCATCTCACATTACAAAATATCCACCAGCACATACACCAAGCACATACACCACCAGCACATACACCAAGCACATACACCACCAGCACATACACATATACCACCCAGCACATACACCACCAGCACATACACCACCAGCACATACACATATACCACCAGCACATACACCACCAGCACATACACCACCAGCACATACACTACCAGCACATACACCACCAGCACATACACTACCAGCACATACATTGTCCTTCTTGGAAAAGTGTGCAGCCAACTTGAATGCCCCTATCCAATCCTCCATGTGCTTCCGACTAGAAGCTGAGAAAACCAAACTGTTTTCTGCAACCAGAATCTGCATTGGACAAGCCAGTGGTTCATGCAAAATATTCCAAAAATGTTGCCAGTGTACATATAGCACATCATCACACATGCACAATACAGATACACACACACACATGCACACACACACACACACATCAATGGATTCACATAAATGAGCACACAAGTTACCATGAAACAATGCTTCAAGTTTTTGGCCCCACTTTCAGCAACACTGGTGTTCTGAAGTGACACTTCTTCTCTCAGTTTGTCCTACAAGTGGGGGAAAGAAGATTAGTCTTCTGAAAAGATAATGCCACTGTTTTTGCAAACAATGAAATTGTTCTACAGATGGAATAGACAACATCCATTGAAACACAAATGACATCCTCATCATACTCTGCAAAACACAGGCACAGCCATGACACTCTGCAAAACACAAATATCTACACAATCGCATGCAAATCTAAACCCAGTATGCAAATGAAGCATGCTGACACAAGCCACCATCCACATACGTACACAAACCCAGCACACACACACACACACACACACACACACACACACACACACACACACACACACACACACACACACACACACACACACACACACACACACACACACACACACACACACACACACACACACACACACACACACACACACACACACACACACACACACACACACACACACACACACACACACACATGGGTTGGGGTTGGTTACAATGGACAAAAAAAAACGAAAGAACAGTGGACTTGTTTCTTCTTACATCTGGAGTCCTGGAGATAAAGAGTTTGTCCCCATCGATTACGCAATACTTCTTTGACCACCTCTGTACAGAGATATATGTGTTAGATAATTTTTTGTGTGGTGTGTGTGGGGTGAGAGCTAAGGGGAGAGACGGCGAACAAACACACACATATAAACACGCACACACAAACACACACACATAAACACACACAAACATACACACATAACACACACACACTCACGTGTCCTAGGCGGCGCGCGCTCACCTGAAAGGTCTTTTGAAGGTCGAGATAGCCTTCTTTAATGACGTCTGCCTGGATAAAGTAAATTCATAAAACAAGCAAGCATCGATCGGTCGCTCGTATCGTACACCCACAGACTGTCGCATCACGTCAACGCAACTATCACAAGCCATCACAACCTCCTTCGGCCTCCAGCGAAAAACGCGTGAGAAGGCAAAAAAAAAAGAAAAAGAACGAGGTCGCAAAGTGCGGGAACCTACCGCCTACGCGTGGCTAATACGAAGCCGTATGTGACACACAAAAACGCTAACGCTTAAAAACTTGATCAAAGGGGAGATGACCTTGCGCTAGGCCACAGGCAACAGAGCCACAAGCAAGTGCGGAGCTTGCGAACCGGATGCCTGATTTATAAATCTATCACCTCGGTAATATTACATTATATGATCGGAAGGCATGTAGCGTAGCTTCTACCTTGGTGGGTGCACCGTCGGAGAGGCTAATCCTCCTCTGTCGAGATGCAAGTATGTTATCGTCTTCCACCATCACTTCGTCGCTAGACCCCGACGACTCCAGCTGGTTCACATCGGAATGTTCCGTCAACTGTCCTTGCTGGTGTTCCGACACTTCGCTTCGAGACTGGCTCATTGTGGTGACGGCCGCGCGCTTGCAAAGCGATGGTACTTATGCTTATGTAATGCCACGCTTAACGCCCACGGCTTTTTGTAGATGCGGGGAAAACTCGTGCCCAGATCAACTTAGGTGATCGTTTGCGGTACAGCAATAATACATCTCGCTAATAAAATAACTATCGATGCTGTGAGGCTGATGCAAAACATATTCGAGCCTATGCTGGGCTTGAATTGGATCAACGGTATAAAAGCCATCTTGGACACAGAATGTAAATACTGTTAGTCTAATTCAAGCCATTTAATAACGTTTTGTGCATAAGGTCTGTACCATAGACTTGCTGCATGTTCACACGCGCGCGCACACACACACACACACACACACACACACACACACACCACCCATCTGTACTTGGCCACATTCCTGAGTCTACGCCAGACATCAATCTCACTTGCCAGAGTTCATCAATACCCCTGCTTGCATCTTCTCTTTGTTGGAATGCAAGCATTATAGCACAAAGCTTCCTGGCTTAGAACACACTGATGGTTTCACATCTAGTTGAATGCAAACATGATGCATTCAAACCACATAGCAGAAGAGGGATGTGTCTGCAGATGATATTCAGTTCATTATGGGCTTGCATTGTGACACCAAATCTAGTTTGGCAACTCAATAGCTTACTGATAGTGTGTTGTGTACAGTGTGTATGGTTGCCTTGTGGGCAACTGTCAGCCTGCATGGGGAACACAGAAGGTGTATAGTGACTTGCAGAATAGGAAAGAGATGGTAATAAAGGATGATGGGATTGCATGGGAAGAACAAAAATGCATTTATCCTATGTGTCATTGCTATCAGTCAAAACTAATGATAGGCTTAATTAAACCGTATTCTCCGTATGCTACATTTCATATTATCTTCCCCTTCCATCTTCTCTTGTTCACTTTACCCCACTCCCAGACCTCCTGACCTGTTAGTATACAGTATCCAGCCTGGAAGTCAACGATTACAACATTCATTGGGCACTAATGTAGTCCCTTTGGACCATTACCCCACTAGTGAAGGCATTTAGATAGTATCTGTGGTTGTCCATAATAATCACCTCTTAATTTGGTATGTCATTTGTGCAAATCGGCAGCCAATCTCTCCTAAGGCTTTGCTGTCTTGTCATATTGTGATTGCCATCTCTTTTCTGTTTGGGTTTCAGTAGATGCATATGTAGTTATTCATTACACTGCTGCCATCAACATTTGTTTAGCAATAAATAATTCACAGCACTAAGGCACCATTATTACTGTATAAACACCTCAAGCCAGGTGATCAGACATAAGTGTCAAATTATTTGATTGGGATTGTATGTTCACATATTTTTGATTACAGCAGTGTATCTCACACGTGCTGATTACGGATGCTGAAGGCCAGAGGATTACAGCAGTGTATCTCACACGTGCTGATTACGGATGCTGAAGGCCAGAGGATTACAGCAGTGTATCTCACACGTGCTGATTACGGATGCTGAAGGCCAGAGGATTACAGCAGTGTATCTCACACATGCTGATTACGGATGCTGAAGGCCAGAGGGTTCTAAATCTGAACAAAGCAGTAGTAAGTGTTCAATAGCAAATACACAGAAACTTAATAATTTATGGAAGAATTCTATGTTGTTCGGAGCACTACAAGAATCTGTCCAATCAAATATGTCATTTCAGAGTTAAAGCGGGAGATAAACAAAGTATGATTGTGTAACACACCACACCTTCAAAACACCTGCAACTGGAATGACCAGTTCTGACGCCTACACCCAATGCTGCTGAGCTTGTGTGGTCTTGGATTTATACAACCAGCTGAGGAATGTGATTGCTGACGTGAGACATAACTGCATATTTGCTCAGCATTTTAAAAACTTAATATATAATACAAAATGTTTGCCAGATTAAATAAACTGTAATAGTCATCCCGAATAAAATAATAGCTGAAAAACACTAGATGTGAATATAAATAGAAGCAAATAATGACATAAACACGATTGATGGTAGGTTTTGATAATTTCAAGACAAATTAAGTGCTTTAAAATCAAGAGCTCTCCAATTAAAGATCATTGCTGCAAAAAGATAAACTTTCCAGTATAAGCCAAAAAAAAAAAAGTAACACTTGCAATGAAATGTATGGCTAATTAAAAATTCAGTGCTTTACAACTAAGTGACAGATAGTTTGATTCCCAGTGTGTAAAAATCACTGTGTGCAGAGATTTCTACAAAATTAAATCTTGAAAAACATGGTCCCTTTTCGTTGCAACAATCCCATATGCAACATGTAGTTATGTTTCAAAGCAAGACTCAATTCAGTGTTGCAGCATTGAAGAACTTATCATAGTGAAGTTAACAGTTTGCTAGACACATTTAGACGAGCTCAACATCACTTAATTCATCTCAACATCCTATTTTATAACTCAATTACATGCTGCTCAATTTGTATTCTGTATAGTCTAACCAGAAAGGCAGAACAGTGCAATACAGAAATTATATGGTGCATTGAAAACACTCAACAAATAAATATTTTCAGAGACTAAAAGGCACAAATGAAATGCAAAGAAAGAAGTGGAGAAGATATCAAAATTGGCAACATCGAAAATTCTCAGAGTCAAAATTTCTAGAGCAATGGGTACATTCACATATGACAGAAAGAGTCCCTGTGCAGTCCTGTCTGTCACTGACAGGGACTAAGAGGTGGGGTGCTTGGCTCTGCTACCATACAGTAGCAAACACCTTTATCAGCTAAAGAAAAAGAAAGAAAAAAAACACAATTCAAAAACTTTCTGACCAATCTGAATCATATCTGCCTTACACTCATCCAGACACATCATATTCTCTCTCTCTCTCTCTCACACACACACACACACACACACACACACACACACACACACACACACTATGCGCCAACAGGTAACTCCTTCCCTTGTCATCTACTGTAGACCCTCCCCCCTCCTCGCCCCTCTCTTACCTTCTCCCGATCGCTGTCTTGTTCAATTCCAATCGTCTCCAATTCCTCGTTACTCACTTCCCCAAGAAATGCGACCTTATCGTACCCATTCCTGAGCAACGTGTCTGCAAAGTGCTGCAGCCCATGCTGCTCCAATAGCTTAAACACCTCGTTAGTCTCCACCTGCACACACACACACACACATACACACACACACACACACACACACACACAGTTACATGCAGGGGTAGAGTGCGTGGGATTGCGTGAAGGCCAGATACAACAACAAGACCTCTCCCTACTACCTTGGCAGAGGTCTGCTTCATTGGGGGCAGGTCGCTTGATCGCAAGGGAGGGGGATCATGGTGAAACCGTGCTGGGAGAGGGGGAGAACTCTCAAGGCTAAAATGGCGGGATGACAGTCCTGAGTCCATGCCAGATGGCGGTCTGTACGCGGGAGGGGGTTGGTGTGTCTCTGAATAAGGTCTAGCATCAAATGAAGGAGGCTTCTTCTGACGCAAAGGATTCTGGACAGGGGGTATTGGAAGAGGTCTCTCCTCCTGTGGGTCATAAGGGGGAGGAGGAAAGATGGATGATACAAGAAAAAGAAAGGTTTCAGATTGCTCCACAGGCAATCAAACTCACTAAGTGTGCTTTAGGAACATTCTGTCTGAGAAGAGTTTAAAAATAAAGGGAAACCGTGAGTACACATACACACATGCACACATCACCACTACCACATTTGCCCCACACGCACATTAATCTGTCTGCCTATCAATCACTAGCTCACCAATATAGTGCAAAAAATCAGCAGACACAATCACAATCACACAGAAACAACACACACACACACACACACACACACACACACACACACACACACACACACACACACACACACACACACACACACACACACACACACACACACACACACACACACACACACACACACACACACACACACACACACACACATACATACACATACCTTGATGAGGCAACAGCTGGAATTTCCTTGCTGGGCACATTCGATGTTTGTCGTTTGGAATATGGAGGAGGAGGTGGAAGCGTTTCACTGAATCCTCGGTTGTTGTTCAGGTCCGGAGAGGCTGGGCGACCATCTGGAGGATGAGGCATGGCAACACGTGTCGAGTGTTCAAAACTTCTGGGGGCAGGTTTGGGGGTAGCCCTATCCGCAACTGCTGAAGTTGGTGCTCTGGGGCGATAGTCTGAAAAGAAAAGACCAACACATTACCCACCCACACCAGCCATCACATCACCACATTACCCACCCTCACCAGTCATCACCACATTACCCACCTTCACCAGCCATCACATCACCACATTACCCACCCTCACCAGTCATCACCACATTACCCACCCTCACCAGCCATCACCATATTACATCACACATCAATATATTACATCACATCAATATATAGGACACTATGAGAATGAAAGTAGAATGGTAACTATGCACTCCATGTGTGTGTGTGTGTGTATGTGTGTGTGTATGTGCGTGTGTGTGTTGTGTGTGTGGTGTATATGTGTGTATGCGTGTGTGTATGTGTGGTGTATATGTGTGTATGTGTGTGTGTATGTGTGTGTGTATGTGCATCTTTAAGCCAACCTAAACTTTTGCTGCCTTCAACAGCAGAATCATGTCTGCTTCTGCTGTTTGCTAAGGAAATCACAAAGAAATTAAACACAGTACCCTAATGAATAAATAAATGACCTACCATCGTCCTTCTTGTCTTCCTTCTCTACATTCACCACACCTGGCATGAACGAAATGATGGAACAAGTTAATTAATCACAGGTTATAGCATGACGTCAATGGAGAAATGTAATTATCAAACACAGCGCTGCAAGATATTTCTGAGACAGTGCTAAATAAGCCGTAACATGCACACTCACTGTACAGTGCTTACCAAATTGAATTACATCTCTTCAAACACACACACACACACACACACACACACACACATACACACACACACATACACACATGCACACACACACATACACACACACATACTCGCACACACACACACACACATACACATACACACACACACACACACACACACACTCGCACACACACATCCACAACACAAAAGCACACTCCAAACGTACCGTAAATATCATTTTCGGAAGCTTTGTAATTGGGTAGAGTGATATGAATAAAAGCCCTGCGTGCAATGGGAAAAACGTTGTATCCAATCAATCATTTTACATGCAGTTGTATCAAATCAATCATTTTACATGCAGCTGTATCCAATAACAGTTTTACATGCATCAAAACACCACTAACACAATGGGTGTGGCAAAAAGAAGCCACAAAAAGGCAGATGCACATGATGTCATTACTGAACACCTACTGGCAATGCTAAGTTCGTTACCTTTCTAACAAGATTTTCAACATGATTATTATGCAGTGCTTCATCTAATATCCTCCCCCTCCCCCCCCCCCCCCCACACTATGTACACATGGGATAGTGTCCAACATAATCACCTTGCCCCGGACCAGCAAAGCAAGAGCAACGGAAATGTACGGCTAATTAAAAATTCAGTGCTCCACAATTCCACAATGGATAGTCCAATTTCTGGTGTGTAAGAAGATTTCATTTGATAGAGGATCTTTCCAGTTCGCAGAAAACTAACCACAAAGGCGATTAGGCTGGACACTGTCACATATTAAATAAACGCATGTGCAGGATCAAGGAATCACATGGCAGACGTCTTACTCAAAAGTCCCTGCTGAAAGCCCCTGGTGAATAAGATCTCCACTGACACACGTTGGTTTAGGTCCAAATGTGGACTTGAGGGGTACGCAACATTCTCCTGCATGAGTGAACAAAATGATATGCATCAATAAAGCACCCCACACTCCATCACAATTTCCGCCCTTTCACACCTCAGCTTCATCCCACCCCACCCACTCCACCATAAGGCACCCTCATACCCACTCCACTATAAGGCACCCTCACACCCACTCCACATAAGGCACCCTCAAACCCACTCCACATAAGGCACCCTCACACCATAAGGCCCCCTCACACCCACTCTACCATAAGGCACCCTCACACCCACTCCACCATAAGGCACCCTCACACCCACTCCACCATAAGGCACCCTCACACCCACTCCACCATAAGGCACCCTCACACCCACTCCACTATAAGGCTCCCTCACACCCACTCCACATAAGGCACCCTCACACCCACTCCACATAAGGCACCCTCACACCATAAGGCCCCCTCACACCCACTCCACCATAAGGCACCCTCACACCCACTCCACCATAAGGCACCCTCACACCCACTCCACCATAAGGCACTCTCACACCCACTCCACATAAGGCACCCTCACACCCACTCCACATAAGGCACCCTCACACCCATACCACCATAAGGCACCCTCACACCCATACCACCATAAGGCACCCTCACACCCACTCCACCATAAGGCACCCTCACACCCATACCACCATAAGGCACCCTCACACCCATACCACCATAAGGCACCCTCACACCATAAGGCACCCTCACACCCACTCCACCATAAGGCACCCTCACACCCACTCCACCATAAGGCACCCTCACACCCACTCCACATAAGGCACCCTCACACCCACTCCAACATAAGGCACCCTCACACGCACTCTTACCATAAGGTTTATTGCCCTCCACTGACTTGAGCATCACCAGCATGAATTGGCTCTCCAGGAACCCTTGCTCTGTCACAATCGGCTTGATCTATGGTTTGGGGGAGGGGGAGGGGAAGTGGATTGTGCTAAATAGGGTGTGAGGGGGGATAAGGGAAGGGGTCACATACCTTCAGGACTGGGTCTGGGGAGTCCCACAAAGGTGAGGTGGTGGTCAGCCTTTCATCAAAACGTTCATTACAGCGGAATGTCTGAATCCCTCCTGTGGAACACATCAGTTACAGGTATGTAGCCATTATCGGTATGGCAAATGCTAACAGGCTGGCAGCCAACACTCCACCACTTGATCCCTGCTATCACACCCAATGCTATAACAGGCGGCTGCCAACATCTGATCCTGCTATGACTAACCAGCTGCCAACACCCCCTCCATCTCTAGTCCCTGCATCACATCAATGACAAGCCAATGCACGCATCCTGCTGACCTGGCATACAGTATGTACATGTGGTTTCAACTTTCTGATTACAATGTTTTTTCCTGTACCAGTTCTAACATTGCCATTGCCATCAACCACCACACACAGCCATTTCCTGCCCCCCTCATAATATCACTTCCTCATTGCCATCAACCATCATTATTCCCTCCCATCCCCACCCTCATTGTCACCCACATCACCCTCAACCTATCACCCTCAACCATCACCACCTCATCCTCACTCATCCATCCCCATCACATTATCAACACCAAACCTGCTACCATCACCATCATCACCACTATCCAGCTCACCTTCAAAGCAACTTGAGAACACTTCAAGGTAGAATTGAGCCTTGTCAGTTGTTTCCAGCTAGTGTTAGCAGAATCATAATAGAAAGCCACTTCTGCCCCTCCCCATCTCCCTCCCTCCTAGGACTCCCCCCCTCCTCCCTGGTCCTTACTTCAGCTCTAAACTTGCTCAGTATGACGTAAGTGTTGTCCTGGGTTAATGAGTTGGCTGCGAGGGAAAGGCAAAGACACTCACATACACACACATACATAAGTATATGCGCTAACACATACATGAGCACTTATGTCACACACACAATGCACAAACACCACAGATCACACAATGCACATCTACACAGGGGCACATCTACACACACCACAGGCACATCTACACACACCACAGACACATCTACACACACCACAGGCACATCTACACACACCACACAATGCACATCTACACACACCACACAATGCACATCTACACACCACAGACACATCTACACACACCACAGGCACATCTAAACACACCACAGGCACATCTACACACACCACAGGCACATCTACACACACCACAGGCACATCTACACACACCACAGGCACATCTACATGTACACACACCACACAATGCACATCTACACACACCACACAATGCACATCTACACACACCACAGACACATCTACACACACCACAGGCACATCTACACACACCACACAATGCACATCTACACACACCACACAATGCACATCTACACACACCACAGACACATCTACACACACCACACATCTACACACACCACAGGCACATCTACACACACCACAGACACATCTACACACACCACACAATGCACATCTACACAAACCACACAATGCACATCTACACACACCACAGGCACATCTACACACACCACACAATGCACATCTACACACACCACACAATGCACATCTACACACACACCACAATGCACATCTACACACACCACAGACACATCTACACACACCACAGCACATCTACACACACCACAGACACATCTACACACACCACACAATGCACATCTACACAAACCACACAATGCACATCTACACACACCACAGGCACATCTACACACACCACAGGCACATCTACACACACCACACAATGCACATCTACACACACCACAGGCACATCTACACACACCACACAATGCACATCTACACACACCACACAATGCACATCTACACACACCACACAATGCACATCTACACACACCACAGGCACATCTACACACACCACAGACACATCTACACACACCACAGGCACATCTACACACACCACATAGGGGCACATCTACACACACCACATAGGGGCATATTACACACACCACACAATGCACATCTACACACACCACACAGACACATCTACACACACCACACAATGCACATCTACACAAACCACACAATGCAACATCTACACACACCACAGGCACATCTACACACACCACAGGCACATCTACACACAACCACACAATGCACATCTACACACACCACAGGCACATCTACACACACCACACAATGCACATCTACACACACCACACAATGCACATCTACACACACCACACAATGCACATCTACACACACCACAGGCACATCTACACACACCACAGACACATCTACACACACCACAGGCACATCTACACACACCACATAGGGGCATATTACACAACACCACACAATGCACATCTACACACACCACACAGACACATCTACACACACCACAGGCACATCTACACACACCACACAGACACATCTACACACACCACAGGCACATCTACACACACCACATAGGGGCATATTACACACACCACACAATGCACATCTACACACACCACACAGACACATCTACACACACCACAGGCACATCTACACACACCACACAGACACATCTACACACACCACAGGCACATCTACACACACCACATAGGGGCATATTACACACACCACACAATGCACATCTACACACACCACACAGACACATCTACACACAACCGTCTACCTGGTCCTGACGGAGCATACTGTTTGACTCCACCCACTTGGAACGTGGCAAACACAGGGGAATGGTCGCTGGTCAAAAGATCCTTTGTGCAACCTGTTTGTGTTTGGATCCATGTGAACGACTGCAATGGCACACATATCCCACTCCACCCACCTACAATATCTGTTACCACCTACACCCTACCCCTCCCCAATCCACCCACCCCTCCCCAATCCACCCACCCCTCCCCAATCCACCTACCCCTCCCCACCCTCCCCACTCTACCTACCCCTCCCCAACCACCCACCCCTCCCCCACTGCCCCTATCCACCCACCCCTCCTCACTCCACCTATCCATTCCCACTCCCCAATCCACTTACCCCTCCCTCACCCACCCCTCCCCAATCCACCCACCCCTCCCCACTCTACCTACCCCTCCCCAACCACCCACCCCTCTCCACTCCACCTACCCCTCTCCACTCCACCTACCCCTCCCCAATCCACCTACCCCTCCCCACTCCACCTACCCCTCCCCACTCCACCCTTGCACAAAAGACAACATACCATAGCATGTGTTAATGATCTTGGAAGAAGGGTAGGACTTCCACAGCACACGATCACAGTACGAAGGCACGTTGATACGTATCTGTTACGGTGATGACACTCATGGCATACACAGAGCACAATTCCCAGACCCATGTCACAGATTGGTTGTACACACAGGTTATGAAATCTTACATAATAACGCAGTGGGGGGGGAGGGGCACCCTAACAAAGGCAACCTCTGACGGTGGCAAGCTGGACAGATGCTTCGTGTTTTACTTCTAAAATGAATACCAGAGCAATTCGCCTGCGTGTATGCATCCATCTGCCTGCTACCCACCTAACAGTACTTAACCATCCAGCCAGTGGTCTGCATTGCTGGCAATCTATCTCCTGCATCCCAATACAGAACTCACACAAACCAATGTACCACCCACGCATGCGCTACAGCAATGAAGCGAAGTGTCACCAAATAAAGCACACCCATATAAATCCGATTCCCACAATGCACTGCAGTTGTGTGTATGCGTGTGCGTTTGCGTGTGTGTGTTTGCATGTGTGTGCTTGCATGTGTGTGCATGTGTGTATGTGTTGTGTGCATGCATGTGTGTGTGTGCAGTGTGTGTGTGCAGTGTGTGTGCAGTGTGTGTGTGCAGTGTGTGTGTGCAGTGTGTGTGTGTGTGTGTTTGTGTGTGCATGTGTGTGGGTGTGCATGTGTGTATGCGTGTGTGTGTGATCACGTATGGGTGCTCACCCCAGATCTCTTCTGTTTGACCCACACATAGTCATCAGGGCTTCGGCCGCTCTTGGAAAAGCGGTAAGTTGGCGGGAAAAGAATGGCAGCCTCCTCTGGATCATGTGAGCGGGACAGAGGGGAACAGGCAGAGTGCAAAGGGTAACAAGAGTGAGCCAAGCAAACACGACTGCACTCACCAAACCCCACAAAGACTCTTTTCTTGTCCATTTCCTCCTTCAGTTGGTCAGCAGAGTAAATGGCGTAGTAGTCTTCCTTCTTCACCAACTCAACAATATCCGGTCCTGAATGCTCTATTCTGTAGTTGAGGTCTCCAAAGAAGAACATGTGCTGGAATTGGTCTGTCAGGTCAAACTGGCTGAGCTTTTTGTTCTTAAGGGCAGACATGCCCCTTATGATGTCATGATAGTTCTGGTTACGCCTGGGGGAAATAGGTTTTGGATCATTAGGCATTAGGCCTGAGTGTATGCTCCATTAACACTATTTGCAAGACTTGAAGTTGAACGCTAATATCACATGACAGCACACGTAGATGGCTCGTCTACATTCAGCACGCAATGCATTACCTTTGGCACTTCTCATTGCCTGATGTGAGGTGGGCACTAATAAAGCACATCGAAACACTCCCAAAGTGTAAGGACACTGCGACTGCTCCTTTGTTACCTACAGTAAACACAGAGACAGCAATGTCTCATTAATACACCTCATTGTCAAAAAGTGCCACATGTACATGTACATGCATGTACATGCAAAATCTATCCTTTAAAGCTACACAAAATAAATGACCTGGAGTTAGTTAATAACTAGGCATATATAAGCAGATGTTGTTATAACTAGGCAACATAGTTACCTGCAGTATACCATGTGATCATCACATCCCTTGTTCAAGCGTTTCCTCTCTGTTCCCATTCTCCCCCTTCTACTTACCTAGAGCATTCCCGATTCCAGTCTTGACTTGTGCACACTGGATGTGACTGATCTTCTTGACATGCTCCACCTTCACAAAGATCATGATCCTGATGCCCCACAATGTCTGGCTGGCTATCTTCTCGTAGTCCACATCGTGCAGGGTCTTCAGCGTGTTCTTGATCTTGGCAGCCATGTCTTTCTCACTGGTCCACCCACACTCCTTTGGTGGGGGGGGGGGAGGATGAGGATGGGAGGGGAGAGGACGATAGGTCGGGTCAATAGGAGAATCAGTGATTAACCAGAGGTCACTCAATTGCACCTCACATGCCCAGAGGTCACACAATACATTACCTGCTATGCCCAGAGGTCACACAATACATTACCCACTATGCCACATAATATAAACACTGTATGTCCAGTGGTCATGTTAATGAATCACATTAGGCCACTGAAGGTAACTCGATTTGCATAGTATGTTTTCTTTTACACTCCGCATACTAGCACAGAAGTGTCATGTGACATTTTTGTGTCACTGTCTGGGGGTGACACCCACAAAAGGTTCCACCTGAGGCCCGCTTCTGTAGAGACACTACTTCAATACCTGCCCACCCCACTGAGCACACACACACACACACACACACACACACACACACACACACACACACACACACACACACACACACACACACAAATCAGCACCCCAAAAGGACATCAAACCACATCTCCATACTTCATCCAAAATACCAAATGGGCATCAGACCACACCCACTGGTACCACCCACCTGACATCCAATGGCATACATGTCGTGTGCAATCTGTAGCGAGTAGATGCCAGTCGAACCATAGCCAACAGCCTTGAACCAAGAGGAGATATCAGAGGGAGGACTGGAGTCACCTGTTGCGTACCAAGCAGTAAACATAGTAACATAACCACATAGCAACCTGATAAGGTTAAAAAGCACATAGCAACCTGATAAGGATTAAAAATCACAGACATTGGGTAGGCAAGTGGAAGGGGAGGAAGATTGATACACGTGTAACATAGCATTGAGTATACATACATCGAAATTGTACGTCACATTGAATTCTGCATCAACGCACCCATATTCCATGTTCCCACAAAGAGGGACACGTTGTCCTGGTCACCGTCATTTCCCGCACCCATGCTCTTGTTCTTGATCAGCTGAACCAACTGACAGAAGGTCTCTCGTGCCTGTATCATCGACATGCAAAACAGCAAGCAGTGGCAGGTGTGCACATCATACGCGCACATATATGTATGTGTGCAGGTACAATTCACGCATAGGCAAGTGGTGGTACACAGCATATCCACTGGCATGGGGTCGAATGTACATGTACGCATAGAGCGCACTGTGATAGGTGCACACTTGTGTTGCATAGGTGTGCATAGGCAAGTAGGGCAGTGCCTTGGGAGGGGGTTACATGTGTGTACCAAATGTCTTTCATGAGCTATTGATCATTCATCTATTGAAGTGCAAATAAGGACAAAGAATGTACTGGTTCATCATTTTCTATAACTTTGCACCTATTATTCATAACAACAGAAATAAATGGACCTGTGGAGGTGCACACAGTTCGACTGGCAGCAAACATTTGGCGGTAGAGGGATGTGGACAGCCACCATACAGGGTGCTACTTGATTGGTTGGGTTCCAACATGTAAGCTAGTGTGTTTTGCTGTCAGCTACTTGATTGGTTAGGTTCCAACATGCAAGCACACACACACCAGCACCAGTGCATCTCACAGATATTAATCAACTTTGCCACACCACACTACACCAATTTACATGCAGTACATACATGTATATACACACAAACACACAAACACATACACACATGTATGCAAACACACACACACACACACACACATGCAAACACACACAAACACATGCAAACACATACACACATACACACATACATACCTATGTAATACTCAACATCACAAACCTGCATGCTTTCAAACACGAAGTCCTTTCTCCCTGGGCCAGAGAGAACAACCCCCAACCTCTGCTCCTTAGACCTTGACTTGATCAGTTGCAGAACCTGGTCATGCCTGAATGACCCTAGTGTCGGTATGGCCAAGGCACCCTCCTTGATCTTGACGGTGACCGTGCAGGTCTTGTTGTTCTTCATCAGGGCATTGCCGCTGTCCAACCGGATCCCAAAGCTGACTTCATCATCGTTGAAGTCTTGTACCTCGCTCCGTGTCACTGCAGTCGATGGAGTAGCCCCCTCTGAAGGCTTCTTGGTGTTCAACTCTTTGAACATCTGGCAAGTCTATGAGGGTGAGAGGGAGGGGGTGGAAGGGTGTGTGGGGGGGAGGGATTGGGTGGTGGGAGTGTGGTGAAGGGAGGGAGGGAAAGGGGAATGGAAGAGAGAAGGAAGTGGGAATGGAGAAAGGGAGTGTGGTGAAGGGAGGGTGGGAGAGAAACAGTAAAAGTACAGGAATAGAGAAGAAAGTGCATGCATATGCACAATAGAGGAATAAAAAATGCATTTCACTTTCATTTCCCCACTTAATGTAGTCACTCATCCTTGTACAGCATGAAGGAAGCCCTCCTCCCCCACACCCTCCTACAAATGCTTCTCCCACAAACACTGACCGTTGTCTCAAGCCCTTGCACAGCGGATGCACAGGAGCTCAGTTTTTTTATAAGGCTTTGGAAGTCACCTGATGTCTGCATGTAAAAGAATATAGCAATGCCTTACAGAGCTGTGGTCTTCCCTCCCCTCCCCTCCTCCAACCTCATGACTCTGAGTCCTCCTAGGAGTCTCTTGAGCCTGCTTAGCCCCTCCAGCCATCTCAAAGAGGCTCTGAACAAAATCCACTTGAGCTAGAAGCTTGTCCAATTGACTGCAAGACAACAATTCATCAATAAAACACGTGCACTTACACACACACACACACACACACACACACACACACACACACACACACACACACACACACACACACACACACACACACACACACACACACACACACACACACACACACACACACACAACACACACACCACATTTCAAGCTGGGCGGGCATCTGCAAAATGACAGCATTTAGAAGCCAGCAACTGCCAAGTGGCTTGAATTAACCACACCTTATAAAACACACAAAAATACCACAGTACAGGCAAACTATGGCTGCACCAAATTACTTGTGGAGGCCTTCAAAATCCTCACGAAACAGCTCTTTCAGGTAGGGAAGTGGTGAGGAAGAGTCTGCAATCTTCTCCACATCTTTTGACACATCGGCGTTGAGATACTGCTTCAAACGTTCGTAGAAGGCAGTTTCCACTCTGAGATGTGGAGGATGGTCAAACAATATACTCTATGAATGGCTGAATGTTAGGCATGTCGTGCGAATATGCAACATACCACACATAATCACATGCACAAACACAATGCATACACACATCCTGCACACACAACACACACACACACAAACACACACACACACACACACACACATACACAGCATACAAGCTCACAAGACTCCACAAATGGGTAAAAAAAACAAGCATTAGTAAAATCATAGTTTAAAATTCACAGCCCTCAGCAATTAACGACTACATCCCATCTTGTACTCCTCACAGATGAAAACCAGCATCTCCCACACACCTGGAATTATCCAAATTGTTCAATGAAGCTAGTAGGTATGAGGACACTAGCTGGTCCTCATTGGGTGGTTCTTCATCATCATCTGTATGTGTGTGTATGTGTGTGTGTGTGTGTGTGCGTGTGTGTATGTGTGTGAGTGTGCATGTGTTTGAATTTCTACCACCTGTTATAGCATTGTTATTCAAACTATATAGGCTTCACCAAAAGCTTTTGTAATAACACTGTCTACAATAACAACAAATTCAAACATACTTACATACATGCACATATCACAGACCAGTAGCAATCCTAGCACGTGCAAATACCTGAATCGTCCTCTATTGGTTCTGGTTCCTTTCCAGCAGGGACAACAAGGGCACACACTAGACCCCTCCGCGCCTGACGGTAGTACTGCACCAGCTCATCAAGACATGTGAAGTACTTGGTCGTGACACCTTGCTGGGCCTGTCAAGAGTCCATCACACACATACATCACAACACACACACACACACACACACACATACATACACACACACACTGATGAGTAAAATAGTTAATTGCATTGATAGACCATCAAAAAAGGATGTTCTTCAGATTGAATAGACAGCAATCAATACAAAACCGAGCTACAGCTACATCAGAACGGAAACACACGCACACATACCGTCGCATTATCGTAAAACATTCTCACCAAGTACGCAATGCATGCAAAAGCTCACACTGAAAGGTCATCCAAGCTACATGCTACATGCTACGTGTTCGCTAACCTGAATATAATATCTCCCGTCATCGATGATGAAGATGCGATAATGGTGGATTCGCTGTTGGGAGCTGTATTGAAACGCAAGCAATAGTAATGTACAAAAACACTTGAAGCCCTTTAAAAAGCTAGGAAGTCAGGTGGGCGAGAATTTAACAAACAAGTATGCAGCCGAATTGAAAAACAAAACTGTGTTAGACGCAAGGAACAAAACAATGGGCACTGAATTTGTCGTAGGACGCGGGTGGGCAACTAGTAACTACATGAAACCTGTTTCAACAAAAGAAGCAGCGCCAAAAGGGATTTGCCAAACTAATTCACATGTAACTAACTACAGTGTACCGATATTGACCACTTTGGCAGTGAAAACACGCCAGGTCAAGCGTTTACCCGTACCCTTTCGACAGATCCAAGAGGTCTATTTGACACTGCGCTTTACGAAAACACTGCTAAAAACCTGTGCGGGTGCAGGAACTCACATTGTAGAGAGGACATACGCCCCCTTCACCGAGTCGCTCTCGCGAATCAAAAATGTGCCGTCCACGTCCTTATTCTTCATTAGCCACGTTTCAGTATCGGCTCTTCCCATTTGAACGAGCCAAGGCCTTGAGTCGGACTGGGCAGCAGTCATCTTGCCGCTCCAACTGGCTCGCCTGCTTTATTGCTACTATTACTTGAATGACTGCGGCTTTTACGTAGGCCTACAAATATCAACGCTACGTCGTCGCGTGATCAACAGATTGTTAGGGCTTTAATGTGTTAAAAAGACGTGATGGACTTCGAACAAACTGTTCAGTTGTACGTGTACGACATGACCAAAGGATTAGCAGCTCAACTATCACCAATGTTCCTAGGTGAGGGAGAATGCTAGAAAGGTATTTCGTTAATGAACTATGCCTCAAAATGTGACAGGCAAACAGATTGAAGGAGTATGGTGGGTGCAAAGTATTGGACTGAGAGTGCCGTGCATAAATGATTAGTCTACCTCTTTAACTTTAACGAAAAAAAAAAAGGCATACAGGTGTGGTGGTGTACGGGACCGAGTACTACTATGGCGGGGGCATTGAGTACACAACACCAGTTGAGCGCCCATATCTTCTACCATTATGGCTGTCCTATCGTTTGCGCTTACACGCAGGGTACGTTGCCTATGCTGGGGCTTCCTGATAAGACAGTGGAACTTGGTACTACTTTCATCCCAAAAGACGTCTTCCTGGACTATCTGGCTGATATTTCCCCTCAGTACACGTGAGTTCTTTTCTTTTGTCCTTTTCACACGGCCATGATATGCTCTCATCATCACCATTGTATGGATGCTCGATTTCGCTCCTGCTTTGGTCACATCCAGTGTTGAAACGTACAATCTCCTTGAACACAACTGCAACCACTTCTCAGATGATGTGGTCCAGTTCTTGACAGGGACTCGTATACCTTCTTATATCCTCGACCAACATAAGGAGGTCCTTAATACGTGAGTATGCGTATATGTGTATGTGTTGGTGCGAGTGTGTATACGAAGGCCTAAGTTTTTGCACCCAATGAAATGCACCATATATGTTTGATCTTTCCAGAGTGTATTGTTTGCTGTCCTAAGCTGCAGCATTGCGTCTGTTTGGAAGCAATATAGTGTAGTATCTCTTCTTATAACGGTCTGCTCACTGGACAGTGATGTGTCCTTTTGATTTGTATTAGACAACACACTCTTTAGATCAAAACCTAAAACAGTAATGACATATCTTTAGCTTTTAGTGCTATCTTTTGGATCACACACACACACAATGCAGCAGTAGTCTGCTGTCAGGTGTATATTGAAATGGCTAAGAGGTCGCGCTGCTCAAGAGGGCTGCAGCTTGTGAAACATGCTTCTTGAGCATGACTGACTGTACATGGTGGGGGGTTTAACCCCTTCTCCCCCCCCCTTCCAAGATATTTAGCAAACAATTAGACAACCATGATTTAGTGGTAAATGATTCATTTTACACCCCTCCCTCCCCCTTGCCTCACTCCCCTACCTACTGCCTGTTGGAATTGTGTACATGTACTAGTACAAGGACTTCTACAGCCTTTTTCCAAAGGCAACCTGTTATATTCATACTACTTCTGTAGTCCAGTCATTTGACTGTATAACGGATAATACTATTTATACCGCAGTTTCTGCACTTTTGTGTTTTGATCAGATGATGCCAAATATATGCATGAATGTTCTGCACAGCTTTGGTTTACATGTGTTGTGTGATGTTTTTTAAAGCCTAATGCTGTTACATATACATGTACACATATTTATGCGTGGCTAAACTTTATGTACCTTAACCCTTTACAGCCCATTTGGTGCTCAATTGAAGCCACTCCTAGACTCAATGCAAGGACCATCAGGTGGTTCCTCCATCAATGGTCATCGTTAGGACGCTCCATTTGGGCAGTTTGACTCCAAGTTGTGGAGGCAGTGCTCAGTGGCCATCACCTCATAAAAGCACCCTTGTGTGCATTGTACAGACACAATTGTAATTTATAATGCAAGATGCTGATCTCCAAATAGAACCACAGCCCTTTGGTACATGGTTGATACAATTAATATCCCTATACAAGTGAAGCTGGGTATTATCTTGTCCTGATGTACTTTATAACACTATTCATCGATCGGTTATAACATCTGTTTACAAGCGTGGCATTTCTCGCTGTCCAACCATAAAGGTATGATTCATGTCAGTTGTACTGGAGCCAGTCAGCCCTTCGTGACTCAGCTGGGACCCTCGCGTGTGGCCTAATATAGTGGCCAATACTTCAAAAAGTATTACCACACCACAATCCAATTTGTGTCAGTGGTAGAAAAGCAGTACTCACTCTCAAGTGGAAGGCATCACTAGAGACATTTGCACGCATCACAACTGAGAGCAATACTACACAGTAGTTCACATACCATACATCGATTTTTATCAACGATGTATTAAAACAAAAAAAAAAAAAAAGCTAACAAATGATATAATATACATAATATATAGATAGGTGCTGTGAAGTGAGAAAAGTGATCTAGTGTTGCTATCACATCAGGTTGTACTCCTGTAGCAGTTTGGTCTGTTCATCAGTCTACCACAGTAAGACCAGCCAACCAATCAATGAAATGGAAGGAAAAGGAAGAGAAGAGGATGCCAAGCACATACAACACAAAATGGCATAACAGTCTCAATAGCAATATTTTAGTACACTTCTATACATGACAAACATGGCTGTCTATCAACACTAAAAGATTAAGCCAGTCCCATCTCCTCTAACAGTGACTGTGTCGTTTTGGTACTCTCGGTCTCCTAGGGTAACAAGACAAAAAAGTCCACCAGTATCAAGATAAGAGAAAAGATGCGGAGAGAGAGAGAGGAGAGGAGGAGGAGGAGAGAGAGAGGAGAGAGGGGAGGAGAGAGAGGGAGAGGAGAGAAGGAAAAAGAGGACACCTAGAGCTTTTCTAACACAGTTGTAACCATACTGACACAACTGCACCCTCCCTACCTCTTGGAGCATGTCTTGTGCTGTGATGGCTCTGACAATATTCTTCTTGCTGCTCTCCTGGATGGCTCCACCCACAATCAACTCATCAAGCATGTAGTAGGCCTGCAAAGGAGAGAGCAGGCCATAACAATAGTGCATACACACAACATGTGCAGTAATCTCCATTTCATGCACCCTTTATATGTAACATTAGTACAAAATGGATATATATCAAGAAGTGGCGACTACTTAGAGAATGACACACAAAGCAGAAAAGCACACTCAGGATATTAACACTAATCTCACAAAACAACCTATTGAAACAATGATCTAACTTTTTTTTTCAATAATGGTATGCTTGATAACAGTACATTGTCAGGTACATTGTCAAGCATATGAATTACACTTTGTGCCTCCTCTCAATGTAGGCGAATCTATCTCTTCCCCCCCCTCTCTCCCACACCCCTCTCCCCCTCCCCCCCTCCCACCCTTATACCTGATGCTTAAATAATATCTCACCTTTTCAAAGTTAAAGATGACATCCAGCTCACAGACCTGTCACATGAGAACAAAAGTAAGTGGCTTGCATGCACAAATTCTTTCTGAAGAACAACCCTATTCAATGGTGAGTAAAGATCACACATCAATCAGGTCCCTAGTCATTGCCACACATCTCAGGTTCTTGACTAGGCAAAGATCAGATCAGTACCATGACATAGGACAGTGCATGGAATGTCTTCATTGCAAAGTCACCAACCCTCTCACCTACCCCACACACCCAATGTGTACAAGAGTAGCCTATCTCCTCAGTAGACAGCACATCAACGCCTCATGTTTGTCTCCAGTGACACACTGAATCACAGCCACACCCACCACTCACACTGCCGAAGTACTTGTCAAGAAGCTCCACGTATCTGTGGATGATTTCAAGCACGATCAATTCGTTGTCTTCTGGTTCAACAGCTGCACAGAAGAAAAGGCTTGCGTACCTAAATAGTACGGAGTGGGTTAAATAGAAAATAGCTAAACATGCGTTCCTCACCGTTTGTAGACGATTTTCAAGTCCCCATACTCTAGGAAATTGCACATCTTCGACTTTCTAGCGAGAACGGCAGAAACCAGTTCCCTCTGAATTTTTTTCTTATCTTTGGCGGCATAAGCCTGATACCATTTCTGAAGTCGCACCTTCCCTTGCCGGCTGAATAGCAGTATGTACTGAATCTGGATCCGTTTGCCACACTATCAAGGTGACGCTACTACTTTAAAAACTCGGAAAACTCACCATTGTTATCCCGCTTGTGTATTGATGGGTTGGTGCGATCACGTGAGCAACGCATGTGACCCCACCCTTTCGCCGATAAGACTATTAATTAACCGCAATGTAATGTGAGATCATAATATAAATAATCATACACACACACACACACACACACACACACACACACACACACACACACACACACACACACACACACACACACACACACACACACACACACACACACACACACACACACACACAATCAGTCGTCTTCTTCATAGGTTTATGTCCGGCGATGAGAAACAGAAGTACCACCAGATGGTCCTTGCATTTGCATTGAACCCAGTAACTGTGCACCAAATGGACTGCATAAAAATAACATAGTTGTAATATAACTTACGCACGTAAAAACTATGTGCATACAGTGAAATGAAGAAACTCAGCTTCCTCTCAAGTTATTTCATCACTTTTGTGTCCTTCCCTACAATTTATTCAAGCTCTCTCCCCCTTCTCCCCACTCCCTTCCTCCCTCTCCTCTCTCCCTTACTTCCTCTCTCTCCTCCCTCTCCTCTCTCCCTTACTTCCTCTCTCTCCTCCCTCTCCACTCCTCCCTCTCCCCTCCCCCTTACTTCCTCTCTCTCCTCCCTCTTCACTCCTCCCTCACCTTCCCTTCCTTTCCTCCCTCTCTCCCCCTCATCTCTCTCTGTCTCTCCTCTCCCTCTCTTCCATCCTTCCCTCTCCCACTCCTTGTCTCTTTCTGTCTCTCTTACGTTGCCATGACTTCCTTGGGCAGGATCAGAGATATATGATGGTATCTTGTTTCCTGTTAAGAACTGAGCCACTTCATTGGAGAAGTGGTTGCAGTTGTGCTCCAGCAGATGGTACGTTTCAGGACTGTTGATTTAGAATGTTCTAAAAAAAAGAACAGATTTTGTGGCAGGACAATAATAACCCACAAGTATTGTGAGGAGATGTCATAAAGATAGTCCATGAAGACATCTTCTGGGATGCTTGTGGAACCAAGATCCACTTTTTTGTCAGGAGATCCCAGCATGGGCAAGGTGCCCTGTGGTTGAATGGAAGAGTGATGCCAAAGCTACAGCCAACCAACCAAAGCTCAACTGGTGATGTGTATTCTATGCCAAGGCCTCCGAAGAAATACTCAGTTCCATACACCACAACACCCGTATGCCTTGGTAGTTGTGTATATTCGATGTACGTTTATGTTCAGTGGGTTGTGTGTGTGTGTGTGTGTGTGTGTGTGTGTGTTGTGTGTGTGGTGTGTGTTCATGTGTGCGAGTTGCGTGTGCATTCGCGTGTAGGTAGTATTTGTGCATAAATGGTTATGGGGTTAAATAGCAGTCTTTTCTCACCATACTCCTTCGATCTGTTTGCCTACATTACGTATGTAAAAAAGAACACCAGTTGTCAGTTGTACGTCAAATCAAGATCCGTTAGGGCTCACCCAAGAACAGAGGCGATAGCTGAGCGGCTAATCCTTTGGTAAGATCGTATACATATAACTGGACGCGTTGTTCCGACATCACTCTTCCTATCAACAACTGTTTCTATAAATAGATAACTACACGGTACGTAATCACCAATGCTTTAAATAGCATAATTATCGATCACTTCCATAAGTGTTCATTTTTATTATCAATTTTTTATTTTATTTTTTAATATATTAAATAAAACAAATTTTACATACACCGTACAGCACACCAACAAAATCAAAGTCACAGCAGCAACCACCCCACACCCACACCTCAACCCCCCTCCTCCGACTGCCGAAACCTTGCACGGGAGAGCAAGGCTCTAGCGTTGGCTCTCACGAGCGAAAGGCTTAGCCTCTGGTACACGATGGTGGTAACCTGTGATTTGCATTATTATTATTTTTCGCTGATGCGTTTAAATATCAAAAGCAAAAATAGTGGTCGATCATACCTGAGATAATCATCTCTGATCATAAATATAATTCATCTCATACCAGACCCACAAACGTAAACATGCGCTGTAATGCTTTATCAAGTAAGGATTTATAGCCGTGACTTAGAACTTTCGTTGCGACACTACCAGTACCGTTTAATGACGATGACAATCTACACAGTCTCGTGCATGACATTCGTTTACAGTAATAATCGTTACGTCATGTGGTCTGGGGACGAACTACAATTCATTCAACTGGAGATTATAGGGGGGATGTATGTAATGATTGCGATTAACAGTTTACTTTGGCTGGTGGAAAAGATGTAACCAGATTACAGTATTCTCTACAAAGTAAGGTTGCACTGTAAAAAGAATAAACCTGCAACACAATTGTCCCAACACAATTGTAAAGTCCTGAGTGAATCTCGAAAGCAGTATCATCACATTGGCCCCGATAAGAGTCAATCTCAGTCATCCACAGTGAGATGTAATGGCTGTGTACATTGGACAATTGTGTTGCATGACTATTCTTTTATAAAAATTATTGTATTATGATTGTCCACATTAAAATGTAATCGCAGAATGCAATGCACAAAATACCTAACACCTAAACACAGTCCAAGGGGACCCACAGATGGCAACAAGACAAGTGCTTTAGTGGCCTAGTGTTGGACCGTATAGGGTCTAATTCAACTTTCCATAATTCTCCGATGTGACCTAGCCTTGTGGGTCAAGAAACTACACTGGGAGATGAATGCATGCTGAGCTTCCTTGCCTTAGTTTCAACATATCTCAATAGCCATTGGTACACAAATCCAGCCACGCACTTGGTATTGTTGGCTGTATGCTTCCTTAATTGCCTCAGCTGCCAAGCCTCTTGTGCCAGCTTCAAAATTATGGTTGAAGTGAGGGAACATTTACCTTAAAGCCATGCAAAGTGCAACTGGCTTGAGCCATTGATGAGGACATCAGCAGGGGCAACAGTGGCTTAGGTCAAAGACCACTGCCTACTTCAATGTTGACTCCAAAAGACGAGCACAACGGCAGAAGCTAAAAAAGATGTCATGAAGGTAATTACGCATATGATCACATCCCCCCTCCCCCCCACCTCACCTTCATGTAACAGAATGGTGATTATTATTTCCCATCAATAACATTGTGCAGCAGTAGTGCATTAATTATTTTTAAATAACCAATAATGCAGTAAGTTAGAGTCCAGGCTGGCTCTTGAAAACAGTGCCTGCACAATGGCCAATGATGCAAAAAATGATATATGCTCAATCGTCCACACATTGCTAGTCAGTAGGAGTGATACAGCCCACTTGGTCCCAGCACTCAGCACCCATAAGCCTCCCCATGATTTGGAATTGAGACTCGACCCAGACTTCACACTGTTAGCGTGATGCTTCCTCTCCTCGGTGGCAAAGGCTGAAGACCCAGCTAATGCACGCGCTTCATCCAGTTGGCAGCCAGGACATCAGCTGGTTGCACGAGTGGCAATCGTCAAGCCCATACCTTCTTGGAATTTTGAGGGCTTGAAGTGTAGCCAAAGCTCAGGAGAAGGAGCGATTGAAAGCCAAGCTGAGTCATGCGGAGAAAAACACTAAACACTCTGTCAAGTAATGAGGCAGTGGCAAAAATCTTCCTGAACAGATTACTGTCAATCCAACCCAAAAATATATTTTGGCAGCATGGTGTGGCGGTCACTGTAATTGCCTCACTAGAGGGAATTGTTGTGTGATGCTATGCAACAGGCTGGTGAATGGTCTGAGGAGTGGATAACAGAAGATATTTTCATCTCAGATGGGAACATGCTGAGATCATTCAGGCTGCATATTTTCACACTTTGCTGCATTGATGGTGAGGTCCTAATTAAAAGTGCACATGAAACTGATTGCTTTGGACCCGCTGTAACGCCCTCATCAAGGATTCATGCATGGTAAAATATATATGAAGGCCGCATGCATACATACACGGTTGGTAGTATAATATAGATAGGGAAAAAGAAAAGCAAAATTTCATGCCCAGTCGCTACAGCAGGATGATTTTCTTTTTAAAACCGGATCTTTAGCTATCCATCTGCGTAGCTAGCTGCATCCAGAGGTTGGAAAATTAATTAATGCAGTCAATTGGTGCACGTGCGTTCGGTGCCTTTTTAAGATATCTAATTATACGAGACCGTATAATAGTTGCAATTCTAAATTTGTAATGATACGAATAGCGTTTAGTACGGCCCAAGTCTAATAATACACAATTAACAAAATATAGCATCGACGTTTAGATTACGGAGTGCACTTTTCCAGCCAATTCTGATGTTATTAGTGAAATTTTTTTTTCTTCCAGTTCCTAGAATATTCCGAGACTAGGGATGAGAACGGACAGTAAGGGGCCAAATCTCGTACGTTCTTTGAGAAATTATAAAATCATTCAGAAATCCGGCAGGTAGAAATCACCGTAAATTATATGTGAAATCTCTGTAAAATCATCGTATATTATAAATCATCCAATGTTGCCTAGTAACACATCCGCATTGATTAATAGCTAATTGTGAGGCTACAATAATCGTTAATAACCATGGAGCGAGACGGCGATGGATCGGAAGAATCGAAAGTTCAGTCTGTTGAGCTGTTGGTTCGGTATTAAACTTGTAAATATGCCCCATACACCACGAAGTTTCACGCACATCTACCGGTGCACGCGCTTGCACCCGCGGCCACGCACTGTACATAGACTCGCACAGGCACAACACACACACACACACACACACACACACACACACACACACGCGTGCACACACACATACACACACGCACACACACACATACACACACGCACACACACACACGCACACACACAATATCGAAAGTTTCAGCGGCGGACGCAGGATTTAGGAGGGGGGGGGGCACGCTTGTGGGCGGGACCCCAAATACTCACAGCTAGGGGGTATGGGGGAGCGCTGTGAGCTCCCCCATCGGGGTCTGGGGCAGAGCCCCAGAAGCCAACGGTTTTTACATTTTAAAACCTTCCAAAACTACGTAAAAATAATGATAATTTAAAACCCATGCAATCATTAATTTTAATTCACACCGCTGCATACAATAATTTTATTATTCATCAGTAGCATCAGTGGCTGCATCCTCCAAGATGAAGGAAAGCTTCATTCTCCGTGGCTGTTTGCTTGCAAAAGCATCAATTGTTTCCTTCACAGAAACGCTGATACATCTATGTACAGCTAGCAGAGCCAATCCATTCATCCTTTCCCCCGTCATTGTTGACCTGAGGTACGTTTTTAGCCTCCTTAGTCCACTGATGGAGCGCTCTGCCTCGCAACTCGTTAGAGGCCAAACTGTCATAATATGAAGGATGGTATGAACGTTTGGAAATTGCTGCTTCCTACAAGCCCTTAGGGCGGACAAAAGGTTGCTTGGGTGACTTTCTTTGGAAGCAGCTGACCAATAGAGCTGCATGATTATTGTGCTTCATGTACTATACTTACCAACGCTGATCGTTTACAGAAGAAATCCGTAATCACAGACGCCTTTCTTTTCTTTACCTGGTTAACGCTAGCGTCAGATTGTTCTTCATAGGCAGCTATGATATGGTCCCAGGATTATAAATTGTGTGTGATTAATTAATGAGACCACAATCAATGTGATATATCTGACTGCGGTATTGTAATCATTTGATGGTTTTCAGTCGTGTATACCGTTATTACCGTATGACCGCATCTATTCATTTAACGGGGGGGGGGGGGGGGGGGGGGGGGGGCACAGGCCCCTTGTGCCCCCCCCCTCCGTCCGCCACTGAGTTTCGCTAGAAACTTCCATATAGAATTTGATCCCGACTATGAAGTCATTAAAACACGGGATCCGTTCTAACGAGACTCCTGATGATCGGATCGTTATCTAGTTGTAATGGAACAAAATTACCACTTCGTCGGTGCAGAGAACAAAAGCGTACTGTCCCGAGGAAGTCTAGCTGTACATGTGTTTCGCTGTGTTCGTTGGGCGTGGTCCGACCTTACGAAATCGGTCCACGCCCAACTAGATTTGACATATTAAATTTAATTCCCCGGCCCCCATACATGGGGACAATTGAGTGTCAACTTTTCCATGTATGGTGATAATGGATGAAAATATGACTTTACGCCCACCTATTACGGCCCTCTGAATATCAGTGTCTGGCCACAAGCTTTCTGATTGTAGGCTGCGGAACTTTGATAAACGCCGCGGACATTATTTATAGAGCTGGAGATAATGGGTGCATTGGGCGTTGTATGCATGTGTATGCGTGAGGTGTGTGGTGTGTGTGTGTGTGTGTGTGTGTGTGTGTGTGTGTGTGTGTGTGTGTGTGGTGTGTGAATGTGTGTGTGTGTGTGAATGTGTGTGTATGTGTGTGTGGTGTGAATGTGTGTGTATGTGTGTGTGTGTATGTGTGAATGTATCATAATAATGATATCAGTACATATCAGACCTAAAAATTGAGCCTGAACCAGACAATCCTATTGACATTATCGATGAGTCATCACGCACAATTGGCTATGTAGTGAATGAAGTCCTTGAAGAAGTGCACATAGCACTGACAGAGAAGAGAATCATCAGAGTGGCTATAAATTTTGTGAAGTACATAATCTATTGGAAACGCCCTGGTGATAGCTGATAGCCACTCTGATGATTCTGTTCTCTGCCAGTGCTATACGCACCTCTTCAAGAACTTCATTCACTACACTGGCATTGTGCACCACTAGTTTCGTACCCAGACTCAACGCTACGCAGCTGCGGGTGGAATACATCACCGCTACGCGTAAGTAAGGTCTGGTGAACTGCTAGCAGTACTCAATCTGTCCACGGAATTAATCAGATTAGAGTTATGCATATCCGAGAGGATTCGTGACTCAGGCATACATATAGAATTTTAATGTGTCTTCCAATGTGTATAACTTGCGACGCATACTGCACAACCATGTGAATGCATGCATGTGATTGACGTCACGAACAGAAAATTGTGCTAAGATAAAGTTGCTCTGCTGCACTATTCAATCACTTCTTAGTTGTAGAATTAAGTCAACTTGACCTGAATACATACAGCGCATCAGTGGTAGGTACAGCAGTTTTAGTACCCAAAATGCCTAAAAAAATATCATGCAATCGTTTGTATGGGACACCCTATATACCACTACACCCGCCGTCCAACACATATCCAGAAATGGCCCATACATAGGCGGTCATCTTGCTTTTTTTTTTTCAACTTGAATTTTAAACAAGTTTAGAATTTACGGTCTGATTATGATTACTTCATAACATTATACCATGAACCATTCTTTTAAACTAAAATCAAGACAAAAAATTAATTTCTACCGCGCATAATTTATTCATAAAAGTATGTCATGCGTCATTGCATATCCAATTAATAAATTGTTAACAATGGTGAGAGCTAGCTCAAGAGATACAGCAGACCGGGTGTTCGCAAATATAGGCAAAGGTTTTAAATGGGAATAACTTTGACCTGATGGAGTAGAAAATCGGAGATTTGAAATTAACATGCTGCCGCTAGGCAAATTTCTGTCAACTGGTTTGGTTAATGTTTATTTATTAAAATAATTTAATCTAGACCACTATTAAGATTTACTGTTGCCCGTACAACTTTTTTTCACCACGGAAAAAACCTGCAAATACGCTTCGGTCGTTACCCTTGTGCATGCACATTGCATCGCCTAAGTTTGCAGACCAAATCGCTATGAGCCAATCGTTATGAACTGACTTAGCTTATGAGCCCCCCACACCTACAAAATTGATCGACTCACGTGATACAACAGTTCTTCTGGAGCCCAGACCAAGCTTATTGCCACACGTAGCCCACAATAACATGCACACTTTCGACGAGTGGTTTCAGGCTAATAACAGCACCTTCCACACTTATAAATGCCCAAACCAACCTCTCCCTGATATAAATTCGTGCGTACGCATGTAATACGCTAGCTCAAGCTCGATCGGTTTTCTGAATGCACAGGTCTTTCAGAGAGCTAGTTAACAATAGTTGAGGTTATTGTTAATGGCCTGTGTGTAACAATAGATGTGTGTGCTCCTGCATTGCTATTTTTGTGTGCCTCTGCATTGCTAGTTGTGTGTGCCTCTGCATTGCTAGTTGTGTGTGCCTCTGCATTGCTAGTTGTGTGTGCCTCTGCATTGCTAGTTGTGTGTGCCTCTGCATTGCTAGTTGTGTGTGCCTCTGCATTGCTAGTTGTGTGTGCCTCTGCATTTCTAGCTGTGTGTGCCTCTACATTGCTAGCTGTGTGTGCCACTGCACTTCTAATTGTGTGTGCCTCTGCATTGCTAGCTGTGCCTCAGTGCTTTGAAAGATGTGTGTCATTTATTTTGGTAATCGTGTGTGCCTCTGCATTGCTAGTTGTGTGAGTCTCTGCATAGCTAGCTGTGTGTGTGTCTGCATTGCTTCTTGTGCAACAGTGTATTGCTAGTTGTGTGTGCCCGCGTTGTTAGCTGTGTGTGCCTCTGCGTTGCTAGTTGTTTGTGCCTCTGTATTGCTAGTTGTGTGTGCCTCTGTATTGCTAGTTGTGTGCGCCTCTGCATTGCTAGTTGTGTGTGCCTCTGCATTTCTAGCTGTGTGTGCCTCTACATTGCTAGCTGTGTGTGCCACTGCACTACTAATTGTGTGTGCCTCTACATTGCTAGCTGTGCTTCAGTGCTTTGAAAGATGTGTGTCCTTTATTTTGGCAGTTGTGTGTGCCTCTTGCATTGCTAGTTGTGTGAGTCTCTGCATAGCTATAGCTGTGTGTGCCTCTGCATTGCTAGTTGTGTGTGCCTAGAGCTGCATTGTTAGTGCAATGCAGAGGCACACACAACTAACAATGCAGAGGCACACACAACTATAGCATTGCAGAGGCACACAGAACTAGCATTGCAGAGGCGCACAAAAATAGCAACGCAGGGGCACACACGTCTATACTGTTACACACAGGCCATTAACAATAGCCTCGCCTGTTGTTAACTAGCTCTCTGAAAGACCTGTGCATTTATCAGAAAACCGATCCAGCTTGAGCACGAAATGGAAAACATTTCTAGCAGGGAGAGGTTGGTTTGGGCATGCATGCTTAGCTGTAGCCGTATATTGATGCCAATGATAGTTGTGTATACGTGCGCCATATCTGTAGTTGTACGTCGGTTACTTGGACAAACTACAAATGTAACAGCTTAACAGTATAAAATTACGACAAGTAATAGTACGTATGGGCGACGTTTACAAATCATCCGGATCGTATGGGTACATGCGCATTTGAACTCAATTGGGTGCAGCAAACCTTGTTGCGTAGCGCTAGGAGGGGGGCTGAGATCGAGTTCACTTCTTCCAGTTATGGAAGCCGATTTTCTAGTTTTTTGTGCACATGATAGTTGTTGGATGTACTAGCTATATGTTCCTCTCGTGGGCAAGTCAGTAGTAAATCGTAATGGTGCATGATGACATAAATGGTCGTGGAATATTGTAATGGACTAACCTGCACATTGAGGACAATGTTATGACAATCCTAGGGAAGCGTAACCTTAAATTACGAAAACAGTGAATTTACTAAATAATCATGCCAAATGTAGTGTACTAACAATCCCTCGTGGGAGCTGAGAAAAATCTGGCGAGCACGACAGGGCACCCTTTTGTCCTGATGTTCGTTGTGTTTTAGTAGAGAATGCGTGCATGTGAGTGACGAATTGGTTCATTAACACTTGCCGACTGCCCGCCCCCCTCCCCCCCCCCCCCCCCCCCCCCCCCCCCCCGTTGCAACGGCTTAGCATACATTGCCGCCCCTCTGGTAAAACCGCCCCCCCCCCCTCCCCCCCCATAACAAATTTCTGGACCCGGGGCTGTTCATGTGGCGTTAGATCTTTATTATGTGCATTTTACATTTTAGGTGAGCCACAAAAGGTACAGCCAGTGTTTTTTCTCATGACACGATACTACGTAATCGTGTATTGATTGTGCGTGCGTTAAATCGAAGAGATTATAAGCTACTTGTGCATTTTCAGTATTTGGGTACCTTCAAGTCACAAAGAAACGTCCACTCACACTGTCTAACACGCCAGAGCTAATAACTAGTTGAATAAATCAGTCACATGCTTACGCATAATTGATTCCTGTATACGTCCGGCCGTAGTTTAATATTCATCTGTTGTTATGGGCTTCATTGATGCGATTCATACTAGAAAGGTGGGGCTTAAACAAGAATCATGATACATACATTTCTCTTGCGCTTGCAAATGGCTGGAACGAGACGATGGGGGGGGGGGGGGGGGGGGTCTCTCATTGTTTATTTACTCATGTTATACCTAATAATAGCAGCATACAGAGTGTGAGTAAACATCGAATTCATAATATTTTGTATCTAATGCAAGAATGAATTTAAAAAAGGGCATTACTTGTAACTGATCGGCAAATTTATATGTAGTTTGGCTTTATTACCCTTAAAAAAAAAAAAGAGCATTCATGCAACATTAGCACTTGACCTACAATCAATGACCTTCTGAACCCTGACCTCTCATTACATTCTTGTATTTGGAGTTTGTTTCTACCACCACAAAGTGAGTCTCATTACCTCACCCTTGTGTCCCTCATGAGCACATACACATTGCTGTATATCTGATACACAACATCCAAGAGACAAGCTTGAAATCTCTATCTAACACTCCCCCCCTTCGCTTGGCATTTTTTCCTATATACCAACAATAGTGTGTGGTGACATGGAAGACTGTGGACCGGGTGATTGCTCCGGTTCACTGCAAGCTAGGGAGATGGTGGAGGTATGTGGTAGACAGAGGGGAGATGGGGATGTGAACTCACAGCTAACACTGATTGCAAAGGTCAATTCCACTAGTGAAGGTGTTATTCAGTAGTATTCTCAATGACTTCATAGATATAACCATGTCAAAGGTACTTCCCCCCCCCCCCCTCTCTCCCCAGCTTAGTGTCTAGTTCAAAGCATAGGAGGATTGACATAGTACTAAACAAATGGCACACAATTGTGATACGACTCACTGTTGCATTTGCATCCATGTGTACGAGTGAAGTAGCGTCATTTATCATTGCGTAGGATCAGCTGATCAATTCAGTTTCACAGAGAAAGCTTTATCCAAGAGGGGACGGTAAGTCAAACTGCAAACTTCTATCTTCACCTCCCACACCTATTTCAGGCTAATCCTCTGAGCCGTCTCATATCATGACGTTCAAGCCCCACCAGGTTGAAGGCTATAACCTTGTGAGGATATTTGCAGCTGTCCATACAGCCAGGTGGGTGTGGACAAGTATTAAGTGCACTGTGCTACAGGTTGTTGCTATTAGTAAACCTGCCCCTCTACTTCCTTTTGGTTCCATGCCATCATTCAGGAGGCCTTGGCAGAAACCATCATTGGACATTATTTGGGTATGTCCATATGTCCATATGTATGTATGTTTGGGTGGTAGGTGTATTCATATTAATTAACATATATTCATACAAAAATGACAGACCCATTCATGTGTAACCAGTCCAGCCAATTTTGATTTCAGAAAAAGATTGATTTGAAGACCGACTGAACAGCAACATGGATGTGTGTGGGACACAGGCCTGTCATACAGCCTCCATGAAGGAACACTTGCTATTTTGTATTTTTATAAACATTCTTTTTCATACTGTGTTATTATTTTGACTTCATATTATAATTATAATTCTGGTTATTAATACTGGCTCCGCAATGGAATAAAATCACCCATTAGACGGTGTGAAATCACCACTATTTTAATCATAGATTGACCGTGCGTTTGTGACTTAAGTCAAATGACTTAAGTCACAAATCATTGATTATATTCATGTGGCCTTTCAAAACGTAGCTACCTTCATGTGGCGGATTATGTAAACTGATAGGACAGCTACAAAAATCAGTGAAGATATACATATTACATCATATCGTTACCCCCACATAATTGTGCTCCAACTCTAGCCATGCATCTCCAGTCTTCAAGAACTCCATCAACGATCTTCCATTGTACTCCATGGCAAAGTAAAGCATTGTCAGAATCATCTACTTCTTGCTCATGCTGTTCTGTAAGACCCACTGCTGGAGACGCTGCTTCTTCTGAAATGGAGGGTGGAGGGTGTACATGCACTTGTGCTACCACTGCTGCTTGCATCAATGACTTGACATTTCAGGCTGCGTGCTGATAAGGCCATTGAACCCCCTACCTCACTAATACGTCCTAAGTATTTCACTTTTCTCCCAATCCCTTCGACCACCCCATCCAGTTCCTTTGTTCCAGACAGTCTTCCAAACCTTTGCTTTGCTGGCTTCTTCCCCAGAACCTTGATTGCACTACACGACACACGATTACCAACATTTGCCAACTAATAGCGCAAAACTAACGACACCATACGCGTTTGAGCTTATATGTACGTGACATAAAAATTAAGCAGAAACTGTCTTGTGCGGTTGAAAGTGCAGTGCAACACCTAGCCAGCGTCATGAAAGAAAAAGATCGCAAGCGTGACGAAAGGAAAAGGTCGCAAGCGTCACGAAAGGAAAAGGTTGCAAGCGTCATGAAAGAAAAAATTCCTGCTAATTGTATTGTCCACCACATGAAGGTACCTAGTTTTTAAAGGCCACATGAATATAATCAAGATTTGTGACTTAAGTCATATGACTTAAGTCACAAACGCACGGTCAATCTATGATTAAGAGTGATTTCATCGGTTTATATATTCGGTGTGAAGGTCACACCTGATTTGGAGTGCCTATTGCTGTCACACCACAAAACGGGTGACCTTCACACTTTTTTTTTTTGCAGTGTTAAGGAAGCCGCGCCCATGCATTATGAATAGTCTTTTCGCTTTTTAGCACTCCAGCTGGTCAGTGTAGCGACAACCTGTGATGTACTTATCTGAGCTGCGCTTAGTTGAGGCAGGTGTCGCCATACTCGCTGTACTTCTAGTGCCCTACATTTTGAAGAAACTGCTAACTCTATGGAGACTGCATGCGGCTTTCGGTGAGCTTCCCTACGATCCGGATGAAAGCGTCTTTTTGTTTGGACATGGACCAAAGGTACACACTCTTATGCGGGACGCGTATATGTTACAAATTAACGCTACGTTCCGTAGATTATGCGCGATACCGGAGCGGCACTAGATTGGTACACAACCTGGGCGACGGAGAAAAAATGGAAGTGTGCCCGGCTTCATATCGGGCCAGGTTTTGACTTCTGCATGACGCTTCATCCTGATACGGCCAAGACTGTGCTCCGAAAAGGTGCACTGTATATTCTAATATCCGATTAAGCTTTATTCCACTCTCTAACCAACAGACCCAAAAGACTACTTCACCTACCATGGTTTTTTACCTTGGCTAGGTGAGCTTCCCTATGATCACTGCATGCAGTCATGTAATTTAGCGGAGGAATGTTAATTCATGTTATACAGGAAAGTGAGATACTATTCTCATGTAGTGGCTGCATAATTTGATACTATATTTGTCCATTGCTTATGTGTTTGTATTATGTGTAGCGTAGTATAATAGCCCTATATTAACTTTTGAACGCCAAGTGCATATATGCATACATGCGAGAATTATCTGCCTCACCATTCATGCAGTGTTGTGTGTTGATCAAAATCACTTTGAATACTATTGTAGATGCATGGAAGTGCAATACTGACATGCATGTAACCCCATAACTAGCCATACAAATATGTGGTCCTGGTGTAAGCACATTTTATGTGTCCTTATAACCCACTGGCATCTTGGAGTAAACAAGTATGATATACTACACTGATCTGGGCTACGCATTCTTGTTCTTGGAGTATTGTAGTGATGCATTAGTGAAGTCAAGTGAGGTCATCTGAATAATGGGGTTCATTAGCCACACATGCATGGTTGTGTGTGCATGCATGCATATACGCACTTGGCGTACAAAGAGTTAATGCAGTGTTTATGTATAAAATGACGTAGAGAATGTGACGTCATGGATAGTTAATGCTGCGATGACGTCACAAACTAACAACTCGCTTGGCGGCAACCTTTGGGAATAATCAAAACAATCAAAGCGTCATACCCAATCAAAGTTTTGATTTATCCAATCAATGTTTGATTAAGCCATTCAAATTTTCTGCGACTTCAAAAAAAAGGTGTTGAATCAACACCTTTTTTTTTTGAAGTCGCAGAAAATTTGAATTGGCTTAATCAAACGGCAATGGGACGGGGGTGATCAGTCGCGCGGCTGTTATTAATGATAGGGGGGTGGCAGATTAATCTTCCCACCAAGCAGAGCCACAGGGCCAAAAAGGAGGGGGGGTGGGGGGGGGGGGGGGGTGGTAGTAGTTAAAGGGGATGGAAAATTTTTCCCCCCCACCCCCACCACCACCCTATATGGAGAAAGAATGATTGTTCCAATCAAACCGCGTGGGTTTGAATAAGCCACGAAATTTTGATTAAGCCAATCAAAAGGTTTGAATCCTCCCAAAGGGTTGTTGGCGGTCCAGCGGTGACGCCATCACGGGTATTTCGTATGCACGTAACTTAAACCGGAGATGTACCGGTATTAAATTAGGGTCGTATGTTATCTTGCTCACTTCTACTCACTGACAAAGGTCAAATACACCTTGCGTCCATGGAAGCTTGTCTACTCTTTGGAAAAACGAGCTTGTATGTATATTTCGTTCTCTTGCTGATGTATTAGGTACTAGTTATTTTATGAGCATCCTGCTTGCATGGTCCACACCCCCCCCCCCCCCACACACACACACACGCACACAACCAAAAATATGTATGCACATACACGGATATGTAGCTTCCGTTGCAACACTAATCATATAAAAATCAATGCAATTGATCTGAACAGACACCTGAACTAAGGCTCAGGTGTCTGTTCTGCATTGATCTATCACCCAATTTTAACAACCTCTTAGATGGTATTGTAACTAAATTTGGTCCACTGTAATTTTTTATAGGTCAAGGGTTACTTGTCTCTAATGGATCTTACTGGGCTCGAAATCGACGGCTGTTAACACCTGCCTTCCATTACGAAATTCTGAAGTCTTATTTTCCGATTTACACTGATACAGCCAGATTGGTGGTGGTAAATATGGTGGGCTCTATATAGAGCACACTTAACCATGCATATCTGCTTGGCAGAAACGATGGACACTGGTTCCTGAGGGGCAGTCCTTCAACGTGTTTCCATATATCAGTCTTCTGACCTTGGATGTGGTTCTTCGCTGTGCTTTTAGCTACGAGAGCAAATGTCAGGAGAGTGGGTGAGTGGAAGGGGTGGAGGGCACATTGAAACCGACAAGATCTTCTGACTGAGTACGTATGCGCACATCCTTTAGGACACAAACCCTTACATCTCTGCTATCTACGACCTGACCAGCCTATACACAAAACGAGCACTGTGAGTGATTGTGCACGCGGCACAGATTGCTGTATAGCCCATACTCTAAAATTGTGCTCCTCATCCTCCCCCTAGTAACCCACCATGGGTTGGAGACTCTACAAGATCATAAATCTCCATCCCTCAAAAAATACCCCATGAGATAATTTGAATTCATGTATCAGGGATGCATGCACGCATGACAAAGAAGTAATGTGTGTATGCTCATAATCTTAATCAGTACCTGCATCCGCCTTTGTCTCAACCACTAATTACACCCAGTTCTAGAGCCAAAATAACCGTCTCTAAAAATCCCCTACCCACCTACCCCACCCCCCCCTCCCCTACCCCCACCTCCCCTACCCCCTACCCCACCTCCCCTACCCACCTACCCCACCCTCCCCTACCCACCTACCCCCCACCTCCCCTACCCACCTACCCCACCTCCCCTACCCACCTACCCCCCACCCCCCTACCCACCTACCCCACCTCCCCTACCCACCTACCCCACCTCCCCTACCCCCCTACCCCACCTCCCCTACCACCCACCTACCCCCCACCTCCCCTACCCACCTACCCCCCCCACCCCCCTACCACCTACCCTCCCCTACCCACCTACCTACCCCACCTCCCCTACCCACCTACCCCCCCCTCCCACCCCCTACCCCCCTCCCCTACCCACCTACCCCCCTCCCCTACCCCCCTACCCCCACCTCCCCTACCCACCTACCCCCCACCCCTACCCCTACCCCACCTCCCCTACCCCCACCCACCTCCCCTACCACCCCTACCCCCCTCCCCACCCCACCCACCTCCCTTACCCACCTCCCCTACCTACTTCCCTCCTCTCTAGAAGTACATGTACCCCATGGTGATAATTGGAACCGTTATCATAGTAGTGAGCCACATCATACATGTCCAGGATCGGGTTGCAATCACTCCTTTTGTGCACTTAATTCATTTCACTGCATTGCAAAAACAGTTTCTTTCCAGCCTACTACGACTGGATCTATGCCCTCACCCCTAATGGAAGGAGGTTTAAAAGAGCATGTAACATTGTGCACAAGTTCTCAAACACAGTCATTAAGACAAGGAGGGCTGTGTTGGAGGAAAAGAAAGTAAGATTACTGTTGCCATGGCAGTAGGTGATGGTCATCATCCTCTCAGACGAAAGGTGAAGTGCTATTCAAAGGAGACAAGAAGAAACATTTGGACTTCCTGGATATCTTGTTGGAAGCAAAGGCAAGAGTGGTGTGCATTGATTGGGAGAAGGAGGCTCCAGAACGAAGGGGGGGGGGGGGGGGGGGGGGGGGGTCAAAGTAAAGATAAGGCAATCGAAAGAGAAATGCATTCTGGATTCACAGGATGACAGTGGTGTTGGAATGACTGATGGAGAAATTCAAGCTGAAGTGGACACATTTATGTTTGAAGGACACGACACAACTGCATCAGGTCAGCATGGCATTATAACTATTTTGAGCAGTATCTTCACTTTCAATCTAGGCATTGCATGGACGCTGTACACTCTTGCCAAGTACTCTGACCACCAGGAAAAGTGCAGAGAAGAAGTTGATGCCCTCTTTAATCAGAAGGAGATGTTGGAAATGTGGGTGGGAGTCATGATACCATGGTTTACTTTCAAAGCCACAGCCTCCTCTTACAGGGATGATGTCAAAAGCCTAGCATACCTAGGGTGCTGCATCAAGGAGAGTTTAAGGCTCTTCCCTCCCGTTCCTATAACTGGTCGGTGTCTTGATCAGGCCACAGATATTGGAGGCTACAAGATGCCAAAAGGCACCAACATATGGATAAATAACTATGTGGTCCATCACCATCCAGAGGTTTGGGAGGACCCAGAGGTGAGGGGTTAGTGTGGGAAAGGTGTGTGGTTATGGCTGGACTAAAAATGGAGCATATTTGATTAAAAATAAAATAAAATGAAATTGCAATAACAATGATTCAACGTGTGGGGGTGATTTTTAAATGGCAAATGCAGGATTTATACACATGCACGCAAAGCTTTAGAATTTTATTAACTGCCTTGCTAACTAGGCAAATAGTGTTGGTGGTGTAAACAAATGTAGATTATGATAAATGGTTAACTACTACATCAAGGCCTTAAAATCAATGCAATTGAAAATCGTGACCAAATACTCAGGATTTCCACACACACATTACACAAGTTATATGCAACTTGGAGTTGGGAGATGGTTCGTCCTAATTCTCCACCTGAATTCCTTCATTTTGCAAAAATAAGGCAAGCCAGCCTTTCTCTCTAGATGGGGCTATCAATTAAATGTCAAAACCACATACTATCACACGATATCATGTGATACACCCCAAGTCTGTACGCACTGCAGTGATACCTCCGTTGCTCAGAAATGGACTAATTATGTGTTCTACTACACAAGAGGAAAATACAATCTGCCCTGTATATGTGTCGCTCAAAACTATTTACTGGTATAGAATACATTATGAATAGAAACTCGGCTGCCATGTTAACTGAACATTGACCTACCATAGTGCACACATTTTTAAAAGCTTGGTCTAACATATTTCACACTCATGACACATTCATTCTTTAGTGCAAAGCCCATTTCCCTATGATGCTTAGTCAGTCACCCCAACCCCCCCAGAGCATAGAAATTTAAGCATCTGAATGAATTTTCATATATTCTCATGCAGGAGTTTAACCCCTTACGATTCACTGAGGAGGGTTCCAAAGTAAGATCTTCGCATGCCTTCACAGCTTTCTCTGCCGGTCCAAGGTCAGGGGAGACCTCTTTTGTGCATAATGTGTCCATTGCTTTGCCTACTTCAGGAACTGCATTGGGCAGGAGTTTGCTCTGAATGAAGAAAAAGTTGTCATAGCACACATACTGAGAAATTTTGAGCTCATATTGGACGCAGACAAACCTGTAAGGAAGGAATTAATTGTCATTCTCCGTCCAAAGGATGGGCTCTATTTGAAACTAAAACATCGAAGGCAGTGATGAGCCCTCCTCATGGCTATAGACTGTGATAACGTTTATTACTTACACTACATTTTGCAGAAACCCAGAATTACCTACTTTCAATGTACCGTACTTTAAATTTTGGTATTTTCAAGTGAAAAAACGTTTTGCACATTTGTAACCTTGTCTTTGTTATTTCAAAATAAAATAAAAAATAAAACAGATGATTTAAAATTGTTGCCTAGACAACTGTTCTAATGTCATGTCACCTGAGCTGAGAGGCTGGCTAGTGTTGGATTACTCCCATGCGTCGTAGCCTAGCAACTCTGAGCTCTTCCATTGAAAGGGACCGGTTTCTTGTTCCCTGGTCTGACACCCTCGAAGGTTCCACTGTTGAACTGTCACCAGAGAGATCTTCATTGTCATTATGTCTCACATGTGTGCCAGGCCTGTGAGGCTCTGGTGTCATTCGATGGGTGGGGGAATGTCCACTAGTGTCCCGCATGCTCCTTGAAATAGCCTCCTGTAAGTCAGCATCATCATTTGGGCCTTCCCGACTGTATCCTTGTGGAGAAACAGTAGCATGCACATCACAAATGATCACAGTCTTCTAGTTAGAGCCCACCTCTGTTTGTGGCATTTCTTAGTGAGGAGGATGACCTATCCCGTTGAACACTATAACCTGAATTAATGTTCAGTTAGAAATAAGCTTTCTGAAAAGAAGACACTCACCAGTTGGTCGAGCGGCATACGTGTACCTTCCTCGTGCACCAAGTCCAAAGGTAGGCACTACATATATAAAGGAACCCAGTCCAAATTTGGAGGGCATAGAAGTGATGTGAAGAGAAGAAAGCAGGGTTAAAATGTTTGTGTCTTACAGTGCGCTCCTGAAAAGGGAAGGTCCATCAGTGTCTTAAGCGGTCCACTCACGTAGGCCATTCCTACCAAAATGCCGGCTAAATGGCCGACGAAGGAGACGTTGGGAAATAGGACGGAGATGAGGACGAGCTCGAGCCAGACCGCCATTTTGACAGGGACGCTTATAAACCCCATCAGCGATGCCATCCCGTACGGCTGAATGTGGGTTGTGACAACTTTGAGAGCGAATAGGACTCCGGAAAACCCCACCGCACACGTGGACATGTAAGAGGGGTCTTCCGTGAATTTCGCCATTAAGACACTTATGGCAACGTAGACAACATTGGATACCACTGAGAATACGGCAATCATATACAAGAAGTACCCGCTCCCGAAATGCCTCTCCAACGTTAGAGCTTTCCACATAAACGACGCCATGTTGTAGTACAGGTGGTAGTCGTGAGCGTGGAAGTACGACGCGAGAAGCAACCTCTGCCACTGCTTGTCGTAAAGCACGTGCCACGCACTGATACAGGTCTGCTCCAAGCGCCCACCATATTCACTAAAAAACGCCAAAAGGTTTACGGCCAGAACCCCGACTGTTGCAACAGGAAACTCATTTTGCTGTGATACGTGCTGAAAGAACTGGAACAATTGAATACCGAGTAGAAACAGACCGAACCCTCCTCGGCGAGTTCTCATCTTTGATCTTGTTGATAAACGATATGGTTAAATAAAGGAATGTAATAACTACGCATTTTAATAAGTCGTGATTTAAAAGGTAAAGGAATAAAAACGTTAGCTGTGTGTGAATATTATGGCTATTTGTTCAGCCGTATCTGTAGCTGCTCCTGGTACAGGACACGGTACAGGACACGTGACCTTATATATTTTGAAATTATTTTTTGCTGGGAGGGGCGGGGCTGCAATATGGCCTATCAAAGGAGCGTCTACTCCACTGACCCTACCCCAAGTGTATGGTACAACGCTGCAGAAGGGAATAGCATTTCAGGGGATCAGTCCTTTGATTATAAAGCCTCAATTTCGCGTCAAACGAGTGAGTGACTTCGCGCATTCGTGACCTGCATCGACTACAGTTCCGGCGCGCACCACCTTCTTCCCTAGGCACACTGCCAAAGGTAGTCGAAGAACTCAGCCCCGCAATCAGCGCTCAGTTTATCGGTGGCGGATCCTCTCTGAACCGCCAAGTGGACTCGGCTGTGCTCAGCTGGAGGATCGGAAAGTTGCCTGGAGATGTCGGGACCAGCAGCCTTGGCATAAGTGGTCGCAACGTGGACTTGGAGTTGAGAGAATTGCTCAAACAGCGAGGTGAGGGTCTCGAGAATGCCATCACGGCCACTAGGTCAATTTCAGTGGCGTCTGTTCAGTGAGCCCCTGACTCTATATTTTGATGGGTGTGAACTTGTATCTGTAGATAGAGCTATAAACAATAAATAGAAAGCTATTCGGCATTGCTTAGCGTCATTCACTCATAGCCCTCTACATAAAAATAACATGGTACACCCGCCTTGCATATAAGTTGTGCTTGTGGGTGTTTGTACTATATAATTTTTGGCGATAGGTGTTACATGTTTTTATTGCAGGGAATCATCCGCTGGAAGGGCTTCATAAGGCAGCTGCACATGGAGATAGAACAGCTATCATTCAAATGTTGAAGGTATAACAGGGTGGTGTCAAATTTGGAATCATATCAAGGCTTATTGGCGATTAAGTCATCTTTGGATGAATTTAATCCATAATACAACATATAATATATATTTTTGTCACCCAGCAAATTGGGCCAGGGGACCATGTGGACATTCTTGATGACAATGGCTGCACTCCCCTCATGTACGCGGCCATTGCAGACTCCTGGCAAGCTGCAGAGATGTTGCTGAACTTCAGTGCAAGGAGAGAAATGGTAGGAAATTGTCACTGCTTAAAGGATGGGTGCAGAATGAAATGGAGTTTTATTGCAGAGCTTTTCTTATGGATACACTGATATGTTTCAAATGTGATATTTTCTTAGCAAGGCTGAAAGCAACCAACTATTGTATTTTGTTTGAAGCTTATCATGCGAGTCTGAAAATAATTCAGCCATTTAGAATGGCAGCTTTCAACTGCACATATTAGTTGTATTCTATGACATGTGTACAAACTATATGTTCCAACTAGGAGCTGATGCCCTATAACTGATGCCTCAGTTTCTATTAAGCTAGAGCAATGGCACCATGTGATACAATCCTTTTAGTTATTAGGTGCACACAAAATATTGCCACTACTGCTTTGCCATTGCGTACTATCTATTGCTGCACCCAACGATAATGTCATCTATGTCATCCAGACTGATACTGAAGGCAGGACCGCTGTCCACTATGCAGCATTCTTTGGCAAGTACAATACACTCAAGTTCCTGATATCATCAGCATCGGCTTGGGCGCCTAGGTTAGTTCATGGTGTGAGCAATGGGTATCATTGTGACAGAATTATGAACTTTCCATCCATGCAGGGATTCCTATGGACGCACTCCACTGCACTGGTCATGTGCCAATGGAAGTACCAAGTGTCTGCAAGTGTTGCTCAACCATGCAAAGTAAGATTGAACCAGCCTTGACCCAAGGAATCAGTTTTGAGACCAATGCGCTTGGGAATCTAGAGTAGAACCAGTTTGGAAGCATAGCATGGAAGCTTGTAAAGCCAGGCTAGAACCACAGCAAGGAGCTGGATTGCATTACACTCAAAGCATTAGGCAATTGAGCCAGCACGGAACCAGGACCAATAATATAAGTGGAAGTAGAACACTGAAGTGCATGAAATTGAGCTGCACTGCACCCATTTAAATAATACTCAACCTACCACTTCAATCCCAGGGTAGTGTATGGAGACATCAATCCAAAGGACAATGAAGGAATGACACCACTTCATTGTGCAGCCCTTTTTGGAAGACCTAAACACATCTCCTTGCTAAATGAAGGTACACCCTCCTCTCTGAAGACAGTCCAGGTTCCTCCTATTGTGACCTCACTAACTCGATGCCCCTTTTCTCTTACTGTTTCCCTTTCACACCACAACTTCCTTTGGTACTCCTACCTCCCATAATGACACCTCTCTCTTTACCCCTCCCTCCTATCTTGTTCACCCATCCCACTGTACAGCTGAGTGCAGTCTTGTGGCTGTTGACATTGAGGGGAAGACAGCTCTGCATTGGACTGCCAATAACTCTGATCCATCGTGTGTTCTTGCTTTGATGGAGGCATACCCACCACTCTTGAATAGAAGGTACTGCACTATTCAAGACATAGAGTTTTCTCCTCAACACGTGGTTTATTGAGAGCAGAGATGAGGCATAAGAGAAATAATTAGATGAAGGGAATTATGTGTAATAATTAGCTCTGTATTTTAGAGGAAGCCAAGCATGACTACCCACCTACCACCTACTTCTCTACACCACTGTATAATGATCTAAACGGCAATAGGAATGTTTGATTTAACATGTGTGGCAAAGTACCTACAATTTTTGCTATGCATATGAGATGCATTCTTGTTGTTTCTCTATTGTTTGTGTAATTTGGAAGGTAAATATTTTTGTGCCTAGGGATGTGTATGGATGCACAGTTCTTCACCTGATGGCAGCCAATGGCTCACTGCCACTTATGGACACACTCTTAAGGATTGAAGGGTGAGCTGCCACCACCACCAACCATCACTTCATTATCATGAAACATGCACCACAATTGACAGTCAAATCCATTTTTTAGATTTCATGCAGGAGCATACACAACGAAATAACTGAGCTTTTCTCCCTCCCTCCCTCACACTCCCCACTCCCACCAAACAACAACGTGGCCCTAGGGTTGAGGTCAATGCGCAAGACAGTACTCAGCGCACACCCCTACACTATGCCTGCCTAGGAGGTCATGCAGAGGTTGCCTCAATGATACTGCAGTGGGGAGGTCTGGATCGGATGGTGGACATTGAGGGGTAAGAGGTGACAGATACCTGTATGCATCAGGAGCTGCAGTAATCAAGCACAATCTCTCTCATCCAACCACATATGCACACATCTGCAACACACAACTTGTTTGCGTGCATGTGCATAAAGAGCCACCCCTCTTCACTGTGCTGTGATGTCTGGGTCAGCTAGTACTGTCCGCTCACTTCTCTCGCTGCTGCCTGAACCAACCCACATCCCTGACCAGAGTGGCAACACCCCTCTCACATTGGCTGCACAGTATGATTCTGCAGAAGTGTTAAATGTAAGCTATTATTCCTATACAATAAGTTCACTCTCACGCTGTGTGGGTTAGGTATTGCTTTCCAGCGACGAACTACGCAAGCATATCAATCAGATTGACAGCAACGGCAGAACAGGTAAGCTATGCATGCAGCTGCTATGTCTTCAACTCCCCATTTTAATTGCGTGCATAGTCCATTTAATTTTGTATTTGTCTTGTATTTCTGTTAAGGTGTGACGATAAATAAATAAGGAGTCGCTATTGTAGCAACTCCCGCTTGAAAAATTCAAAAGATTTACACCTTTGCGAATCTGCTGAAACGCATCATGCGCAAATTTTATATATACTATAAATATTGTGCTGCCCTTGTGGGTTATCAACAAAAATTAGCCCACCCTTCTCGTTCCCAGCATTATACTTCGCCTGCTACGCGGGCGCGGCAGATTGCGTCACTTCTCTTATCTCCAATGGCGCGGACCCAAACATATGTGACGCGTTCCAACAAACACCTTTGTTCCCGGCGTGCGAGAGCGGCCACGGCGCCTGTATTCATGCTGTGAGTGTGGTCTTCACATGGCGACGACATACTGTATTTACTCTCCACATGTCGTTTGAAGTTGGCTAAAGGTGGATGCGACATCAATACACGCGACGGTGATGGGCATGCGCCCCTGCACACGGCTACGCTGAATGGACAGCTGGATTCAGTGAGGGCGCTGGTGATCAGCGGTGCGGACCTCAACCTGTACGACAGCGGGGGCAACACTGCTCTGCACGTGAGTGCACATGCATCAACCTGTTTGTGCAATGTGGCATTGCATAGTGTATAATGGTTAATATCTCTGCTCTCTAATGCCCCCCCCCCCCCCCCCCCCCCCCCCTAGTCTCGTTCCCAGACTCACTTAGGTAAGCACCACATAATTTACATTACGCGATAATGCTTACGTAAGTAAGTCTGGGAACGAGACACCCCCCCCCCCCCCCCCCCCCCCCCCCCCCCCACCCTGTACCACTGTGTGGTATCGAGGAGGCCCGCCCCTCGATAGGCATTTGACACTGCTGGTTGTGCACACGTTGTTTGTATATATAATTATAATATGTGTGTGTGTGTGTGTGTGTGTGGTGATGTGTGTGCACATGGGTGCATGTGTGCATGTGCCGTGCATGGCGTTTGTGTTTGTAGGTGTGGCAAAACACAGTGGAGTGGGCTGTGTGGTCATGCATCCTGCTTCTAGTTGACATTACAGGGTGCTTTTGTTTTTCCAGATGGCTGCATTTGGTGGGATGGAGGCCATCTTGGCAGTCTTGGTGGAGAATCGTGTAGATCCAAACCTACAGGTCTGCACCAACCCAACCCCATCCATCCCACACAACCAACCACACCACACCCCAAACCACACCCCAAACCCACCCAATCCTCACACTACACCTCCAACCATAACCTTGTGCATCCTAGTGTATGTGTGTATGTATGTGTTGTGTGTGTTGTGTATGTGTGTTGTATGTGTTAATTACATTCATTTGCTGTCATGATGGCACTATAGGACCCCAGTGGGATGACTGCCCTTCACCTGTCCTCCATAGAAGGCCATGAGGGCTGTGTGCGACAGCTGCTGTCTTACAACGCTCATCCTAACATCATGGACACCACAGACCAGAGGTAAAGGAGATTCTTGCACCCGAATGTAGGAGGGCTCCCCTCCAACATCACCATGTGCCCATTTGGTGGATTGTTCTCCAACCTTTCCAATAGGTGCACGCCACTGGACTATGCCCGACTCCATGACCACACCCCCTGTGCAGATCTTCTGGTGGAGGCAGGGGGACTGGTATCTGCATCCATCAAGGAAATGGCGGCCATCACAATACAAGCCAACTTTAGAGGACACATGTATGTTGAGCCCTGTGGTACACTGTAGTTACAATTCTACTATAAAGGAATGCAGCCATATCCCAAGGGACAACTTAAAGAACTTGATCCCAACCTCCTCTCCAAGCCACCATTACCTCACCACATATCCTCCCCCCCCCCCCCCCCCCCCCCCCCTAATAAAGGGCTCGGAAACTAAGAAAGAAGTTGGTGACACAGAGTAGGGCAGTCACAGTCATCAGCGCTGCCTTCAGGGGGTATTGCCAGAGGAAGCATTACAAGCAGAAGAAGAGGGAGTTGGAAGCCGCCATAAAGATCCAGGCCTTCTATAGGTACTACCATCTATATACTGTGAATCATTATTCCAATTAGTGCCTATTGCTCTGGGTTGTCAGAGGTCATCTTCAACGCATAAAGTTCAGGTCCAAGTTGGCAGAGTTCAAAGAGCAGCGATGTAACGACGAGCGCGTTTTGAATTTTGCCAAGTGGCTTCTTGGTGTTGGGGCTGGGGACCTGACTGCATTGGCGGAAATCAGAAAGGGCTCCACCCCCACAGCCTAGCTTCATGAGTGGTCATGAGCTCAGAGGTAACAGTCCTGTCTGCACACATGCAGCATGTGCGTACAATGTACGTACAAACACACCCTGATGTACGTACAAACACACCCTGATGTACGTACAAAACACATCCTGATATACATAAAAACACACCCTGATGTACGTACAAGTGCATCCAGATGTGCAGCACACATTTATGGAGGCTGGGACTGTATTATTTTGACGGAATTCTAACGTCTTTTTAATTTGGCTGTCCATTGCAGAATTTGAATGTTTGTATGTCTCTGTAAGATCCCTTCTTGCAGTGTTCTGTATAAATGCCTATGCACACTTCATGTGTGTACACTCACGCACTGCACATGCACACATTATGCATCTCCACACACACACACACACATGCACGCACACACAACACACGCGCGCACACACACAGAACCCACGCACACACACACACAACACACACAACACACGCACACATGCACACATGCACACACACACACCACACACACACCACACACACACACCATGCACACACACACACACACACACACACCACACACACACACACACACACACACACACACACACACACACACACACACACACACTGCACCTGCAAGCTCCATAGTGGCACGCACGTCCTTGTGCAACTGTAATCACCCACATGTGACTTACCAGATCTTGTTTAGGTGCTGGTATCCAGTCGGAATCAGCCTGCACTGCGCAAGATGTTCGCGTGGAGCAGAAGCTGCGTCTGGAGGCTGCCATGAAGATGAAACTACTCTACGACAACAGGCAAGAACGTTGGAGTGAATTCCGTGACATGGAGGCCCAGAGGAGATCGGACAAGGCTGCTAGGCGGGAGCTGGACAGGCTTGCTGGGGTCCTGGCCGATAGCAGAGCGAGAAAGGATCATGTGACCCGCAAGTTCACCCAGACAGTCACTGTCCAGCGTTCCCATCACGCCGCAGCTACCATTCAGAGAGCCTTCAGGGCAATGAAGACCAGGGGGGGTTGGAGGGAGCGCCAGCGAGAGAGGACAGAGGGGTTGAAGGTCAAGAGGGAGGGGCATGCAGCTCAGGTGATCCAGCGGGCGTGGAGAGGGTACAGGGCGTACAGGGAGTACCGGGCTTTGAACTACAAGTCTGTGGCGACCTGTCCTGTCATCGATACAAGCACTAGGCCTCAAGCCTGCCATGGAAGTACCTGGGTCCACTCATACGAGAGGGCTACCTCAGTAACAGGTGAGTTGTGAGTTGTACAGTGAGGGGAGTTGCAGATGATGGTGGGTGTGTGGGTGAGGTGATGTGGGTGTGTGGGTGGGTGAGGTGATGATGTGGGTGGGTGAGATGATGATGTGGGTGGGATGAGGTGATGATGTGGATGGGTGAGGTGATATGGGTGGGTGAGATGATGATGTGGGTGGGTGAGGTGATGATGTGGATGGGTGAGGTAATGATGTGGATGTGGGTGCAGAGTGAAGATGATGAGCATGTGATAAAGAGTACTCTTCGCTCCTTTTACAGGCACTCCTAAGCGCCCCCTTCATATTACACAAGAAGGCAGGTTCCTTGTTTTTAGGCCTGCATCAAAGCAACAGGCAGGTAGGGGCATGGATGCGATGGCAAGGTCAGGGTCCAGTATGAAACTTCTGGAGAGAGCCATATCGCATGACCATTTCAAATCTCGTGTGAGGGATTTCAAAAAGCTGTTCCCTGTGCAGAAGGCTAGTGAGACTATCAGAGGAAGCAGGTCCAGCGAAAGGCGAATAGCAGTCGAGCAAGACCCATCCCAGCGAGGCCCATCCCAGCGAGGCCATTCCCAACAAGGCCTATCCCAGCGAGGCCCATTACAGCGAGGCCCATCCCAGCAAAGCCATTCCCAGCGAGGCCCATCCCAGCAAGGCCCATCCCTGCGAGGCCCATCCCAGCGAGGCCCATCCAACAAGGCCCATCCCAGCAAGGCCCATCCCAGCAAGGCCCATCCCAGCAAGGCCCATCCCAGCAAGGCCCATCCCAGCAAGGCCCATCCCAGCAAGGCCCATCCCAGCAAGGCCCATCCCAGCAAGGCCCATCCCAGCAAAGCCGTTCCCAGCGAGGCCTACCTCAGCTCCTCAAGGCACTTCCCACTGGAATACGGAAGTCTTACACTGCACCTGTTCAGCTTCCTCTTATAGTCAATCACACTCAAAGCTGAACTGTGTGCAGGTAGTACGTCCCACACTACACTTATGACACATCAGTTTGTATGACTATATTGTGTACCCTTCCCATACTAACGTGTATACATACAACAATATTATTACTATCACAGATAGAATTAATTAAGCTGGCACCAACCCAAGTGCTACACGTATGGCAACAGATTGCTTAAAGTCAGGTTGTTGAGATCAGAGGTGAAGAAGAACCAAGAATGTGTGGGTTGGGGTACATTAATAAACATTCCGTACTACTGATCTCATGTGGGTTGGGGTACATTAATAACCATTCTGAACTACTGATCTCTTTGAGCACTGCTAAAAATAGGCCAGTGGTGGGAAAACAAATTGATGGTATTGATATCATGCCCAGACCCAAAAGTTCAGCATCCCATGAGAAGTGATTTGATTTAGGATTGGTGGTATAAAAACGGGTACAGGTTGGTTGCAAAAAGTTGGTTGATGCCACAGCGAAACAGACAACATCTGCAAATACACTGACACTTCTAATCTTCTATAAAATATGGGTTGTAATGCAAACTGATAAAGTTTTGGTTTAGGGGTGTATGTGCATTACCCATACACCATTGAATGAAATAATTAGACAGAAACTTTGCTCCCTTCGGTAACTGGAGTAGCCACGTAGGTGTGAAAACTGTAATTCTAAGTGTAGTGCGTGTGGTTGTTTAGAGGCGTGGTATTAAAGAAGGCCTATTGGAGTGTTATTAAACTGCCTTTCTGCGCCATTATCGTCTGATTTTGCATTACGAAATAACGGTTCTCTTGCGAGAACCTTCTAAAAATTAGAGAAGACTCATCAAATGTCCCCCTCCACGGAAATCTTTAGTAAAAGGCGAAAGATTTATTCGCTCTGAAGGGAGACCAGAGTGATTCGTTGAATGAGGCTTGTCAGACAGTTATACCTTGAACGATGCAAAGCGGTTATGGGTTGTTGCTAATTGGTTTAGCTAATGAATATTCTCCAATTTATAGGTATACCTTTCATATGAACAATAAAGGCTTACAAGGCTTTTTTCTACGACGAGCACATTCTATATGGCTGGGACCTAACGAACGTTCCACACACATCATTTGTGGCTCTGTATTCTCAATTGACCACGCAATGACATGTAACAGGGTGGTTTTCCCATCATGAGACACAATGAGATATCACTGCCAAACTCCTACCAGAAGTGTGCCACATATAGCTGCTAAGCCTCTGCTACAGCCATTATCTAACGGGTTCTTTCACCACAGTAGCAAACGTATGAAATGAGGCATGTCTGGATATCAAGGCACACAGCGTTTGGAACACAACTCAGGATACCTTTTTGAGGTTAGGATTTATCACCTCAGATGCTTTGAGCTATCGTTCCAAAGTCCTTGCCACTGTATTCAGACAACACGAGTCAGCCAAAAAACAAAACAAAACAAATGCAATGAAAGGATAGAGGCTAACATTCTACAAGCATTTGGCAGATATGCTGGCTCTCAAAAAGGGTAAACCTTATGTAGGCTGGCTTTGATGTTGCCTTGCATTTGCCATTCTGGGCTCAGCCATTACATCCATACGTGGCTCACATTCCTCAACCTGTATGTGAACACAACCTGAACCTTGGCCGTGCTGAAAGTAAGGATCACGGATCCTACATAGTCCTTGAATTTTAATGAGTGTTGTAGACATTACATGTACTTGTATAGGGTGTAGCTAAAAGTAGGAGTAGGAGTAGGAGTTGATGTCTAAAAGTAGGAGTAGGAGTAAGAGTTGGTGTCTAAAAGTAGAAGTAGGAGTAGGAGTTGTGTCTAAAAGTAGGAGTAGGAGTAAGAGTTGATGTCTAAAAGTAGGAGTAGGAGTAGGAGTTGTGTCTAAAAGTAGGAGTAGGAGTAGGAACAGGAGTAGAAAGAACAGGAAAAAAATTTGATTGCTTTGTGTCAGAAAATTCCATGTGCTTGCTCGTCAATGTATGGGAACTTGCTATTTCTAATAAAGGCAACTCATCACACTGTCCCAGTCCAAAATCAGAATGCTGTGTTGTAGAATTCGTATTACATCCTACATCTAAATGTAAAATATCAATTGCTGATCAAATGAAACACATTTTCCCTGATTTCCGGACATTCCTATGGTTATTGTGGTGCTGCATTTCCCCATGAACCACCAAGTGATGCTCCACATGCAGAAAGTGATAGAGAAGATGTTGCCACAAAGGAAAGAAGTAATTTCTATGAATGCAGGGGCACGCCCATAGTTCAAAGTGCAGCTTTTCTAAGCAGCAGGCCATGGATTATACCATTTAACATAGCATCATTTGAAGATGATCAGGTGGCTTGATGTGATTGAAAAACTACCAAAGGAAATAGTACTCTAGGGTATAAGATATGAACTGGCTGGGTATTCCATCATTTCAAGGAAACATATTACTGCAGTCATTATGTGGAGAGGAGAATTCTATTTTTATGATGGTCTAGGTGTAACTGATCAAGTATGATTGAAATCTCTTGACAAAAAAAAACTTGATGCACAGAGGACAGACTGGATCTTATGTATATTATCTTTTGTCCACAATGAATTAAGTGCTGGTGTTATATATTTGTTTGCCTAGAATTCACCATATCATTTCCAGTTTGGCTTATCAATTTTGTGTCTTTCAGCATGAAACAATAACAGTAGATACTGTACTATATTTGACCGCTTACTAGCTCCACACTAGGTTCAATTGTCCTATGTCTATACTGGATACTCTTATACTTCTATACTTATAACTTGTCCTATGTTTCAACTCTTGGTATATAACTATATAGATAGTAACTCTTGGTAATAACCCTAGATAGTATAGTGCATGACAGCTACTATAACATCAATTAACTCCTACTCCTACTCCTACTTTTAGACACCAACTCCTACTTCCGCTCCTACTCCTACTCCTACTCCTACTCCTACTCCTACTCCTACTCCTACCTCCTACTCCTACTCCTACTACTCCTACTCCTACTCCTACTCCTACTCCTACTCCTACTCCTACTCCTACTCCTACTCCTACTCCTACTCCTACTCCTACTCCTACTCCTACTTCCTACTCCTACTCCTACTCCTACTCCTGCTCCTACTCCTACTCCTACTCCTACTCCTACTCCTACTCCTACTCCTGCTCCTACTCCTGTTCCTACTCCTACTCCTACTCCTACTCCCGCTCCTACTCCTACTCCTACTCCTACTTCTAGACATCAACTCCTACTCCCGCCTCCTACTCCTACTCCTACTTTTAGCTACACCCTACTTGTATATGGGATCGTTTCCGCATGTTTTTTTTTTTCAAGATTTCAATTTTTTTTTTTAATATTCTAGAAGTCTGAAATGTTCCTCCACACATTGCTTCTTAAGCACTGAGAATCGGAGTATCTGTCGTGGAGTTGTAAGGCGCTGAATTTTTAATTAGCCATACATTTCATTTTTCTATTGCGCATACTGGAAATTTTATAATGTATGTGCTATTTCGCGGAAACGATCCCATATTATAAATAGAAGGTATGCAATTATTACAACATAATAACACACTATAATATATGTATTAAATGAAATTGTTAAATAAATGATATTAAATTCATTTTGCAGAAGGAAATAATTAATTTACTCTCCCAAGAATCTGTGATCTCGATTTTACTTTATTTAAACAACAATCTCCTTATTGCTAAGTGGGTACATACTCCCACTACTTGGCTCTTGGTATTCTTCCGTGATGACCTTTCACAGGTCAATGTACACTCCTGGTCTCCCAGGCCCCATGAAGATTAACAGGTTAGCTATGTGACCCCTTCTGGACAGTCTTAATCATTTCATAGCAAGCAACTATACGAATGAACCTCACAACAAAGACTGCACCACACGATCCATTCATTCTCATGTGATTCACTTCAAAAGCTTTATAGCAGGTCCCCTTGAAGGAAGCAGAAAATCAAGTGCGACCTCCCCCCCCCCTCCCCCCCCACAGTCTATGTTGCAGTGAGAGTTGTCTCTAGGATCGCTTCCCCCTCCTTTTCACAAGCCTCTCTTCACTTACTTCTCAAACAAGGTCCCTGATTCTGAGAACTAGTTCAGCTTCCCAATGTCAACTCTACCATACATGATTCAAGTGTCATCTTCTTTTCAAAACAAAACAAGCTCATTCCACATCAGTGGATTGCATCTAGCAGTCCAGTGTGGTGTGGTTTGCACACATGGGATACAGATATATATTATGCACAGTGTTATAGTGTACCTGCCAATTGACACAGCACACACACACACACACACACAGAACAAACAAAACACACAAACATGCAGACAAACACCAATTCAACTCATGACAAATGAGTTCTGCCTATGCCATCATGTTGACACATATAGCATGTACTGTCAAATGTTGTAAGTGACAGAAACGCCGTAAGGCAATTTGCTGTTGCTGCTCAGATCAGAGACCTTAAGGCTATCAAAGCCGAGGGCCAGTGGAGTGCTATCCCCAACAAACAGCGCGGCCGCGTTGGCAGGACTTGAGAGCTGCCACTGAGTCAAGATGGAGTCCAGCTTTGCTTGATTGAGAAGGTAGAGTGGATCGTTGGCCGCATCTGAGTTACACATCTGCCCTCCCACGGTGCAGGTGATGCCTGCGTTGAAGGAGCTCAGACGCGAACGGAAGGTCTGGGCTCCGCTGGCTGGGAGCGCTAGGACGTCATTCACGGTGGACAGGGTGGGGTTGTTTCGGGTGCTCGTCGACATCTGACGTCTCACGCATGGTTGGGTGTCCGCCGAGGGGGTCACACTGAACATCCCCCTCTGGAAGGGGCCATTGCTCACGCAGGACTCGGTACCTGGGGTTTCGATGGCGTTGCCGAAACCCATTGCCGGATCGAAGACAAGAGTTGCATAGGGTGTGTTTGGGGTTACAGTCCAGTCCCATACCGGGATGTAACCCCGGGCTCCGACGCCCTCAGTATGTCCTCATACTGGAGCATGAAGTATCTGTTGACCACCAGGAGCTGACTGGCCACCTGGGTGTTGGTCAGGGCGCTGGCCAGGTAGCTCTTGTAGCCAGCAACCAAGCTGTTGTAAAAGGGTGCGTAGGTGGGGCTGGAGGCGGATTCCTTGACCGCTTTAATGTACCTCTCTCGCTGGGCGTCGGTGAGTGCGTTCCACACTGCCCTGTAGCGGGGGCAGCCCCCTAGGTTACCTTGGGTGCTGATGCAATCGCACAGGCGTCCATATTGGTCGATGGTTGTGCCAGGTATGGACGTGCAGGTGCCTGCATGTTAGGAAAGCATACGGTCAATCCGTAGATTAATGACCTTACGTTAGGTCTCATACAAACGGTAGTTCAAGTTTGGAGTGAAAATGTTTTGGCATGAGAGTGGGATGGGAGGCGTGTATGTGTGGGGTGAAGGTGGGGTGGACTGGTGAAGATGTCTTCAACGAGTGGGGGAGGGGGACCTTGGGATTTGTACTATAGGGGCCACTGCATCCATTCAATGCACTGTAAGGGAGTGCAGCTATCTCTGCATGAGAAGCACAAGAAGGGATAGATACCCGGTCCTAGGGGTTGGTTACCTTCATACTAAGGGATAGTTTAGCTTCATGCAGAAGAGTGTCTACACCTGACTTCATGCAGGAGAATTGGGGTCATCCTTACTCTGTGCTTCGATGCAGCTTGGCACGACACCACTCCATGTTGCATCAGCCTGACAGAGCTGAACTTGAGTACCGCTGATTACAAACCCGTCCATGCAGACAAAGAGGACACTGGATCCTTTGAGAAAGTCCGGAGATGTACCAATGCGGTGGCCATTATTTGGAGCACCGGGGTCTGGGCAGCTGGTGGCTGTAAAGGTAATGCGGTTATCATGCTTCAATAATCCTTTGTAATCATTGATAATTTATGGTAAATTTTAGTGATGCAATAATCGTTCAAATTGGAATTTCATTGGCAAAAGTATACAAGACTGCATATTGCACTCCTGCCTTGTGCTTGCAATATACTGGTCCATTCATGTGTGCATGTGATGAGAAAATGAAGTATTTGGTGGAAGAGGACTTGGAAGAGCACAAGGTATGCATGTATTTGTGCTTGAGTGCCAAATCTTTTATTAACGTATGCTTGGCTTTGGCATCACATTCGGTTCCTAAGATGGAACTACAAATCTATCTACAATGCTTTAACACCTGTCCAACCCTCTCCATGTACGAATAGTCAGAGATAGTATACTATATCTGGTAGTCAAGTGGAGTTTATACAAAAAGGACTTTATGTGCAAACAAATAGGTGTGAAGTCAGGGCAGGTAGAGGCGTGAGGGGGAGGGGAAACCATGTAGGGATGTTACAATAACATCAATTTGACATCAAGCATTGCATGTCAAGGATTACCCTAACATCGATTAATATATAGACACCAAATACTTACGGACACACAGAGGGGCACTCCCACTCCAGCTCCCACTACTCTGACATGTTCTGGTGAGCTGTCCTACCAGTGTGAATTTGGCAGCACAACTATACAACGCCTGGTTTCCCACTTCAGTCCCTGTCAGCCTGACAGCTCCATTTCCGGGATTTGGCAAGGCAGGACACATCACAGCTGCACAGAAGGAAGTAATAATGGCATCCAGAGGTTACGTTTTCCTTCTTTTCACCACAAATGGTTTCAACACTCTCGGAAAATGAAACTTACGCACACAGGATGGTGTCGGATCACTCCATTTTCCAGTTGGCAGACATGTCCTGGTGGCACTTGCAGTGGTCAGCATGAAGCCACTCTGGCACTGGTATGTGACAACGGATCCCACAGAGGTTGCTGTGAGTTGGATGGATCCCATTGAAGGACTTGGCAGTATGCCACAATCCACTACTGAACCTGTGGCTGTATTGCAAAATTTCAGTGTTAAAAAATAAACATGAAAGCTGAGGTAACATGTACATTACCAAAGGGACAAGGGTGCTGTTTTTTAGATGGAACTAGTGTTGGGAATGACGTTTTAATTTTATATTTAGCTTACTATGATTAAAGTTTGGTTAATCTTTTTTATGCAAAAAATGACAAGCAACTATCTAGCTGAGTGAGGACTGGGGGAAGGTTTTAAAAAAATAATAAAAGTATAAAACATATAACATTGTCACACACATTTTCAATGACAAAAAAAATTACATAATAAAATGTTTCCACCCGGGATCGAACCGGGGACCTTGCGCGTGTGAGGCGCACGTGATAACCGCTACACCATGGAAACTAACATGGCCACATATGGTCTTAGAACAGGTAAAGCACATTTGTATACCCTCCATCGCAGACCGGTGTTGGATTGCTCCAGCTTCCCGTTCGGTACACACTGTTGATTGCGACATCACGTAATTTATAACCATCAGAGCATGTGTAGGAAGCAGTGGCACTAAAGGTTGTGGCTGCAGCTGCTACAACCCCATTGAGGATAGAGGGAGGTTGTCCCCAGTCCACCACTACAAGAATTGAAAAAGAAATCCTAATGACGGTCATTCCATAAAAGAGTATATTCTGAAGACTGCAGGTATTTTGGGAGGGGTGATGTGTTAGCTATTTACATTGCAGCAATTAATGGATAAACAAGACACAAAAACTTGTTTTCTGCACCAAACATGAGATAAAAGTGTATCCCTTGCTGTTTTGTTTGCAAACAGTGTGCATTGCCCTCCCCCGCACCTAGTGGCTCTCTGAATCCAGAACAACAACAACCCTAGCCTTTTGCATTCCCCATTTTATAATGAATTTCACATTTCTGTGTGGCTTAATTAATTATTTATTCCTTGCATCTCTATCGAAAGGTGTGTGCTCAGGCTATTCCACCCCCCACTCCAACCCATTCCTCCCACCCACCACACATACACAGACACAGACCACACACACACACATGCATGCGCACACCACACAACACAACACACACACACACACAACACACACACACACACACACACACACACACACACACACACACACACACACACACACACACACACAGCAAAGCATGCTCACATACATGTGCATGTTGGTGGTGCTCGGTCCATATTCCGTCCTGCCACATTGCCGAGACGTCAGTCCACCGAGGATGAATCCAGTGGAGCAGCTGTACGTTGCCACGGCACCCAGAGTTGTGGACAAAAAGCTGACACTTCCACCAGTGGGTGCGGCCAGGGGCCCGCAGTCAATAACTGCATTAGCAGAAGCATTGCTGAACATATGCGTGCACACGAAGGCACAACTGCACACGACATACATAAGCCACAACTGGGTGCACATGACATACATAAGCCACATATGGGTGCACATGACATACATAAGCCACAACTGGGTGCACATGACATACATAAGCCACAACTGGGTGCACATGACATACATAAGCCACATATGGGTGCACATGACATACATAAGCCACATATGGGTCAGACTCACATAAGCAAAATGGCTGATCTCCTGACCAGGTCCCGTTCTGCTGGCAGACCCTTTGGGGAATGCCCTCCAGCAAGTTGCCCTGGTTACAGCTGTAGCTGGCTGTGGTGCCTACTAGCCTGGGCTCAAAGAGTACACTGCCGTTGGGGGACTAGCCAGTGGAGGGCACCGAATAGCACCTATAGCTGTGTGTGACGGGTCATGCAAACAAAGGTAGCAAGGCTTGATAGGTTGCCCATTTGCATGCATGCACATTTGACTGTTGTGTAAACAGACGATGTATGCAACATGAAATGCATGCATACACATGCATGCATACACATGAACACCCTTACACATGCACACCCTTACACATGAACACCCTTACATATGCACACCCTTACACATGAACACCCTTACACATGCACACCCTTACACATGCACACCCTTACACATGCATACCCTTACACATGCATACCCTTACACATGCATACCCTTACACATGCATACCCTTACACATGCATACCCTTACACATGCATACCCTTACACATGCACACCCTTACACATGCATACCCTTATACACGCATACCCTTACACATGCATACCCTTACACACATACGTATGCCCCCCCACACAAGTGTGTGTATACATGCATACACATGTAGGTTCACATAGAATACATGTGAAACAAACAGTACTGCTATGTAAACAGTATCTCCACTGTCACGAAGGGTACAGAATGAAATGCATGTGGCACACAGTATACACACATGCACATGCATGAGTGACATACATGTACCAAATGTAGCTTACGGATACAGAATGGATCCGTGCCTGTCCATATTTCAGTGCTGATGCACGTTCTGAGCAGAGTGCCCTCAAAAGTGAAGTTGCTATTACACTTATATGTCACCACATCATTTAACAGTCGTCCCGTGGCAAGGACCATGCCATTCGGCAGTGGCACCAATGTGAGGTCAGGACACGTGATCGCTACAGAGATAAAGGAAGATAGGTTTAAAAAAAATTAACTGCATCAAAGAGCCTCAGAGCAAATGGGTGGGGCTTTTGTAGTGGAGGCAATCAGCAGGCACACAGAAGTGATTGCTTGCATGCAGATGCAAAGAGCTCCCTCTCCTCCAGTTGAAGAAGGGCGAGCAACTATGCAAAAGCTAATGTCACGGAGACTCACGTTGGCATGTGGTATCACTGCCACTCCAGACTCCATTCTGACATATCCTTGTGGCCGTCCCAACAAGCTTGAATCGGAAGTTGCAGCTGAATGTGGCCTGGGAACCTGGCTGCCTGCCATTGGATATGACCAATACACCGTCGTTAGGAGTGGTAAGAGAGGGGCACAGCTGTATGGGTCAGAAGGGTGCACAAGTTAACTACAAGACTTTGCTGTGCATGCAACCCAGAGAGACAAGGCCTCGAGCCAGATGGGGTCTTTGCTGACCCACTGGGGAAAGCATGCTATGTAAAATCTCAAATGAAGCCCACCTTCCTAGGTCTCCCTGGGACCTCACATGATGCAAGCATATTGTACTGATAGCTACATATTCACAGCACACAGACCACACACGTGCACACACACACATGTACACCACACACACACATGCACACATGCACACACACACACATACACACACACACACACACACAACACAGAGGCTTACGAATGCAGGTGGGGGAAATATTACTCCACTGTCCATTAGAATTGCACTGAAGTATGGTTGTTCCTACTGTTGCAAAACCTGAGTTGCACTGAAATAGAGCAGTAGATCCAACTGTTCTTTGCTCTACTGAAACCACACCATTCAATGGATTTGCAAGAACTGGACACAGGATAGCTGGATACGAAACGAAAGAGAGAGGATTGAACAAGTAGGA